>OY856415.1:551218799-551818799 GCA_963693085.1 Alisma plantago-aquatica | reverse complement strand
TCTATCAAATGTTCATCTTGGAGGATGTGCCTCCAGAACCCAAGACTCAGAATGACCAACAAAATGCATAAGAATTTGGATGAGACCTCAGAAGGATCTTGTTAGTATGTTTGGCCTAGGATATGTGGGTGCCAGGACCAATGGGATATAGGAATCTCAACTTTTGTGAATGCATTGTTTTTGCATACCTTCTTCTAACTATTTATCGTATGAATTCCATCGATCTTGTTTCACTCCGGACATGGTAGTAAAACCCATAGCCTCAAAATCCTTTCCCACTCGATTCAACCTCATTTCTCCAAATGCTTGTTTCAATCACTTTTTTTTCTTTCTTGCAAATTACTTCTTTCTCTTAAATAATTCTTTTCTCATTGTTCTAACTTTCTATTTCTTTTTGTCTTTAGCATGACTTTTCTTATGTACTCTTAGAATAATTTTTATTTCATTGCAATTTTACTTCATTTTTGTAGTGTAATCAACCATCAAACTAACAATATTTCCTCTCTTTTTCAAATAAACAAAAGTCTTCCAAAAATATTGTTCAAAACAATTTGGGTTCAGAAACCAATCTTAAAAACATTGTCGAACAGAATCGACTCTTCTATACTAATAAACAATCTTAATTGGTAGTTTTGTTGTAGAAAATATTAAACTTTAGGGTCATTCCCTAGTGACTTTGTGTGCTAAATGATGTGTATCAATTATGGCGTCATTGTCGGGGATAAGGTAACATTTTTTCAAACCCCAAAAAAATTGAACAAAAACTTTTTTACTTTTTTTCTTCCTTCTAAGTACCATTACGGAAGTGCTACTCCTCTTTCCTGTAGTACATACGATGCCCGCAATACACTAATTTTGTGCCACCAATTTTTGATCCATAAATCAATGGATGTTCCATTGCTTGAATAGAGAAAATCATTCTAGGATGGACAAGGAGGAAGTCGCTCGTAGAATCCAGCAGTCTCTTGCTACTCAAATGGAGGACATGATGGCTGAGCATGCAGCTCAAGAAACTGCTTTGTGTGCGACCTATATTGTTGATCAAGAAGCCCTGGAAGATGCTCAGAGGGAAACCAAAAGACAAAAATAGTTAAAGGACTCTCAGTCTCCAAAACAAGATATGCACAACATCCTATTGTGTCACCCGACAACACAATCCCTCAATTTTAGATCCGCACACAATGGATCACCATGCTTCAAATCTATCCCTTTTCTAGCAACAAAGGAGTGTGTCTAAGATTTCCTTGAACATTTCTCTAATTTATGTTCCTTACATAAGATCTCAATAATTTCTGAGGATGTGATTCATCTTAGGTTGTTCAAATACTCTCTTTTATATCAAGCCAGTAGTTGGTGTATTTCCATGGAGGGTGGAGAATGTGTCACCACCAGTAGGCACTAAAAATCAATTTTTTAGAGAAATAATATCCTCTTTCCCTTACTTATAAAATTAGGGGACGGATCCTTCTATTAATTATGGTTGCATGTGAAACACTAGGAGAAGCTTGGGAAAGGTTCAAACACCTTCTCCAACATTGCCCCCACCATGATATCACCCAAGCTCAGGGTGTCGAAATTTTCTACTGTGGTGTCAATAATGACACAAAGATCTTTATTGATTCCTCATCTGGAGTAAATTTCATGTTTCAAAGTCTAGATAGTGCTTGGAGGGTTGTAAAATGTGCTTCAGAAACCCAAGCCCGACAAGAAATCGATGAGGTCTTCAAGGTAGCTATGGCTAAGGAGAATCTTGACATCAAAAAATTGCCAAAATCTTTAAGCTTATTTCCTTGAAATAGGGTCGCCTTGAGTGATCTTTTAGTGCCTATGAAAGAAGACAACAACCTCTTTCTATAGTATCCACCAAGGGTATGATCACTCTACCCTACAATGTTAATGTCTTTACAATATCCCCATGCAGCCAAAGGTCGTACAACAAATGGAGAGTTTCAACTTCATACATATCATACTGGGTCAAGTCTATTACAACCCAAATCAGGCAAGGACCCACCTAGGGTTCCAATATGGGAATTATATGGGTGTTAAAAATGCTCCCCAACTTGTAATAGTGAGAGGATCGATGCTCTAGAACAAAGCCTCCATTCTGCAAATTAGCTTCTCCTCTCCTAGCAGGCTCACCAAAGGGAAAGTGATGCTCAATTGGCCCAATTCTTCACCGAACAAAAACCCCTCGATGGTACTTTTGTCAGTCAACCAGAAAATAATCCCAAGCATGTGGAACAACTTAAGTCTGTGACTACCCAATCTGACCTTACCACTCCCAAAAAGGTGAGTCCCCCCACGTAGATTTTGAACAAGGGTAAGATGATGAAGTGGATGTCCCATAGCCACTGGCATCACCCACTCCATAAAAAGAGGTGCCTATTTATAAGCCTTGCATACCCTTATAGTTGAAGAAGACCCAGTTAAACTCTAGGTTCACCAAATTGAAGGACACTATGAGGAAGCTATGTGTGAATATCCCACTTTTGGATACTATGACACTAATGCTTGAGCAGACGAAATTCTTCAAAACCCTATTAAATTGCAAATATATTACCAAAGAATCTAAAAAAGTGAAGCTGGCTAGAACCACATCCGACATCATTCAAAGAAAAATGCCGCACAAATGAAAAGACCCAGTATCCTTTGGGATCACATGTGCTCTAGGAGATTCTACCAGACAATCAGGATTAGCTGATCCTAGAGCAAGCATCTCCATCATTCCCTTGAGCATGTGTAAGATACTCAGTCTCATTGATGCACGACCCACTCACATGAGTATTCAACTCACATATTCCTCCATTACCAAGCCCCTGGGCATTGATGATGATGTTCCAGTTAAGGTTGGAAATTCTATATCCCATGTGATTTTGTGGTGTTAGACATAAAGGAAGATCATCATTACCCACTTATCTTTGGCAGACCTTTTCTTGATACTACTAGAGCACTCATTGACATCGAGGAAGGACTTCTCACCCTAAGAGTGGGAATCTAAATTATCAACTTCCAAGCTTTTGTAGGTAACATGAAGTATACCTGAGAAGAAGAAGCCTACTTCCTTGACTACATAGACCAATTTAGTTAGATGTAGCATCATTTCCTTGACTCTAAGATCCCACCACTGATAGAATTATTGATTTCTCTAGAGGACAACCAAGATGTGAAACTAATTGAGGCCTTTTCATCTAGCCCCATGATGATACAGATCCTACTCCCCACTATCCTCTCTCATATAATGACCAATGTCACCACTCAAGAGCCCCCTACCCCGTAGCCTCTTCCCTTACTTCTTGACACGTCTCCACCTAGACCAGTTTACTTTCCTCCCTCTTCCATCGAAGCACCGACCTATGATGCCTGCTAGATCCCTTATGAGTTACCACTATAAATAACAACTCAAGAAGCACAGTTAAATGTCATTGATGAAGTCTCCACTTATAATCCTTTCAACCCATTCCCATTTAAAATCAGTGGCCAATATAGTGGAATGATTGGGCATCCTCTTTTAAAACAAAACTCTGCCCCTTCTAATAATTTTATTTATACAACTATGAATCCCCATAACTATACCTTATCACATATAGAACCATGGAAACCTATTTGTCCTGATCCCAATCATTCTTATTGGTATATAGACATACGTCAAGCCATTCGAGATACATTTCAAGGCACTCAAACAAATGTGATAGAGTGGCTTCAAGGCAAGCAATCAAGTCAAAACAACACTCTTGATCCTACTCACCCTTGGTGGATACAACCGTTGTTGGGCCTTTGACATTAAACAGGGCACATTCTAGGAGGTAAACCAGCTATCTTCTTCCCTTCATCTCAGTTGTGGGATTTGCTCATGACAAGAAAAATTCTAATCCTGGGGTGGGGTTGGGTGGTGCGTAACAATTCCACCCCCTATATTCCCTTTTTTCAGCATTTGCTTTTTGTCATTTCTATCATTATTTGTGGTTTGCATTTTTTTGCCCTTTATTTTATAAAATTGGCCTTTATCTGGTCTGCCAATATGATTAGATGTAAATCATTGTACCCCCTTTGAATTTAGTAATCTTTATTGCAAAAATTTTACAAATCACCATGAGTAGAAAACAACATGTCACTTAGGACCCCAAAACTAGCATCACTCCTTGGAAATGTTGGCAAGTCGTATGGACTCAATAAAAACCCAACATAAATTTTCTCTATTTTAGGTTGTGGATAACTCGTTATAAATCTTGCATAATGTGTTGACATGAAGAATCTATCTGATGTAATGACACTCTTTAAAACAAAAAGTGAAGTTTAGAGGCACATGAACAATCTTCCCCCTCCTTCACCTCTCAAAGAAAAGCAAAGAATCACCTTCAGACAGAATTCAAGTTTGGGGTGGCATGTTCCCCGTCTCAATTCTTACATACCCTTTGCATCCAATAAAGGGTGTATCATCAAAATATGCCAAGGAGCACACTGAAAAAATGTGGTCAATATAATTGTAGTCGACAATTAAATAAATCATGAGTCAAATAGAGGAGGGATCATCTTCTTTTGCACCTCCTTCATGGTCATGTGCAAAAATTCACTAAAAATGGGATTGTCAAAGCAAAAGTGAGAGAAGTTTATTTCCTATAAAGTCCTGATATTGAAACAAGATATAAAATATGTTTTAATAGAGAATAAAGAATGTTGTGTTATGTGGTTCTAGGAGATTGGGTTGCTTGTCTAAATAAGGAGGTAAACAACAAAGTGATGACTATGAGGGTGGGGCTAGACATATTTCTAGTATAAATTGGAATTATTTATAATTTTATTTGCTTAAGGACAAGCAAAGATTCAATTCTGGGGTGTTTTGATGAATGTATATTCATTTCATTTTAAATATATATTTCATAGTCTTTTTTACTAGAAATTATCCTCTTTATGCTAACTTTCTAAAAGTAATTCTAGTTGACCCACTTTTCAACCAATGATGCAAATTCTTATCTTTTCCCCTTACATTTTACAGGTTTTCACCTTCTGAAAAGATTCAGACCATCCTAGAACACGAACTGTTTGGTTGCCAAGCGATCACTTCATCTGGATGAAAAGCCACACTTTAGGTCCTCGAACATGTGTTTCACCTTTTAGCTCAGCCTTTCTACATTCACCATCTCAGCAGTGAAACGAGTGTTCTATTGGGAAATATGGTACAGACTAGGAAGAAAATTTTAAAATTGTATCTACCATATTCCCCATAATCAGTAGATCCCGTTAATAACTATAATGTAGGTTGGATGGTTTATGGATATACCTGGTCCTGGAGCAAGTCCAGTGACAACCCTCATCATTCTAGATGTGCAACTCT
Organism: Alisma plantago-aquatica; assembly: GCA_963693085.1. Taxonomy (NCBI): domain Eukaryota; kingdom Viridiplantae; phylum Streptophyta; class Magnoliopsida; order Alismatales; family Alismataceae; genus Alisma; species Alisma plantago-aquatica. The sequence continues at coordinate 551,813,467 of OY856415.1, read as the reverse complement.
AAATCCTAGTTGTACTAGGATACATTTGACTGTCGTGCCTCCTGGTCTGCACCATGGACTGCAACCACAAACTTCGTCTTCTTCAGAATCTCCTCTTGTCATGGACTGCCAGTTGATGTTGTCCTCTGAGAAAAAAACAACAGCTTCTCGCCTCTATGGTAGTACACACAGACCGCCTAAAACTCTTATCTTCCTACTAGGCCGGAGAGGAAGAAGTTGTCCCTCCTACTGGAGTACCAGTTACCAGCTTGCTCTCCCACTACGAGAACTTTGAGTTGCGATCTCCCTAGGCTATCCCTCCCTAGTCGGGTAGGACTTGCTTGGGATCTCATAGTTATCATAACAAGAGAGGACAATAGTTGTCAGAGGAACTAATTCTCAGTTGTCTGTATTGTACTCTGGGAAGCCTCTATACCCCTCTATTTATAGTAGAGTCCAGGTCAAGGTTCACGGTTGCTATTCAGTGTGAGATTAATGTACGGGAGTGGAAAGGACCGGAAGAACTCAAATTTTCACAAAAATTCTAAACTTTTCACAACCTGTGACAGCTAAAACGGCCATTTGGCACAGTCAGATGGTCGTCTCGCATGTGAGACGGTCATTTTGTGGTTCCTAGTTGAAAAAAATTTGGTAAATCAATTCCCATCAATGTTACACCTTGATTTTCTTGTGCAAGTATTGCTCAAGCGAAATGAATAAGGAAACATCTAGAACCTTCCTTGACCAAGCTGGACCATCTCACCCATGCGATACGGCCTCATCAGTTCACCCAGACGGTCGTCTGGTGACCCGAGTCATGGTTGTTCAGCTTGTCACACCCACATCCCACGATTACCACAAATCATGAGATTAGGGTATGACTAAGAGGATTACACTTAATATAAAGTTCACTCTCGACTTTCTTTTTATTTCAAACTCCTTGTTTACTTGCATTCAATCACATAAACAAACTTTACCAGAGAATTAAACTTTTATTACTTTAATATGATCTCAACATTTATGATACACATCCATACATTCATTCGGTTTCTCACACTTCCATGTACATACGACATGATAATGAGATACATTCTATCTTATCAAGGAAACAAAGATACAAAACATCATTTATAACTCTCTCACATCTATACAAGGACCTAGAGTGACAAGGATCGACTGAACTAAACTATACTCGGACTTAACTCTTGTGGTAGATCTACTCTGATGCAATGATATCTTCTTCAAGTCCATGTGATTTCCCTAAAAATTGTGAGTAGAGGGGTGAGTCTGCTCGCTCAGTGAATGAGTACTTCAAAGAAACAGTCTAAAGCACTGATATAATTACAGATATACTTTTGAGCAATTGATATCAATTATAACAGTAGTAAGCTTTAAAGAGTCTAATAATTGACAATCATAAATATGGCAGGATACTCTAAATATCTATAAGAGTGAATCAATATATGAAATTCTTGATTGATCATAAAGAAAACTAATAATTCAAAAACATACAAAGAATAATTGAATAATTGTACACTCTTGTTTGACCTCTCATTCATTTTATTATGCCCTGATCATATGCAGTGTACTCTACATATGAAGACTCATAGTGCACTATGATACACCGTACAAGACTTAACGGGCACACCCAGAAAATGCTAAGTCTGACTACTCTCCTGGTCTGCAAAAGGAAAATGGTTCTCTAGCCTAAATTGGACTCCTCTAACCTGAGCACACATGAGGAGAGACAAGCCACCTCTTGTCTTTTCTGTACTCTAGTGCCACCAGGACTTCTGGTTGATGTTGGACACTGCAAACTATAATTTGAGGAGACTTCTACAAGGGCTTTGTCCCCCGTGCCACCTGGTAGCACGTTCTGACCCCCGTATACTGGACGCTGCCAGGGTTAGGTCATTTCACCTCTAAGGTGCAGACCTCACATAGGGGTTCTATGGTGTTCAGGGCTCCTAAGTCTATTATTTTATTATTTCTAGAAATCTCTTTCTACATTGTACCCTTTTCTTACTTATACTTGAGTTTGGTATCTCTATGGTGTCGTGTCTACTTATTTGAAGTTATAATACGACATGTATATCATTCTAAACTTGGCAGAGAAGTATATTCAAAACACTGTAATATACTGAGTAATCAATATACTATACATGCAGGCAGACTAAAATTCCTAAATAAATAGATTACATGTCCACTTGGCACATACACACTAGAATCATGCAATTTATCATCTTATTACACTGATAAGAGTTAATTACTTGACATTTGAGTAATCATCAATAGAACCTATAACTTATCTATAATTTCTCAAAGAACGTGCATATCAACCCAAATCTTGAGTTGTACATCTCATAACTCAATTAAGAGTTAATTACTTATCATGACAAGAATTATTAATAATAACTGAGAACATTGATATCACAATATTTGATTCATTGAACACCCTACCCTTAGGGTTTCATTTAATCACAACAAATGCTACAAAGAAAGGTGTAATACATCTATCACGTACTTTTCAAATCCTTACAACACATGATACTTGGGATCTCAATCCCTTATCACATTACTAGGAATTCTCATCCCTGCACATCATTATCATAATTACTGGATCTGGGTATTCAAACCCTTAGATCATCACATAGCATTGTTACCTCTATAATAGGTAACCATTACCTCTAGGTCCTTAGACCAAGGTATTCATTTCACTGGTTGTACAAGTATTCTCATGGCTCACAAGGTCATCACACATCTTATCACCTCTCACTAGGCAACAACTTATTCCCATGGCCCCCATAAAGATTTCATGTGACATAAACATTCACTGAATAAAGACTACTATCAACAAATCATATAAAATCAATATATGTATGAAACCTTGGAACTGAGCTGAATTTGGGTTTCCATGCCATTCACTGGGATATCATGCATCAATAATAACATTGAATAAATAAAGTCTATCATGTCAATAAAATCCCTTCAAATGGATTTCACGATATCTATTCATAAATATCCAACTTTCCTCACATCTAGGGTTTCACCCTCTTCACTGAGATACCAAACAAACACTATTCACCTTACATGTAATCCAAGATAGTATCTAACATATATGTACTATGAATTCAGATAAACAATCAATCATAACCAAGGGAATCCAGATAAACAAATTTCTCTATTTAATTATATAGTAATTTCAATCATAGACAAGTTCCCTATATTTTAGTTTACTCTTATAACCTCTGTGAATGCTTAGGGAATTCTCATTAGGATGTATTGTATACATTTCTAATATTGTTTTATCATCTGAAGTTCATTCAAATAGAGGAAGAATCCATATCATATTATTTTGCAACAACTTAGATCAAATAGACAAATTCAGGGTTTGTAGTCGCATACTAAGCAATTAAATATTGTGGATGATTTAACCAATTTTCATGCAATATACTGTATAAAGGAAGTCCACACTCACCCTAAGGTGTGAAAACATCTTAAAAATGTATCCCATATCTGAAAATCTCGAATCCATATCAAATCCCTAGCAATTCACCCAATTTTTCTTCCTTTCAACTCGGAAACCCCATAAATGACGGATTATGAAGAAAGAGTGAGAAAAGGGGAAGTATTTATATCATATTGGATTAAATCAGAGGAGGGATGGAATCTTGACATGTGAGAGAAGATTCACCATGAAAGGTTGTGCAAATAAGCTAAACTTACTTGATTTCATCATATCTCGGATAGAGAAACCCTAGATCAGCAATTCCACCACTTTCTCCTCTCAAACCCTAAGTCTCCCTCTCTCTAGGATTTCATTTCTCTAGAATGAATCATGAATTATGAGACCTTCTAGTGTGTTAGGTTGACCATATAGAGCAATTGAGCTGCTTGGATCAATTGCACATTGACCCCTCACTATACTTTCACTACTACAGAAACAGCGTTCAACATCGCTTTTAGAGCCGTCAGTTTTTTAGTAAATCTGACGCTGGTCACATTAAACGTCGGTTAATAAGGACATCCTACATCTATATTTGAAGACCAGCTAGACACGGGTATCGCTTTTCATTCAGTGTCGGTTGAAGAAAAGAAACTGATGCCTAAAGTAGCCCATGAAATCCAATTTTTTCGAGAAAAAAAAAATTGCGCCAAAGTATCAGATACAACGTCGGTGTTTTACCTAATAACCAACGTTGAATGAAGATAAAATTTGTGCCAAAAGTTCCAATATGGGCGTCGGTTGTCTTAGCATAACTGACGTTATAAGGGTGTGTGTGTCGTCCCTGCCAAAAAAATTAGGGTAAGGGAATGTCCAATTGGACGTCAGTTTGTTACTATCAACCGACACTTAAGGTTTTAGGTGTCAATTTTGTAGATAACCAATGTCATTTACAAACTTAATAGACCCACAATCACCTGAGTCTTCCCCTTTCTTCTATTTCATCGCTCCTCTCCTACTGCTCGCCTAAAATTGCCCGACAATGCCTCCGCCCGCCCGCATTCAACTTGCTGGTCGTCGTCACTGCTGCTGGTGCGTCTGCTACTCACCGTCGGCTCCTCTGTTGTTGCTACTTTCCTCACTGACGCAGCTGCTGCTGCTCTCCTCGCCGGCGGTCTCCTTCTCCTCCTGCCACCGGTTTCCCTACTCTCCTCGCCGGTTTCCTGAAGGTACCTACTCCCACTCCTCTTCCTCCGCCCTCAAGCAGGTACCTTGCTCCATGTGGGATTTCACCTCTTCTTCTTCCTCCTTCTCCCTCTCAGATGGCTGTCAGATTAAATCAAGGCCACGACCGTGTGGGCTAGCCACGGTCGTGGCCAGCCCACATGGTCGTGGCCTTGCTTTAATTCAATAGCCATCTGAGAGGGAGCAGGAGGAAGAAGAAGATACATTTACAGTTGAATACTAATGCTTGACCTAATTCCATAAATTTTGATGCATGTTGAATTAAGATATTAAAACCCTAATATAAATTTCACCATAATCTTGAATTAACTATATTGTTGAAATCTTGTGATCAATCTATTGAAGATATTAAAACCCTAATGTTAAATCTATGATTTTGTAGTGATGTGTCACCCTAACATCTACATGAATCCCTATTGTATGATGTAGATTGATGATAATGCATGAGCTAGTTTGAAATTTTGAAATCAATTATGAATCTCTCCATCCCTAGGTCATACTAATTTATGTGTAATCTTTATCTTGATGATGAACATGCATGGACACTCGAAATGTTGAAATCAATGTTATAGAATGACAGCACATGTATTTGTTGGCCTAGAAACCCATCCAAGATTTACTCATTAGGAGTAAATCTTGGATAGTCCCCGGTTTGGGACTGTTCTTGAACACCTAATCTCACTTAGGATGTAAGTGTATAATGTGTATTTGGTTTTCAAGAAAATTCTGGTAGCATTTCCCAGTTTGTTCTCTAAGTACATTTGTACTTGGAGAACAGCAGGGAAATGCTGTCGAAATTTTTTTTAAAACCCAATACACATTATACACTTACTAGTGAGATTAGGTGTTCAAGAATTGGATAGGTGGTACACATTTATTATATATAAGAATGATAGCACATGTATTTGTTGGCCTAGAAACCCGTCCAAGATTTACTCATTAGGAGTAAATCTTGGATATTCCCCTATTTGGGACTGTTCTTGAACACCTAATCTCACTTAGGATGTAAGTGTATAATGTGTATTGGATTTTTAAGAAAATTTTGGCAGCATTTCCCCATTTGTTCTCTAAGTACATATGTACTTGGAGAACAACGGGGAAATGTTGCCAAAATTTTATTGAAAACCCAATACACATTATACACTTACTAGTGATATTAGGTGTTCAAGAATGGGATAGGTGGTACACATTCATTATATATAAGAACGATAGCACATGTATTTGTTGGCCTAAAGTTTTAACCATGCAAAAACTCTACTCTGTTAACCCTAGACCTTATTCTTGTTGTAATATATACTTGTTTTCTCTTTGATCATAGAATGGATAGATCATGGATGTCCATTTGCAATCGTTGCACCCCAGAGTTTATATCTGGTCTTGACCAGTTTATTAGATTTTCCGAGGAACATAGGAAACAACCTGGAGATAGGTTCTACTGTCCATGTAGGCATTGCGGTAACAACTTGAAAGTCAGCACTGGTGAAGAAATCAAAAGTCATGTCATGTGCAACGGGATTATACAAGGCTATACAAAATGGCACTGGCATGGAGAGATTTCAAACTCGAAACCAGTGGATGTCGATAGCAATGCTTGTGTGGAACAAGAATTTTCCCCTGATGATGTAGATGTGAATGAACCAGTTCCAGTAGACATCGTTGATGTGATGCTGGATAGTTGTGGGGTAGAGCACACTGATCCACCTCCCATTTTTAGAAACATTGTGCATGATGGTGAGATATCATTATACACAGGTTGTACTAAGTTTATGAAGCTTAGTGTTGTGTTGAGATTGTATAATCTAAAAGCTAACAACAGATGGAGCGACAAAAGCTTCACATCATTGTTGTCTTTGCTGAAAGAAATGCTTCCTGAAGGAAATGAGCTGCCAATCTCAACATACCAGGTAAAGAAATTGTTGTGCCTAATGGGAATGGATGCCAACAAGATACACGCATGCCCGAATGATTGTGTATTATTTCAAAAGGACTATGTGGATTTGAAAGATTGTCCAAAATGTTGTGTGTCACGGTATAAATTGACGACTTCGGGGAGTCCAAAACTGGTTCTCCTGCCAAGGTGATGTGGTATCTACCTATAATATAACGATTTCAACGCTTGTTTGCCAATCTGATAGATGCAAAGAATTTGAGATGGCATGCAGATGTTAAGAAAAATAATGATGGAATCCTACGACATGCGTCTGATTCCCCACAGTGTAAGAAGATTGATCTATTGTACCCTGAATTTGGTGAAGAAGTTGGGAATCTAAGACTTGGGCTTTGTACAGATGGGATGAATCCGTACGGGACATTGAGCAGCCAACATAGCACTTGGCCAGTCATGCTCATTATATACAATCTTCCTCCCTGGCTGTGTATGAAAAATAAGTACGTAATGTTGTCGTTGTTTATATCGGGCCCTAAACAACCTAGAAATGATATCAATGTTTATCTTGAACCTCTGATTGATGACTTAAAGAAACTCTGGGGTGAAGGTGTGAAACCTATGATGCTTCACGAAGAGAGACATTTCGTTTGCATGCTATGTTGTTTTGCACTATTAATGACTTTCTAGCATATGGGAATTTGTCTGGATATAGTGTCAAAGGAGCTAAAGTGTGTCCTATATGTGAAGAGAACACTGATTCAAAAAGACTAAAACATGGCGGTAAGACTGTATATCTTGGTCATCGAAGGTTTCTTACAAAATTCCATCTGTATCATAGGAAGCGCAAAGCATTCAATGGATTGAATGAGGAACGGAGTGCACCTATACCTATACCAGGGGAGGTTGTTTATGAAAGAGTAAAAGACTTTGTCAATGAATTTGGTAAGAGATCACAATGTACTATGGCCACACGGAGGGACAAATCTTTACTCAATAAGAAGTCAATATTTTGGGATCTTCTTTATTGGAGTTCTTTGACAGTCAGACATTGTATCGATGTCATGAAAGTTGAGAAAAATCTTTGTGATAGTGTCATTGGTACTTTGTTGAATATACCAGGTAAGACTAAAGATTGGATAAAATCCAGACTGGACCTACATGAAATGGGAATAAGGTTTGAATGAACAGAATTTCGTGAAATGGGAAATCAGAGAACATACTTACCTCCTGCTTGTTACACATTGTCTAGAAAGGAGAAGAAAGCTTTTTGTGAATGTTTGGTAAATGTTAAGGTGCCACAGGGTTACTCATCCAACATCCGTAGATTGGTATCAATGAAAGATCTGAAGTTGATAGGCCTTAAATCTCATGATTGTCACATTCTAATGCAACAAATATTGCCTATGGCAATTCGATCTATATTGCCGAAGCATGTAAGGTTTGCAATCACCAGACTTTGTTTCTTTTTCAACAATCTGTGCAGCAAAGTTATTGACCCAGATACTCTTGATAATTTGCAAAGAGAAGTGGTTGTTACCCTATGTCAGCTTGAGATGTATTTTCCTTCGTCGTTCTTTGATATCATGCTACATCTTGTTGTCCACTTGACTAGGGAAGTGAAGTGTTGGGACCATTTTTCTTGCATTGGATGTATCCCTTTGAATGATACATGAGCATTTTTAAAAGTGATGTTCGAAACTATTATTGGCCTGAAGGGAGTATTATTGAGGGCTATGTGGCGAGAGAGGTTATGGATTTTTGCAATGACTTTTGCAGTGGTAATGACACTCCTAGTAATGACAAGAATATTGAGGAGCAATTTGGCAAAGGAATTTTGGGATCACGGTTGAAAGTAATCAGCCGTGAGCAGTTGAAACAAGGTCACTTGTATATTTTACACAACATGGACGAAGTGAGTGTTTATATCGAGGAATATACCAATTGCATCAAGAGACAATATCCTCGAGCCAATACAATGTGGCTTGCTAGAGAGCATAACAAGACATTTATTAAGTGGTTTGAAGATAAAGTCTTACATCAACTATCTCAAACACTAGATGATATTACTGAAACTATCAAATGCCTCACCTTTAAACCGAAATTGAATGTTATGTCTTATTAAGGGTTGACATTAATGGATTCACATATTACACAAAGTGCCAAGATGATAAGAGTTTCGTCCAAAATAGTGGGGTACCCCTTCAAGCGTCGACTATGTTTTTTGCAAGTGCAAAGGATAAGAGTCCATGTGAAGCTAAAATGTCATATTACGGTGTCATTGAAGACATATGGGAGTTTGACTACATAGATTTCAAAATTCCGCTCTTCAAATGTGATTGGGTTGATAAAACCAAAGGAGTTATAGTGGATGAATTGGGTTTTACTTTAGTGAACTTTGAAAAGATTGGCGAGAAGGGTGAATCATTCATATTGGCATCACAGGAAAAACAAGTATTTTATATCGATGATCCTGCAAATGATAAATGGGCAGTTGTTCTTCATGGTAAAAGGCAGTTCATTGAAGATCCTATAGATGAAGAAGAGTACTATGATAAGTATGATGACTCTAGTCCATTCTCAGTTGGGTTGCCAACACCAGAAAATATTGAAGCTAATGATGACTTGTATGTGCGCGGAGATCACAATGAAGGATTGTTAATTGATAAAAAAAAATATCAATATTAGAGGCATGTTTATATTTTTTATATGTTTTATTTTTTTGAATGTGAACTTTACAATGTGAATTACTTTACAATGTGAATTACTTTACAATGTGAATGTGAAATTTACAGTGTGAATTTTACAATGTGAATTACTTTACAATGTGAATGTAAACTTTACAATGTGAGCTTTACAATGTGAATTACTTTACAATGTGAAATTTACAATGTTAATTACTTTACATTGTGAATGTGAACTTTACAATGTGAATTTTACAATGTGAATTACTTTACAATGTGAATGTGAACTTTACAATTTGAGCTATAAATATGAATTACTTTACAATGTGAACTTTACAATGTGAATGTGAACTTTTAGATGGCTGAGCATTCTCTTGATGACCGTGTTGATGATTACCGTGAGGGTGAGGACATCAATGTGCCACCTCACAATGTAAGTTCTAAAAATATATATCATATATTTATATCTATATGTCCATTTCTAGTTATATCCTTTAAGTGTGTATATTTTGTCAAATTTTAGGTTGATGATGAAAATGTGCCCTCTAACGCACTTGAGGCACTTGATGAGCAGTACCAAAAAGTTGACAAGAGAAGGGGCATCACTATGATGAAGAAGTTAATAGTGCAAAGGGGCAATGGACCCAAACTTGTTGTGTATTTTGATAATGTAGGAAATGCAATTGGAGTGAATCACAATTCGTTTGTTTCATATCTTGGGTATGTTACTCGTAGCCATTGCGGTTGTAAGATAGATTCTTGGCATAAAGTTCCTAAGGGAAAGAAAGACGTAATATGGAAGGATTTATGCGTGAGTTATTATTAATTTGCAATTCTATTTGTTAGATTACTAATTTTTTGGATACTAGTTAATAGCAATTCTATTTTGCAGAGTATATTTGAATTGGATGAAAAGCTGCATCGTAAATGTGTGATGCAACATTGTGGGAGAGTCCTAAGGAACTATAGGACAAATCTCACCCGAGAATACATAAAAGAAGGTGATAAGACGAAGAAGACAGCCACAGAACAGTGGAACTTCTTGGACCAAGAAGAATGGGATGCATTTTTTTCTTCAAGACAAACTGATGAATTCAAAGTATTAGGCGTCACCCCCAATTTAATTAATATACGTTGTATTCACCTATTCAAGATTAACATTTAGTGTTACTAACCAAATCATTAATGTGCATACTAACTAGGCACTCAGTGAGGCACAAAAAGTAAGGCGTGCACTGAATGTGCATGACCACACAATGGGTCTAAAGGGGTATGCAGGCATTCGCCAAAGACTACAGTCTGAGGCTACTGCTCAGTCTGCTGCTACTCAGGAGTCCTCTACTATTGGTAGCACACCTCTGCCTCGCCATGATGTCTGGATAGCTGGGAGGCAAAATAAGAATGGAGAAATAAGGAAGCCTGCAACTGCTGAGGCGGCTGCAAAAATGGTAAAATACAACTCTTACAGCAATCGTTTGAATATTGATTATTTGTGGTGTTTACTTAATTACAAATTTTTGTTTTGGCGATTAGTGGGAGCTGCACGATCTGAGGAAACAAGGCAAGTTCATCCCTGAGGGCACAAGGGATGAATTGACAGTTGCTCTGGGAAACCCATAGCATCCTGGATGTGTTAGGGTTGCAGGTGCTGGTGTGGGCATCAAAGCATTCTGTGGGCCATCCCAGCGCAAACATGTCCCAAAAGTGGGACTTTCACAAGAAGAGGTAACCTATTCTTTCTTTATAAATTTATTGTAAAAGAGAATTCAATAATCAGAAGCTAACGTTTCTTTTATCCATGTATAGGTAGATAAGCTAGTTGATAGGAAACTTGAAGAAGCACTGAGAAAGTGACAGGTGATAACACCCAAATTAGCGCATATTTTCTATGCATTTTATCTATAGTTTTGTGCCACTTTAGTCTTAATATGCACTCTTTTGTTCATGTTTTATGTTTTCTGTCTCTCCATTAGATAATATAGTGAAAATAGCCAATAATGTAGCTAATTAGCCTGTTTTAGACTTGCAGGCACTGAAACTAGCCAATTTTGGGACTCTCAAGTACCGAACCAGAAAATACAAGAATTCCAGCAGCTGCATGGTCTAGCCGATACGGCTGCGTCGCCCGATACGGCTCTGTCGCCCGATACGGCTCCGTCGCCCGATACGGCCTGTCCGATACAGCTGCCTGACACTCCCCCTGCCTGACACGGTCTTCAAGCGACAGTCATATTTTCCCACCTGATGCCTCAAGATCGAAGCCACAGATGAAGGACACGTGGACCAATAAAAGCTACAACTCCCATCAGCTCGCTGACTATAAATAGCAGCTACCTACCTACAAGAGTGCTCTCTCGAATAGGAGCCGGAGGGAAGACCCTGCAAGAGCTAGTTCCTAGACCAAGGAGCTAGTGTGTTGAGTTCCCCAACAGGCCCGCCCGCCGCCCAACAGGCCCGCCGCCCGATACGCCCGCCGCCCAACAGGCCCGCCGCCCGATACGCCCGCCGCCCAACAGGCCCGCCGCCCGATACGCCCGCCGCCTGATACAATCTAGAGAGAGAGAGAGACGAGGAGTACAGAGGGACGAAGAGAAGACCCAAGGGCTGAGATCTGACCTACACAGAGGCCGAGGAGCGAGAGACACCTCTCCTCTACGGGCTATATCTCTTCCCTCTTCCCTTTCATTCTACTGCATTCCTTTGTTTCTTGTGCAAACGATGTTTATCCATCTTTTTTCGGTGCCATCTATGTTTGTCTATGGCTAATTAGCACCTTCTTGGCTATTTAGCCCGATCTGGGCATGTTTATATACTTTTGCCTTAAGCAAGTAGATTCATATCATTTCTAGTATGTTGCATGTTCTATTTTCTCTTTCCAAGTTATGATTGCTAGTTTGGTTGATCTCTTACTCGCTTGAACTGCTATTTTTGCCTGTATCGAGAGATCTGTTGTAGGAATAGCTAAGAGAGGATAGTTTGGATCTAAACCTGAGAGGAGGACGATCCAAGGTATTTTGTTCCTAACACCCCAGAATATCCTAAGACCTGAGAGGGAACTTAGTATATTCTGAGGTGTTGATATGTCATTCCTTGAGAGAGGGTCGATGACATATCATTGATGGTTTTAGTCACGCATCGCGAGAGCGAGTGGGACGACCCACAGGACAGATGCCACTGTGCGCACTAGATGCTTGCTTGGGTGTTCGCGGGTTGTTTATGCCCTAGAACGAGTGCATAGACTGCCCCGTTTGTGGTTACATAGCCAAGAACTCTCTTTCTCTATTTAGTGGACTCCCGAGCTCTATTTTGTTTTGTTTTCTTTTCCTTGTTCTGTTTTATATCGTGACAACCCGCTAGATTAGTTATAGCAATTACTTTTATCGCATATCGTTTTGGCTTATCTGACCCAAGAACAAAAATCTGTTGCATCCTAAACGTCACCACGTCCCTGTGTTCGACCCCCGTATATCTACTTCGACCCCGTAATAAAAGTTACGGGGGCCTAGAAGGTTTCAGGTTATAAATTTAAAGCTTGATTCCTTCCTTTGTCCCGCGTTCATTTCTGGACGCGTGAAAAAGGCCGGTCAACTTTTGGCGTCGTTGTCGGGGATGTGGTTTTCCACGTTTACACGCCTAGTAGATTTTTGTTCTGTCACTATAAGCCTGTATATACATTCCTAGTTTTCCTCTTGCTTTACACATACTTGTTCATATATACTAACTCACTTTTCTTTTTCTCATGCCTTTTTCAGCCATGGACCTTGCTTCCGCAAGACAAGTCATCTTGTCCACCTGTCCTCCTAAGTTTTTCCGCAGTTCCTACTGCTGGAAAATAATATAAGGACGTGCTCTGCAACTAGTCGAGTTATACTCACCTCCACCGTCGTCATATGTTGAAATTCCAACAAAGGAGACTGCCAGTCAGCCCTCGACCCCCATGCTATCATGGGATCAAGAACTGATTAAGACAGTGGAATTAGCTGGAGAAAGTGTCAAAGCACCCACCTCCCTAGTTCCTCATCTCCAAGAAAACATCGATCCACTCCAGCAGTTATTAGACAAGCAGGAGCATCATCTCAAAGTAGCCACAGAGGCTGCAGACTGCAGTAGAAGTCTAGTTCAAACTGTTGAGCGAGGATTCGTTCAAGGGCATCAGTTTGGTACAGCAGGTCAGCAACCAGTGTGCATGGCTGAATTGACAGATCTCGAAAGCATTGCTGCTCAAGTACAACAACTTCATGATAAAGATGTTGAACAAGGCAGGAGGCTCCAAGAGCTCATCGATTTGGTTACAATTCAGTTACAATGGCCATCACAAGACAATAAAGACATTAGTCATCAAGACCATTCCATTGGGTCTGAAGTGGAGTATGCACCATCATCCTATTCAGACCATCAACTGGATTCACCAGGATTTTTCTGTGAAGACCAACCCACTTGGGAAAGCCCTTAATTCTATCTAGATGACCCAGCTGATGAACCAATGGAAGAAATGAGTCATAGACATGAATGGGTTTATGATGACGATGATGAAGACTCAAATAGCCAATCGACCTCACAACCAGAAGGTTGGTTTGAGGAACCAGAGTCAGATACTGAACCAGACCAGAGTGACATTTCTCATATTGAGACTTGTCATTTTGCTTTGAGCAGTACGCCAACCATGGTTTGGGACAATTTGTTCGATGACGACGACGACAGCTGCTCGACATGGAGCAGTGAGTATAGTAACGAAGACGAGTTGGAGAAGAACGAGCCATCATGTGCCACCATCCCTTTACAAGGCTTGGTGGACGTCAAGGGGGTAGGATGGACGGTTCACTACAACATGGCTGCTGAGCATGAAGACACCCTGACTCCACGCCAGGTGATAAGCTTGGGGTGGTAGAACTACAAACAGATTCTTCAGGGGATACTTTTTGCTCAGAAGATGATTGGATGACTCAGACAGTACATGAAGATTTATCTAAGCATCCAACCTCAAGTGCAGAGATGGAGAGAGAAGATATGAGTCCTCCAAAAGACATCCAACCTCTCTCATCCATCTCACTATGTGTCTACATCCCAGGACCATCATATTTAGATTCATATAATGTAAGGTACCCTGAGGATGATATGCCAAAGAATTCATCCCAGTGCAGCTCAAATCAATTCCAACACAAAGATGACTTCACCGAGTCACCAGATTTTACTTTTCTTCTTCAGACTCGACAGAGCCAACACATCCGCCTATTCTACTCATATTATGTGGCGGAACCCATCGGCAAGACACAGGTGACACTGGTCCCAAAACTTATTATTTGGGATCCCAGTGTTGGTATCGTGGGGCAACCACCCCCTTTTCTTTTACCCACCCTCCCGACTTTTATTACAATAAATTTTGACTTTCATGTTCTTGTTAGTTAGTTTCTTTCCTCTAACTATTTTTATATCCTTGCATTCATACATCATCTTTAGAAATTCAATAACTGCCATTAAAGTCATGCATTCCTGCCTCACTATTTCAAGTTTAAGTCTTGCTCAAGGACGAGCAAACTCTTACGCTTGGGGTGGTAGGCTTCGCCCTTCTTTCTCTTCACCCTTCTTGCATGCATGTCTATTTCCTACATTTAGTCTTAAATTTTCAAAATTTTCAGCTTTTTATCTTTGCAATTATGGCTATGTGGTGCGAATCTAACAGATAAATGCTTGACTTTATGCCTAGATGCACAATTTTCATCTTAAAAATTGCTTGACCTTTTGCTTGACTTGCTCTTTGACTCTTCCCTTGAGTTTGGTAATAAATCTAAGGTTATGTCCCTTTTTCATAGCTTAAAGCTGAATTCCCTTGATCTGTGTCGTGTATGGCAAATCCATGGTAAAGGACCGTTGGAATGAGCTAAAACACGATCAAAGAACCTAGTTGTGGATTCACAAGTTTGCCTCTATTCTAAGGATTCTTGAATCATAATTTCTATCTTTTCTCACAGGTATCAAGTGGATCATGATGAGTTTTGACACATGATCAAGGTGAAGTGCTTTTCCTTGATGGACTACATGCCTTCTCACATTAGATCGAGTCAAAACGATGAAAATATAAAAATGTGCAAAAGAGGCTTGGCCGCCCACAAAATCCCAAAATATATATATAGTTCTCACCCAAGCCTACAAATAGAATGCAGATGATAAAAGCCTGAGTGTGAACAATAAATGAGCACTTGTTTTCTCTTTTAGGAGAGTTGAGGATGGTGCCCAGCCGGTGTATGACTACGCTCACAAACGCGGGTATGTCGCGCCTGGTAGTATCACTCCAAATGCTCATTAGAGAGTCACTAGGAACCCCTAGGAGACCTATGAGATCATCTCAGTAGCAGGGTTGGTTCGAGCGTAGTACGAGGAGTTCGTCTCACTGCTTTGGACCAACTGGTTTGGACTGTAGGGACTGTTGCTCGCTACATGGACCAACCTGACGCAGATCGGGATCCTCAGAAGTCATTAGAGTCTTTTTGCTTTGTTTCTTAGGACATGAATAAGTGAGAGGCATGGTATTCCTGATTGGTTTGCATGGATTCATGGTGATGGCTCATTGCTCATCACCCGCGTGATCACCTGTGTGACAACTCTTTCATGTTTAAATAATTATGATTCAAACCCTCATGAGTATCGACAGGTTGTACTTAACTCGCTTAATCTTGCTTGGAAGCTCTTTGATCTTGCTTTGGCAGGATTGTGCCTGAAAGGTGGGGGTTTGTTCTGAAACAACATGGATCAGGAGAATTGATGTTTTAAACTATTTTTTCTTAACCTTAGCATTTATTGCCAAGCTTAATTTAGATGTTATCTTTTTGTTCTTTGAAGCCCAGTCTTGCTTGAGGACAAGCAAGTTTTAAGCTTGGGGTAGTTGATAACACCCAAATTAGCGCATATTTTCTATGCATTTTATCTATAGTTTTGTGCCACTTTAGTCTTAATATCCACTCTTTTGTTCATGTTTTATGTTTTCTGTCTCTCCATTAGATAATATAGTGAAAATAGCCAATAATGTAGCTAATTAGCCTGTTTTAGACTTGCAGGCACCGAAACTAGCCAATTTTGGGACTCTCAAGTACCGAACCAGAAAATACAAGAATTCCAGCAGATGCATGGTCTAGCTGATACGGCTGCACCGCCTGATACGGTCGTCGCCCGATACGGATCTGTCGCCCGATACGGCCTGGCCGATACAGCTGCCTGACACTCCCCCTGCCCGACACGGTCTTCGAGCGACAGTCATATTTGCCCACCTGATGCCTCAAGATCGAAGCCACGGATGAAGGACACGTAGACCAATAAAAGCTACAACTCCCATCAGCTCGCTGCCTATAAATAGCAGCTACCTACCTACAAGAGTGCTCTCTCGAAGAGGAGCCGGAGGGAGGACCCTGCAAAAGCTAGTTCCTAGACCAAGGAGCTAGTGTGTCGAGTTCCCCAAGAGTCAACCGCCCAACAGGCCCACCGCCCAACATGCCCGCCGCCCGATACACCCGCCGCCCGATACGCCTGCCGCCCAACAGGCCCGCCGCCCGATACGGCCGCCGCCCAATAGGCCCGCCGCCTGATACGGCCGCCGCCCAACAGGCCTGCCGCCCGATAAGCCCGCCACCCAATAGGCCCGCCGCCCGATACGGTCTAGAGAGAGAGAGCCGAGGAGTACATAGGGACGAAGAGAGTACCCAAGGGCCGAGATCTGACCTACACAGAGGCCGAGGAGTGAGAGCCACCTCTCCTCTACGGGCTATATCTCTTCCCTCTTCCCTTTCATTCTAGTGCATTCCTTTGTTTCTTGTGCAAACGATGTTTATCCATCTTTGTTCGGTGTCAGCTATGTTTGTCTATGGCTAGTTAGCTCCTTCTTGTCTATTTAGCCCGATCTGGGCATGTTTATATACTTTTGCCTTAAGCAAGTAGATTCATATCATTTCTAGTATGTTGCATGTTCTATTTTCTCTTTCCAAGTTATGATTGCTAGTTTGGTTGATCTCTTACTCGCTTGAACTGCTATTTCTGTCTGTATCGAGAGATCCGTTGTAGGAATAGCTAAGAGAGGATAGTTTGGATCTGAACCTGAGAGGAGGACGATCTAAGGTATTCTGTTCCTAACACCCCAGAATATCCTAAGACCTGAGAGGGAACTTAGTATATTCCGAGGTGTTGATATGTCATTCCTTGAGAGAGGGTCGATGACATATCATTGATGGTTTTAGTCACGCATCGCAAGAGCGAGTGGGACGACCCATAGGACAGATGCCACTGTGCGCACTAGATGCTTGCTTGGGTGTTCGCGGGTTGTCTATGCCCTAGAACGAGTGCATAGACTGCCCCGTTTGTGGTTACATAGCCAAGAACTCTCTTTCTCTATTTAGTGGACTCCCGAGCTCTGTTTTGTTTTGTTTTCTTTTCCTTGTTCTGTTTTATATCGTGATAGCCCACTAGATTAGTTCTAGCAATTACTTTTATCGCATATCGTTTTGGCTTATCTGACCTAAGAACAAAAATTTGTTGCGTCCTAAACGTCACCACGTCCCTGTGTTCGACCCCCGTATATCTACTTCGACCCCGTAATAAAAGTTACGGGGGCCTAGAAGGTTTCGGGTTATAAATTTAAATCTTGATTCCTTCCTTTGTCCCGCATTCATTTCCGGACGTGTGAAAAAGGCCGGTCAACAGGCATCTCAGACTGCCACTCAGCAGACATTACCTATGGCGTCCCGCTCTACTCCTACTGCAGAGGTTGGGAGTAATCATGTAGACCCACCACCTAGCACATCCATTGTAAGTATTTTTATGACATAATAACTAGTCTTTTCAAGATGATATGTTTTCAAGATGATATGTATATATGTATATAACATTCTTTACACAAAAATTTGTAGGGGTTGAAGCCATGTCGTCTAAAAAGTAAAGAATTTGTCATTGCAGAGGCGTCGTCTTACCCATCCTTACCAGGGGAAATGCTTCATGGGTCTCCATTACCAGCTAGTTGGGTTCGTGTGATCCCTCTATGTATATCCCTCAACTGGATGGATCTTCCATTGCCATATGCCCACCCAGATTGTGAAATGCTTGGTGAGGCAGAAGGCGGAGTGATATTGTGGCCAAAAGCAGATTTCCTCTATACTGAAACTGTATGGTAAATTTACATTATGTTAAATTGTTAGTGTGTGTATATGATGTCAGTTGATCTGAAATTTTATATATATATATATATATATATATATATATATATATATATATATAAGTTAAAAAGAAGACACCCAGAGCATCTAGGCCTCCACCTCCACCTCCTACATTACCAAGTTGGGTTCCACAGGACCTACATGTCTCATTAGGTCCTAACTATAGGGGTATGGCAATATGGTTAGGGGAACATGATATAAATTGCCCTATAACTGTTTCGATAGATGCGGATGTTGCAGGTCAATCATACGAAAGCAACCTATTTATACAAGATATTTTGGAATTGTTTCGATATGATTGGCTGAATACATCTGTGATAGAGATATAGATAAGGTGAGATCTTCTTTATACATCCATATACCTTGTGTAGGATCTGGTGATCTGGTTTCTTATTCATTAATGCATGTGCAATACATGTTTTCCAGCTACATAGACAAGATATGTGCAGATTTTTCATTCGACCATGTAGGATTTTTTATTCCATCCTTGATTAGTCTAGTAGCTAAAGACCCTCCGTCAGTTCAACAATATTTTTGTGATGCTTTTACAAATTTTGCTCAAAATAAGAAGACGGTGATAATAGCTCCATTCAATGTGGAGTAAGTTTACTTTGCTTATAATTTGGACTTAATAAAATTACATTTTTATTGTGGATTTTGAGTTATTACTTTTTAACTTTTTTTACCTCTAGTGGTACGCATTGGGAGTTACTAGTTATTGTCCCCGAGACATTCACTATCTATTATCTAGATCCTAAGGGAACTAAATTGAATTCAAAATATGGACACAAAATGAAAATGGCAGTATTCCGGTGAGAAATATTTCATTTTCATGTCCGTTAACATATGTTATTACATTACTATTTATTTATGTAATGTATTGTGTTACATTAACATGTAGGGGTTTAGATGAGTTCAAAAAGGCTGGAGGAAAGGTCCCCAGGAAAAAGAGCCCGCAAATAATTTGGAACAATGTGGAAGTAAGTTCCCGACTGCAATGTATATATTATTTATGTGAACAGTGCTTAATTAGTTGTATTTTTTAATATTTTGTATGTTTCAATTTATAGTGTGCTACACAAGACAATGGATGGGCATGTGCATACTATGTGATGCGATTTATGCACATAATTATCAAATATGCCGCAGTGGACATCGATACCATTCCTGAGGTATTATATATAGTCTCATTAGATAATATGAAATATATCAATCTTATTTATATTTTATTAATTATTTATATACATCATTCTCTTTGTAGGTGTTTAAAACTGACCACAATAAAGGAAAGGCCTTACTAGATGTACATGCTCCCTATTCGACAGAAGAATTAAATGATGTAAGAAAAGAATGGGCAATAGCCATACAAGTAGTGAGGGTTTTAACATATAATTGGGATGTTGATAGCGAATAATGACTAAAGAATGATATTTTGTAAATGAATTTCTGAATTATAATATGTGTGAATGTTTCTACATATCTGAATGTTTCTACATGTGCCTGAATGTTTATACATGTGTGAATCTAAAAATGAATGAAACTATTGGCTGCTATATGAATGTTTCTACATGTGTGAATGTGAAAATGAATGGAACTGCAAATTGCTATATGAATGTTTCTACATTTGTGAAAATCAAAATGGAACTGCAGGTTGCTAAATGTGTGAAAATTAATGTTATTAATTTTGCAGGTTTGTGGCCTGTTATTGGCTGATATCAATGGATGTCGTAAAACCTGCAGTTCATAATTGAACTGTAGGTTTCTCATCCGACGACCTGCCACAGCAGGCCTGCAGACTGATAAGAAGAAAAACATGAAATAGGCATCGGTTATTTGTATAAAACCGATGACAAATGATTACAGTGTCTGATAAATAATTATAACTGACGCCTAATGCATGTGATGTGGCATCGGTTATCAATAATAAACTGACGTTGATGGTTCTGGCTTCGGTTACCCTACTAGTAACCGACGTCGATTTCCCTAATGAGGCCAGACACCACGGACGTGTTGGCCAGCACGGTCGTGGCAGCGGGCCAGCACGGCCGTGACAGCGGACCAGACACCACGGCCGTGCTGGCCAGCACGGTCGTGGTAGCGGGTGAGATGGCGTCAGTTATCAGTAATAAACCAACGCTGATAATGCCCCAGATGGCGCCCTTTCTGTGGCGTGAAGATATATGGCATCGTTTTCAAAGCTAATAACCAACGCCTATACCTCCCTGCTGGCACGTTTTCAGTAGCGCGCGAAGGGTTGTGGTGTCGGTTTGAGAACCGATGCATAACGGTTGGGCTTTTAGCGGTGCCCACATAGGTGTCGCTTAAAAACCAACACTAAAGGCCTTAAATAACTGACACTAAAGGCTGGTTATGTACTAGTGTTTCTCTTATTTCAGCTAAATTTTTTGTTATAAAACTGTTACTATAATCCGTGTATTTCGGAGATCAACCCTTCTCCAAAAAATAATAAAAATTTATCAAGATGTCTTAAAGGCACTTTAAGAGTTCCAGTAAAATTTTCAAATCATTTGGAGTTACCAATAAATAAATAAATAATAAATACTACACTGTTATATTGTAGTCAGTAGCATGGTCGGTCGAAGTATATCTTGACCGAGAATGACTTTCAAAGAGCATCCAAATATTCTGAAATTTTCAATAAAATGCAAGATTGAGATATACATATTATATCCAAATTTGAGTGCAATCAGAGTTACACATAAAATACTAAAAATCATTTAGTGAGACACTATACTTATCAAATTTTGTATTCATATGTCATCAAAACCCTAATTTGGGCCGATTAGGGTTTCCAAATCTTAAACCCTAATTATGTGAATCAAAGTATGATTAAATCTTCTCATTATATTTAAAACATCCAAAACTTAACAACCATCACTAATCCAACTTTAAAAATGATCAACTTAATTAAGCATACAATCATCCAAGTAAACCCTAGTTTACCAATTAAGCTCAAATGTGGTCATAACACGGCTAGTCGGTTCGATCCTTAGCCAAATTCAACTCACAATTGGCCTAACATCTAGACGCATGTCTCAACTCTTGAGATGGCCATTTGGCACTTCCATATGGTCGTCTCAACACTTGAGATGGGTGTTTTATAGTGATGTCAGCCATCTTGTTTCTTGAATAAAATGCCTAAACACTTTAGCACTTAATTCAACTGTCATTCGAGATATGCACTCCTCTTCTATGTCAAGACCTATGTGTGTGACCCTATAGGTCCCATGTTACATTGGCAATGAGTGTCCATAACAACTTATGACATCACAAGCAAAGAGCGGTGCCTAGTCACACATCACTGTTATCCAAGTAAATGGAAAATTTGGGAAACAACTTCAACCTACAATCTATGTATGGTGTTGTAGTGTTTGTATAGTTCATTTGTCATTGATGTCCAGATTGAACTAGAGGCTTGGGGCAGTTACCCTCATTATTATTCAACCTTATTTCTTAAACCAAGAGCAGACTGTCTGAGATATCTGTAAGCTCAATATCATATATTTCCTCACATGTGCATGGCCATGCTTTTCTCAGTCTCTCTTATCAAGAGGCCTAGGACATCACACTTCAATAGGAGGGGCAAATCCCATGTCCATCACCCACAGTCAATCTCTATGTGTCAAAGCCACCCAATCATCACCGTTATAACAACCCATGTTTCAAGATTGTGTTTGATGATGACAAAGTGTACCCAACGACATGTGTTGAGTGCAATGATTTTATCTCTAAGAACCACATCCACTGTCATCACTGTGAATGATGACTATGACTTCCATGATGATGGATTCCATGTGTCAGTCTCACAGTGGGTCTGTCTGGTATACAATTCTCTAACATGTATCTATGTGCTTCGTTTGATATTTCCATATCATGACTAATGAGATTTAGTCATTGTTATTGTTGTATATAAACCTTCCACAATGACAACCGAGTGACCTTACATGTCCATCATGTTTTTTTCTATGAAAGTACTTTCTTCAAGGGATCAACAACATTGTTCTTAGTTGGAACTTTGGAAATCTTCACATCTCTAGGATACACAATCTCTCGCATAAGATGGAACTTCTTGTGTATATGCTTTGAGTGATGATGCGATATGGGTTCCTTATCTTGTGCAAAATCTCCATTGTTGCCACAATATAGCTCGATTGCATCACTGATGCTAGGAAAAACCCCAAATTTTGTGATGAACTTCTTGATCCATACAGCCTCCTTTGTTGCACTCTATGCAGCAATATACTTATCCTATATTATAGAATCGGAAACTATTTCTTGTTTGGAACTCTTCCAACTCACAGCTCTATTGTTTAGGCAAAATATGAATCATGATTGTGATTTGTATTTATCTTGATTAGTCTAGAAGCTTACATCGATGTAAACTTTTTACCACCAACTCTTCCTCTTCATCGTAGACCAAGAACTGATCCTTAGTCCTTCTCAAGTACTTGAGGATGTTCTTTACGGCTATCCAATGAGCATCACCTAGATCTGACTAATATTCTCTCGTCATGCTCAAAGCATACGAGATGTCTAGATAGGTACACAACATTGCATACATGATTGATCCAATTGATGAGGCATATGGGATCTCACTCATGCGTTCCCTTTATTTACAAGAATTGGGACATTGAGCTCTAGAGATGGGGACACCATGGCGTGTAGGCAGGTTTCCTCTCTTTGAGTTATCCATGTTGAACCGCTTCAACACTTTGTCAATGTATGTACTCTGACTTAGTCTAATAAGCCTTCTTGATCTATCTATGTAGTTATCCCCAAAATATAGGATGCTTCTCCTAAGTCTTTCATAGAGAATGTATTTCCAAGCCATGCCTTTACCTTTTGTAAAGTAGGGATGACATTTCCCATTAATAGTATGTCATCTACATACAATATGAGGAATGTCACTATGCTCCCACTGACCTTCTTGTACACACAAGGTTATCTTCATTTTGAGCAAACCCAAACCCTTTGATTGTCTCATCAAAATGAAGATTCCAGCTCAGAGATGCTTGCTTCAATCCATAGATTGACCTTTGTAGCTTACAGACTCTGTTGGCAAACTTTAGATCTATAAACCCCTTAGGTTGTGTCATATACACATCCTCCACAAGATTCCCGTTAAGGAATGTAGTTTTAACATCCATTTGCCAAATCTCACAGTCATGATAAGCTATGATAGCAAGCATGACCCTGATGGATTTAACCATGACCACTGGAGAAAACATTTCATCATAGTCAACACCTTGAACTTATTTGAAACCCTTTGCAAGCAATCAGTCATTATAGGTATGTACCTTACCATCCATGTCAGTCTTCTTCTTGAAGACCCACTTGGACCCTATGGGTTTTACCCCTTCAAGTGGATCTACCAAAGTCCATACTTTGTTGGTATACATGGATTCCATCTCGGATCTCATGGTCTTGAGCCATTTCTCATATTTTGGTCCCTCAATTGTATCTTTATACGTAATTGGCTAATCATCTATGATCAATTCACTCCCTTCCTGAGTCCTAAGATATCCAAATATCTCAGGTTCAAGGCATTTCCTATTAGATCTATGGGGTTCATGTGTTATCTGAGGAGTTTGAGATTCCATAACACCTTGTGATTCTCTAGGTTCCTCTGGTTCATCTACTAGTTCTATGTTCTCTTGTTGGTCTTGAACCTCTTTGAGTTCTACTTGTCTCCCACTGATTCCTTTGGAAATAAATTCCTTTTCAAGGAATGCAATATCTCTCACAACAAACACTTTGTTGTCAGATGGATTATACAAGTGGTATGCCATAATTTATTTAGGATAACCAACAAAGTAACATTTTTCATAACTAGGGCCAAGCTTTTTAGGAAACATTTTCCTGGACCCGATCCATGTCTCATATGGTATCTTTTGAATCGACTTAGATGGTACTCGATTTAGTATAAACATGGTGGTTTGTAGAGCATGCCCCCAGAAGGTAGTTGGAAGCTCGGTTAAACTCATCATCAACTGCACCATATCTAGTAATGTGTGATTCCTTCTTTCTAATACACCATTATGTTGAGGTGTTCCAGGCAGAGTCCACTGGGATACAATCCCATAGGCTCTAAGAAGGTCCTCAAAATCTTGGTTTAACTATTCTCCACCTTGATCAGAATGAAGTGCCTTAATACTTTTACCAAGTTGGTTATGTACTTCATTCATAAACTCCTTGAACTTTTCAAGAGCTTCTGACTTATGTTTCATTAGATAAACATAGCCATACCTACTAAAGTCATCAATAAAGGTGATGAAGTATTGATGCCCACCTCTAGTTGTTGTTCTAAAAGGTCCACACACATCAGTATGTATGTGTCCTAATAGATCATTAGCCCTCTCATTGGTGGCCATTGAAAGGGGTCTTATCCATCTTGCCCAACTAATAAGATTCACATATCTCAAATTCAAAATCAAAAGAGTCTAGATAACCATCCTTACAGACTCTAGATATGTGATTCTCATTGATGTTCCCTAGATGAAAATGCCAAAGGTATGTTTTGTTTGAGTTGTTGAGTTTTAGCCTTTTGATATTAACATTATATACATCTATCTTTAGGTCTAACAGATAAAAACCATAAGACATAGGGGTACTTCCATAAAAGATCCCATCTTTTGAAATAGAACATCAGGCACTTTTAATATGGATTCAAATGTATCATTGTCCAAACAAGATATGGAATTGATTTTTATATTTATAGGAGGTACATAATATCACTTCTTTAACTCTATTACAAGCCCGATGAGCAAATATATATTATATGTTCCAACTATGTTGGTTGCAACTCTTGCGCCATTAGCAACTCGCAGTTCCACCTCGCCTTTTCTCAAAGGCCTACTTCCTTTCAAATCCTTCATATGAGAACATATGTGAGATCCACATCCGATATCTAATACCCAAGATAATGAAGTAGATAGATTTATCTCAATAACATATATACCTAAAGTTGAGATCACCATCCCCATCTTCTGCTTCTTGTAAGCCTTCAAGTATAAAGGATGAGTTCCTCTTGTACTTTTCTTTCTCCTATCTTAAGTTTTGAAGAGTTGGACATAGGCTTGACCATAGAACTCTTTTCGATCTTGCTTTGATCCTCCCCAATGATCACCATCACGGGCTTGTTCTTCTTCACTTTTCCTTCCTTATGAATCAACATGGCAAGCAGCTCTGACATCTGTCCAGCCGAATTACTCACATGCTGGCATGTAAGAAAATGGCTATATGATTCTGGCAGAGTCTTTAGAATCATATCAGTTCCCAACTCTTGGCTCAAGGTGAAGCCTACTTCTTCAATACAATACACATGTCCAATCATATTGAGCACATATTCTTCTATTGAGGTTCCCTCTGTCAGTTTTGGCTCATGTAGCACTTTTAAGATAGCACTCCTTTCTTACCTTTCAAGACCAAGTGTTACCTTCCTAAGCTGTGTCACCATATCAAGAAAACTCATGTCCTCACATTTCTCATGCAACTCATAGTTCATGCAGCTTAGCATAAGGTACTTTATCTCTAAGGCATCTTGACATTCTTCCAGTAAGCATCCACTTATGCCCTAGGTGCATCAGGAGTAGATATTTCAAGTACTGGTTTGTCAAGGATGTAGATCTTGCACTCTTCATTGAGAACCCTTCTCAAAGTCAAAAACTAGTCGTGGAAATTTCTCCCGTCAAGTTTTTCCTTCTATAGGACCAATCGCAGATCGAAATTGTATTGATTCTACAAGAGAAAATTTGCATTTGTCAAAACCCATTTGATTTTATTTGATTTGATAATTTTTAAAATATTAATTAGGTCTTTAATTATTATCACTCCCACTATTTTATTTGAATTGATAGCCCTCAATATCAATTCGTAATATTGCAGCGTACAATATTTTAGTGGGCCAAGATTCATATTCCATCAACTCATGAGTCGGCTTTTGCCAATTTCCCACAACCTGACTATTTACGTAGGCCATCATGCCAATTGCATCATATGAAACTGTTGGATAGATGATATGTGCAACATCTGCCATGATAATCTGCATGCCTCTGGGCTTGGGCTCGACAAGTCACCAGTTAAGCCTGACCCAATAACCAATATGATAGATGCGCACCATGCTTTTTGCAAATCTACATATCTACCGTCATACTTCTACGAGATAGACGGTGCACCATTTTTTGTGCAAATCTACACTTAGTCGATCAAGCTTTTCATGTGTATTGCTAATGTAAGGCGTCTAAGACTTAATATTTTAGTTTTGGGAGTTTGTATAAATACATATACTTTATCCAATCACCACATATATAGTATGTATCATACATATGTTATATCCCACAATGAAAACATGCAATAAATGAAAGTGGTGGTTATGGCCAGTCCTAATGCAATCCCTTCAAGCCACAAGGAAATGGTCATCTAGGTCTACATCACATGCTAAAACATGTTGTTGATGAAGATCTATGCTTGCCAATCTGGGTTGATCGATTCATCCCTTGAACCGATCGGCTTGCCTCCTGGCCGGTTGTTAGGTTGTCTCACCAGTCGTATGTTCCTTATTTTTACCACCGGCTAGCTCCTCTAGCGATCAGTTAGGTCCACTATGTGATCTATCCAGTTTGTCCACCATGTTCTCCAAGGTCCTTCATCTTCATCATTGAAGGAAAGTAAAATATCCTACTTTTACATAATTATATGGAAACCTCAAGTTACATTCAATGAGAGAAAGGGTAGGAGAGAGTTACCTTTACATTGGAAGATAAGATAGAGTACACAGACCAAGATAAATGGATAAACCATTCACATACAACCATGCATAGATAGGGGTTATTGGCCATAACCATGAAATACATCCACCATCAAAACCATTTTAGGGAGACGCGTGTAAATTATATATATATATATATGTGTGTGTGTGTGTGTGTGTGTGTAAATTATATATATATATATATATATATATATATCTGTGTGTGTGTAAATTATATATATATATATATATATATATATATATTAGTTTGGGATTATCATGGTGTTTGGATCTGATAAGATGTTATTTGCATCATATGCGATAATAGAATCACAAAACCAAAATTCAATCATTTCGATTATCCCATAATATAGTAAATTGATGGTGGCTCTGATACCACTGTTGGGAAATATGATACAGAGTAGGAAATTGAATTCAAAAAAAATTCTATCATATTCCCCATAATCAGTAGATCGCATGAATAACTATAATGCAGGAAGGAAGGTTTATGGATATACCTGATCTTGGAGCAAGTCCAGCAACAATCCTTGTCATTGTTGATGTGTAAATCTGAATCCTAGTTGCATTGAGACACGTATAACTGTTGTACCTCCTAGTCTACACTACATACTGCAGCCACGAAAATCATCTACTTCAGAAACTCCTCTTGTCATGGATTGTCGGTATGTTGTCCTTTGAATGGCAAACAATGGCTTCCCACCTCTATGGTACTCCATAGGGACCACCTAGAACTCCCATCGTCCTACTGGACTGGACAGGAAGGAGCTGACCCTCCCACTGGCATACTAGTCACCAACTTGCTCTCCCACCACGACAACACGCAGTTGTTCTCTCCCTTATCTATCCCTCCCTAGTAGGGTAGGAATTGCCTGGGCTCTCGTGGTTACCACAACCAGAGAGGACAATAATTGTTAGAGAAACTGATTCTCAGTTGTGTATGTTGTACTCAAGGAAGCCCCCAGTAACCCTCTATTTATATTAGAGGCCAAGGTCAAGGATCACAGTTGCTATCCAATGCGGTATTAATGTGCAGGAATGGAAAGGACCAGAAGAACTCAAATTTTTACAAAAATTCTGAAATTTGCACAATCTACGACAGTCAAAATGGCCATTTGGTTGAGCCAGACAGTCATCTCACACTGTGAGATGGTCGTTTTATAGTTCTCAGTTGTAGAAAAATTTGACAAATCAATTCCCATCAACATTAGACATTGATATCCTTATGCAACAAGTATTCCTCGAGCAAAATCAATAGGGAAACATCTAGAACCTTCGTTGACAGAATTGGACCATCTGGACCATGTGAGATGGCCATCTCAGTTCACCCAGACGGTTGTCTGGTGATCCGAGTCATGCCCGCTCTCCTGGGTCAGTTCAATCCTTAGATAAATTCAACTCACAACTGATTTGACACTCAGATGCCCGTCTCAACATCTTAACTCTTGAGATGGTCATTTGGCACTTCCATACGGCTGTCTCTACACTTGAGATGGGCATTTGGCAGTTTTTTCAGCCTGTTTGTTACCTGAGTCAAATGTGTTAACACTTTAGTACTTAATTCAACTATCATTCAAGATCTAAACTTGTAACATACTCAATTCCGGACACAAAGGCTAATCATCCATTCTTCTAGGCCCCTACTCGATTATATTAATATCCAATATCCCTCTTTTCTTCCTCTTGTTTTAGGTACCTTTTAGTGTGCACAATTCCCTAATTTTAGGGTAGATTAGACCTTGTTGGGACCTAATAACCTAATTGACTCTATTGTACCCCATGGACATAAACCTTAGGATGTTATAACCCTAATAATTGAATTATGGGAGATTGGTGTATAATGTTACCACACTATTGTCTCGATATGTATTTAATACCATAGTGTGACGTTTAGATATTGAGTGAGAGAACTGAATACAACTACAAAGGGTTTGCTCAATTTGACCATTATAATAAGTTTAAAACCCTAATTAGATGACTAAGCATATAATGGGGAAAATATGACACAAACAATCTCAACTACTAAAGATAAGTCCAAATTTGTGTTCTTTACACCCAAATTAGCTAACCTACATAATTTGAGCTTAATCGGACATCAAATACACCTTTAATGGTGGTTTAGAAGGTAGGATACAAGTTATTTTATTTTATGTCATTTTTTTAAACCATATTTGACCTAGGTTTTGGTTTATGTCTTTGTCACGCGGGTCACGGCCGGTTTATTTGTTTTTTTTTCCTTTGGGCCGGGTTATCGAGTGGAAGACTTCGTCTTCCACCTCCGAAGTCTCCGCGCACGTAGGACTGGCTCAAGCCAGTGATGAATCTTCTCGCCGTTCTCCCTCCTCCCTCAACGATTTCGCGCGATTTCTTCTCCACCAGATCTGTCTCCTTCTCCCGAATCCATTAAACTCTTACCCACTCTCTCTCTCACCCCATGTAGAAAATGCCCAAATTCTCATCTCCTTTCTTCACTGCCGCCACTACCAGTGACCCCGAAACCCCACCTAATCAATCTCCAAGAAGACTCCAACCACACAGAAAGCGCCGCCTCACCCTCCTTCACCCTCCATACCAATCAATCAGAACTAAACCCCACGATTTCTCTCTGCTAGACCGAGCTCCCCTCTCCGGCAATCTCCTCGTCGTCCCAGCAACTCGGGACATCTCAGGCAAATCCACCATGAGGTAACCATCTAGGACTCATCTCCTTTCTTTCCATGCTTTTGGTTTCTCGTGAGATGCTCCAGTTCGTTGGGTCGACTAGCACCGTCGGCCTCCTCTATTTCTGCCGCCGCCCACTTAGTAGCTCTTGGCTCTCGGTCGGCCTTCCTTATTGGCTGTGCTCTTCACGAACCTCGACGTGAGGTGCTCTGCTACCAAACCATGGTCTCGCGGGCTGATGCCTTGGGTTGAGTTTGCCCCGACCTCACCAGGTCTGTTTGTAGTTGCTTTTCCCCTTTTGGGCTGCCCTCGGTTGCAGCCACCGTAGGATCGGAGCAGCAGCTCCGTTGGTCCAGGGCGGAGCTGCGAGGTCAGCTGGGTTTCTCGTAGCCACCCCTGACCTTTCCCCCTTCCTTACCCAGCTCTATTCTTACCCTATTTCTCTATTGTGCTCGGTCGACGAGCATCACCATGGTGGCATCTCGCAGGGAGGAGACTCCTCAGTGCTCTGACCCTGGTTGAGATTGCCAGCCTGATCGAATTCTCTGTCTGCGAAGAGGCTTAGTTTGAGCGCCCTCCACTGGTCTGAGCTCCAAGAGGAAGTTGATGGCGCGAGAGTCAGGGGAAGACGATCCCTGGGACAGAAGCCCAATCTCGCCCATGGTGTATGTGACATCCATGTCACACCCATAAGGGTAAATTGCAGATTTGAACCTTTGTTTACTATTTTCAACCAGATATTTTACTGAATGATTTCTCTATAGTTCAAGTGACCGCAACCTTTGTTGATTCACATTTTTCTTCAAGGGCAAAATCTTCATTTCACAATTCAATTTTGTTGTATTTAGCCAGAAATGCTTTAACTTGTAAAATTCATAAGAAATTATCTGTTTATCCAAATAGGGCATATATATACATTTTTGAAATCAGAAAAATACGACTGATTTATTGGGACAGGTTTCATGCCCAGTTTTGCAACCTAATGTAGGGTCAATTTCTAAGAAAAATATTTAATACATATTATATTAATCGAATGCACACATATTATGACTAGGTTGAGACAACCTGGACCCTTTGCTTAGGAGATGTTATTGAATATTTAGGTCTGATCATAAGGTATGTACACTCTCTATTTTTATTTTGGGCATTAAATGACTGAAATCCATATATCTTTTAATGAGGCATCTCTTGAATTGTAAATCCCTTTTTAAAATCCAAATACTTGGACATTTATTGCTCCTGATATGAATTCATTTTGTTTATGTGATATTTATATTGCTATGCTCAATTGGGTCATTGGACCCCTCCTACCATGTTGCCTTTATTGAAAATGACTAAAATAATAAGTCTTGCCACTCTTTTATAGCATGCTTCTTGTATGACTAGAATATCTAGAATAGTGGTACTTATGTACAACCATATTTATTTAGGGCGTGCGTATTCCGCCCGGGGTGTGCATTTCCACCCTTGTTTATTTTTAGGCCATGATCCTATGGTGTTATGCCCATGTTTTAGGTATATTTAGTTTACATTGTTATGCATGCAAATATTCTTGTTTTAAAGAGAATCTGTGGATGAATGTTATGGCAAGACACTCTTTTATTATCATGCTTGTAATCTGAATTTAATATGCCTCATTCTTTTGTTACTTTTCTCTTGAACATACGTAATTGCAAATAGCCCCCTTTTTCTTGTGGGAACATCTCCTTTTGTACTTGTAACCATATATAATGCCCAGAATGTTTTATATATGTACATACTCAGCTCTTTGTTGACCTCTATGTTATTTCCTATGTTATGGGTGATGTTCCCTTCCACCCAGGTTTAGGTACATTGGAAGATAAGAGTTCAAAAAGACCACCAACTTGATTTGGACTGAAGGATAGCTTGGAATGGTTGGGTTACCCTCTACTACTGGGCCTATGTGTAGTTAGTTCAAGTTTTTGTAAAATCACCTATTATGGTGAGGAACAATTGTATAAATGAATCATGAAGTGACTATGAATTAGTTTTGTTTTCACTGCTTTATTATTACATGACTCTTGTATTATATCATTTGAGTGGATCCCCTATCGGGTCCCACTCCTTACAAAATGGTATCAGAGCCTAAGCAGTCGGTAACTTAACTATTTCAAGTTATCCTAGGTTGACCCTTAATTAGATAGGTGACTCTTAAAGGTTGTTGATACACCTATTTGCTAGTAATGGAATGCCAAATAGAGTTTAATCCATGATTAAATTGGTCACTTACACTTCCCAAACCACTGATTGGTTGAGACTTTGATTTTTAGAACCGTAGTTCACCCAACACCCCATATGGATAAATAAATTCCCCTAAATAGGGGTTGACTCTTCTGGTTATTAACTTTAATTTTCCCACCGTATGGAAATATAGTTTAGTGTTAAGATGTAGTTGGACTCGAACACTAGTATATAAGCCTAACCCTATTTCCCTTATGGGCCCTATTCTAGTTGTTTGTCTAGCGTGTCTCAGATGTGCCCACTAGGAGGGCTTGGTATGTATGGAAGCATGTATCGATGACATATATATAATAATGACATGGGTGGAAACAGGTTGATGATTACATGGATAGTAGGTGTTTGAATTAATTAGCTATATTATACTTAGGAATGTCTTGCCTTCAATATGGAGTATGTCACACATAGATCTACCTAAATCCATGTAATAATTGGATACCATTTTCATTGAGCTTGTCATGCCTCATATATATAGTTTACTAAGAAAGCTACAAGTATTAGTAGAAACCCATGAGTAATCATATTTCTCATATCCCATAGCATGATTCGTTTATTTAATGATTGAAGACAAGTAGCTTGGTTGCGTAGGGTTACATTATCTTCAGAAGGCACTTTAATGTAAACCAACTAGTATTGAGAAAATCTCAATTTTCTTCCTATAATGGTTGGACGACCTTATGAATCCCTTAGGTCTTGTGATGAGGTTGTGTTAGTTATGCTTAAGAATGACATGGGAAACGATGGAATGTCATGCTTTCATAGATTTTGTTTGGGGTTGATGTGAGTAATAAGAAACCCTTCTCTCTCTCACGCTTACATATTAGAGAATAGTCGTATGATCTTTTTGGAGATAGGAGGATCAGATCCTTTTGGAGGAGGAAGTGATGATAGGATAGTAGTGTATGTGTCAGGTTGTGATAGGTGGTTGACTTGGTTCCCCGATTGATTTTGGCGCCAATTTTGGATTTTTCACCGCAAGTTTTGCATCATCAAACTTATTTTCATTATCAATTTATATGTACAAAAGAAAAAATTTCAGATTTTATCGATGGTTTTTGGAACCAAGTCGCCATCCCAAGGAAGTTGAGATAGAGGATCTCTTTAGTGAAGTACCCTTGGTTGGTATGTTCAACCCTAATACCCTAGGCCTAAGACTGACATAGTTAGTTTCATATGTATATACCAGACCTAGTGAATCCACCCTTTTGCCCCTCTATATTATGTACCAAGTTATAGTTTGAACCATTTAAGGGGTGGAGTTTCATACAGTTTATTCATTAGGAATCAAACTAGATGTAGGCATGACCATGATTAATAGTGGTTACAATAAGTAAAACCTGGATAAATCCTAGTATTAATGTCAAACATATGTGGAGGCTACCAAACTGAGAATTCCAGACCAGCATTGCTAATCTTACCATCATAAGAATTACCTTGACAATTAAAATATATATTTTTTTATCTTGGGTTATCCTTGATAGATGTATGTATGTCAAATAGGGATTAAAAAATTACATTTAAAAGCTCAAGTCAATATTCTGTACCCCAAACTGCTAATAATTTAATGGTAGGGATGACTATATAGTATAGGCTGGGATGAACATACTTAGGATGGTGGAATTTCTAAGCTTTTCCCATGTGACCCTTTTTGATAATAAGATGTTAATAATGTTTATGATGATGATGAGGATTAGGTGATGATATCCATGATAATAATGATAATGATGTTGTTGTTAAGGATGATGAGGATGATGATGATAATGAGTAGATGAGAAGGTGGTGACCATGATGATGTGAATGATGAGGACGATGTCGTTGATGATGATGATGATGATGATGATGATGATGATGATGATGATGATGATGATGATGATGATGATGATGATGATGATGATGATGATGATGATGATGATGATGATGATGATGATGATGATGATGATGATGATGATGATGATGATGATGATGATGACGATAATGTGATAAGGAAATTCTCCTTAGTAATAATAAGGATAGGAATCATGGTGCTTGAGGATTGATGTCTATACGCAAAAGTAGTTCACCATGTTAGCGATCGCAATCTAAATGGTTCTATTGGGAAATTTGTAAATAAAGATTGGTTATTCATGCTTAAGTGATGGAAGATGAGGATATGTAGAACAACTAGCACTCATGTCTAGCGGTGGATAGATTTCGGGGACGAAATCCTCTTTAAGGGGTGGAGTGTTGTAACATACTCAATTCCGGACACAAAGGTTAATCCGCCATTCTTCTAGGCCCCTACTTGA
The DNA here is from genome assembly GCA_963693085.1 of Alisma plantago-aquatica. Taxonomy (NCBI): domain Eukaryota; kingdom Viridiplantae; phylum Streptophyta; class Magnoliopsida; order Alismatales; family Alismataceae; genus Alisma; species Alisma plantago-aquatica. The sequence continues at coordinate 551,779,045 of OY856415.1, read as the reverse complement.
TTATATTAATATCCAATATCCCTCTTTTCTTCCTCTTGTTTTAGGTACCTTTTAGTGTGCACAATTCCCTAATTTTAGGGTAGATTAGACCTTGTTGGGACCTAATAACCTAATTGACTCTATTGTACCCCATGGACATAAACCTTAGGATGTTATAACCCTAATAATTGAATTATGGGAGATTGGTGTATAGTGTTACCACACTATTGTCTCGATATGTATTTAATACCATAGTGTGACGTTTAGATATTGAGTGAGAGAACTGAATACAACTACAAAGGGTTTGCTCAATTTGACCATTATAATAAGTTTAAAACCCTAATTAGATGACTAAGCATATCATGGGGAAAATATGACACAAACAATCTCAACTACTAAAGATAAGTCCAAATTTGTGTTCTTCACACCCAAATTAGCTAACCTACATAATTTGAGCTTAATCAGACATCAAATACACCTTTAATGGTGGTTTAGAAGGTAGGATATAAGTTATTTTGTTTTATGTCATTTTTTTTAAAACCATATTTGACCTAGGTTTTGGTTTATGTCTTTTTCACGTGGGTCACGACCGGTTTATTTGTTTTTTTTTTCCTTTGGGTCGGGTTATCGAGTGGAAGACTTCGTCTTCCACCTCCAAAGTCTCCACATGCGCAGGACTGGCTCAAGCCAGTGATGAATCTTCTCGCCGTTCTCCCTCCTCCCTCAACGATTTCGTGCGATTTCTTCTCCACCAGATCCGTCTCCTTCTCCCAAATCCATTAAACTCTTACCCACTCTCTCTCTCACCCCATGTAGAAAACGCCCAAATTCTCATCTCCTTTCTTCACTGCCGCCACTACCAGTGACCCCGAAACCCCACCTAATCAATCTCCAAGAAGACTCCAACCACACAGAAAGTGCCGCCTCACCCTCCTTCACTCTCCATACCAATCAATCGGAACTAAACCCCACGATTTCTCTCTGCTAGACCGAGCTCCCCTCTCCGGCAATCTCCTCATCGTCCCAGCAACTTGGGACATCTCAGGCAAATCCACCATGAGGTAACCATCTAGGACTCATCTCCTTTCTTTCCATGCTTTTGGTTTCTCGCGAGATGCTCCAATTCGTCGGGTCGACTAGCACCGCCGGCCTCCCCTGTTTCTGCCGCCGCCCGCTTAGTAGCTCTTGGCTCTCGGTCGGCCTTCCTTATTGGATGTGCTCTTCACGAACCTCGATGTGAGGTGCTCTGCTACCAAACCATGGTCTCGCGGGCTGATGCCTTGGGTTGAGTTTGCCCCGACCTCACCAGGTTTGTTTGTAGTTGCTTTTCCCCTTTTGGGCTGCCCTCGGTTGCAGCCACCGTAGGATCGGAGCAGCAGCTCTGTTGGTCCGGGGCGGAGCTGCGAGGTCATCTGGGTTTCTCGTAGCCACCCCTGACCTTTCCCCCTTCCTTACCCAGCTCTATTCTTACCCCATTTCTCTGTTGTGCTCGGTCGACGAGCATCGCCATGGTGGCATCTCGCAGGGAGGAGACTCCTCAGTGCTCTGACCCTGGTTGAGATCGCCAGCCTGATCGAATTCTCTACCTACAAAGAGGCTTAGTTTGAGCGCCCTCCACTGGTCTGAGCTCCAGCAGGAAGCTGATGGTGCGAGAGTTAGGGGAAGACGATCCCTGGGGCAGAAGCCCAATCTCGCCCATGGTGTCTGTGACATCCATGTCACACCCATAAGGGTAAATTGGAGATTTGAACCTTCGTTTACTATTTTGAACCGGATATTTTACTGAATGATTTCTCTATAGTTCAAGTGACTGCAACCTTTGTTGATTCGCATTTTTATTCAAGGGAAAAATCGTCATTTCACAATTCGATTTTGTTGTATTTAGCCAGAAATGCTTTAACTTGTAAAATTCATAAGAAATTATCTGTTTATCCAAATAGGGCATATATATACATTTTTGAAATCAGAAAAATACGAATGATTTATTGGGACAGGTTTCATACCCAGTTTTGCAACCTAATGTAGGGTCGATTTCTAAGAAAAAGATTTAATACATATTATATTAATCGAATGCACACATATTATGACTAGGTTGAGACAACCCGGACCCTTTTCTTAGGAGATGTTATTGAATTATTAGGTCTGATCATAAGGTATGTACACTCTCTATTTTTATTTTGGGCATTAAATGACTGAAATCCATATATATTTTAATGAGGCATCTCTTAAATTGTAAATCCCTTTTTAAAATCCAAATACTTAGACATTTATTGCTCCTGATATGAGTTCCTTTTGTTTATGTGATATTTATATTGCTATGCTCAATTGGGTCATTGGACCCCTCCTGCCATGTTGCCTTTATTGAAAATGACTAAAATAATAAGTTTTGCCACTCTATTATAGCATGCTGCTTGTATGACTAGAATATCTAGAATAGTGGTACTTATGTACAACCATATTTATTTAGGGCGTGCGTATTCCGCCCGGGGTGTGCGTTTCCACCCTTGTTTATTTTTAGGCCATGATCCTATGGTGTTATGGCCATGTTTTAGGTATATTTAGTTTACATTGTTATGCATGCAAATATTCTTGTTTTAAAGAGAATCTGTGGATGAATGTTATGGCAAGACACTCTTTTATTATCATGCTTGTAATCTGAATTTAATATGCCTCATTTCTTTTGTTTCATTTCTTTTATTACTTTTCTCTTGAACATACCTAATTGCAAATAGCCCCCTTTTTCTTGTGGGAACATCTCCTTTTGTACGTGTAACCCTATATAATGCCCAGAATGTTTTATATATGTACATAGTCAGCTCTTTGCTGACCTCTATGTTATTTCCTATGTTATGGGTGATGTTCCCTTCCACCCAGGTTTAGGTACATTGGAAGATAAGAGTTCAAAAAGACCACCAACATGATTTGGACTGAAGGATAGCTTGGAATGGCTGGGTTACCCTCTGCTACTGGGCCTATGTGTAGTTAGTTCAAGTTTTTGTAAAATCACCTATTATGGTGAGGAACAATTGTATAAATGAATCATGAAGTGACTATGAATTAGTTTTGTTTCCACTGCTTTATTATTACATGACTCTTGTATTATATCATTTGAGTGGATCCCCTATCGGGTCCCACTCCTTACAAAACTCCTCTTCTAGGTTAAGACCTATGTGTGTGACATAATAGGACCCATATTACATTGGTAGTGAGTGTCCATAACAACCTATGACCTTACAAGCAAAGAGTGGTGTCTAGTCTCACATCATTGCTTCACAAGTGAAAAGGAAATTGGGGGAACAACTTCAACCTACTATCTATGTATGGTGTTGTAGTATTTATATAGTTCCTTTGTCACTGATGTCTTGATTAAACTAGAAGCATGGGGTAGTCACCCACATTATTATTTAACCTTGTTTCTTGAACCAAGAGCAGACTATCTGAGATATATGTAAGCTCAATATCATATATTTGTTGGCTAACTTGGAAATCATTAAAACCTTTGTTTTGATGATGACAAACATTTCATTCTTGTATATCTAACTTGCTATTTGAGTATTTCCCTGATAAACAAATAGGGTAGTGGACAGTTGAAGATTAATACAAATTGAAAGATCAATATGCTTAAATTGCTTTTATTTTCATGATTGTGCTCAATGTAAAAACTTGTACAAGTATATAATGTACAAGTACATAGATATCATGTAAATCAAGTGTTAGATCTGCCCTGTCTACTCACAACACTTAGATAGATCCTCCCCTAAGATAGAATCACAATTATACATTGATACACACACTTTGTAGATGATTCAACATATTGAAATAGGACATTCTCATTCGACAAACTTCTTGATCAAGACACCCTCGGTCGACAAAATTCTCAATTGAAAACCACCTCAGTCTAACTCACGAACACTGACTAATGACCTACACAAGCATACCCTAGTATATCCCTCAATCGATAATATCCTCGACTGAGATAAACCTTCCAGTGGGTTCCATAGTCATTAGACTGAATAAGAGGTAGTTGGGAGTTGTAAATGAACGTTGCAACACATTTACTCCAAATGCTCCCTTGGTCAAAGAAATGCTCGATCGAGACACACCTCGGTCGACAAACTTCTCGACCGAGACAGTTTCTGGATTGCACTTTTCAGCACGAAATAATTCGCCATTGAAATGCAATTAGTAGACACGTAACGACTAGTTAAGAACTAAGAACACTCTAGAAATCCTCTAGAACATCCCTAAGAACTTGTAAGCCATTCCTATAAATAATACATGCCTTAGGAAACCCAAAGCACACAATTACAACTTGACAACCAATCATAGTGAGCAACAAACAAAGCTACACTTGCAATATTATTCCCCTGAGCTCCAATTTTGTGTCCTATAGCTAGTATCTCCTAGACACCACATAACCACATTCAACTATAGTGGATAGGATATCTATACGCTTGATATAGGATCAAAGCACTATACTCATTGGTTAAGTTCTTTCTTTTTTCCAATCTTGATCTTTTATATTGTATGTTGTTCTCCTTGACTATTCCTAGGGTGGAGGCCGTTGAAAGGAGGTGAGCTTGATATTACTTCCCTAGGGTGGAGGCTGTTGAAAGGATATGAGCTTGAGATTACTTCAAGGAAGGCTGCTTCAAGGGAGGTTGGATCTACTTCTAAGGGAAGGATATCTCAAGGTGGTGAAGCTACTTCAAGGTGGTGAAGGCTGCTCTGAGGACTTGGAGTTACTTCAAGAAGGTTGCTTCAAGGAGGTTGAGGCTACTTCAGGTGAAGGCTACTTCAAGGGTGTAGAAGGAAGGTGATTGTATTTTATGTAACATCCTTGTGAGGTAATAAAATTAATTACTTTCAAAATCCTAGTTGGAAATAATTGGGTAGTGGATTGACTGCCTTTGATTTCAAAGGTAGGAACCACTCTACGTCCTTGTGTCTTCCTTGTTTCCCCCTCCTTCTTTAGTTGAGTATTTTAATTGTTTAATTATTTTTAAAATATCAAAAAGCTTTATTCACCCCCCCTCTAGATCTTTCAATTGGTATCAGAGCAGGTCTTCAAGGAGCCTTAACAGGTCTTGAAGGACGTGGGACAGTGTGCTTAACAACCTAAACTTGGAGGGAACCTGTGTATCTCGTCCACCACCATTTGATGGAAGAAACTACAACTATTGGAAGAGAAGGATGCAGTTCTTCTTCCAAGGCATCAGCTGTGAGCTTTGGAGGATGGTATCTACACCATATGTGCTTCCCAAAACCGAATATGTCACATGGGATGCAAATGCGGTAAAATAAGCTCAACTAAATGCTAAGACAGTATGTATATTATATTGTTCTATTCTATAAGTGAATTCAATAGAATATCTGCATGTGAAACTTCTTATGGCATATGGAATACACTTTCTATCACTCATGAAGGAACTATTCAAGTTAAAAACTCTAAAATTGGCATGCTTAAACAAAAATTTGAGCAATTTTGTATACAACCAAATGAATCTATTAGTGATAGGTATGCAAGATTTTATATTATCCTTAACGGTTTAAGTGCATTAGGAAAATCTACAAGTGAAGAAGATCAAGTCTCCAAAGTTCTTAGGTCTTTGCCTCCAAAGTACAAGACAAAGGTGATGGTCATTGAAGAAGCGAATGATCTCACTAGATTGAGGAAGAAGTAGCTCATTGGTAATTTAGAAACTCATGAGGTCACTCTTGAAGAAGAAGAAAGATTGGTAGCCAAACACAAAAAGGAGAAAAGGAAGGACATTGCATTCAAGGCAACAACTAAAGCTAGTCATGATACAAGTGAAGAAGATAGTGAAGAGGAGGCTCTCATTGTAAATGGTAAGTAATATAGAAGATTTAAATATAACAAACTCTCTAGTGTTTATTCTTCCTCTTCCCTTAAGTGCTTTGAATGTGGCAAAAAGGGACACTTAAAGAATGAGTCTCCTAAAACCAAGAAGGGAAGGAAATCATCTCTCGAGAAGAAAGAAAGAGCCTACAAAGAAGCATGGGATGACTCAAGCGATGATAGTGAGAGTGGAGAAGAAGAAGTAGAATGCCTCATCACTAAAAAAGACAAGGTACAATGTCTCATTGCTACAACTAATGAAGAAGAGAATGACGTAAGTCTACTTGATTTATCTAAAGAAGAATTAGTTGCTAGTATTAAGGAATTACATGACAAGTATGTTGATTGTAAGAAGACATTAAAAAGATTCAAAAACTAATAAAGATCGATATGCTAAATTATATGATCTTGGTGCTGAAAAAGGAAGTGCTATGTCTGAAAAAGGCCACCTTGAAATCATCTCTTAATGATTGCAATATGAAGTTACTTACTCTGGAAACAAACTACAATCTTCTTTGTCAAGAAAAGGTTGAATTACTTGTAAAATTAAATGATCTTCAAACTCAACCTATCTTGTGTACTAATTTATATTATGATGCTATTGTCAAAGAAATAGATGGTTTGTCATCTAATATAGACCAAGCAAAATCAAATATTAAAAAGAAATGGATGAAATTTCTAAGTTACAAAAGGAAATTAGTAGCTTGAAAAACAATGGTATTCTTGAAAAAATCCTAAAGGATTCTTCGAATCAAATTGGAAGAAGAGGTTTATGATATGTTCCAAAAGAAAAATCTCAATCTAGAAGAACACAAGCCCCAAGATCGAGGTCATATATGTAGCCAAGAACAACTCAACTCAAAATCATAAAAATAAAAATGAAATTGATTCCATTTATTGTCACTATTGCTTGCGTCTTGGACATTATTCTTTCTCATGCCCATACAAGAAAAAGATGTTGATTTAATTTGGATTCCAAGACCCCAAACTTAGGAAACTTGAATATGATTAGTTGAGATTTGACCTAAAACTTTACTTTGATACTCATAATGTCTTATCTCAAATAAACTCATCGTTATGTTGGATAATTAAAGTAATCTAAGCTCTAATTGAAACAAATAAAATTGTGGAAAACAAAATAGAAACAATATTGGTCGACAACAACTTTGACCGAGACACTCTTCGGTCGAGAAAATAGTCGACCAAAGAAGTTTCTATCTCAAGCCTGCACTTTGTGGACAAATAATAAAATTCTCAGTCGAGAAAATTTTTGACCGAGGAGAGTTCAGTCAAGAAAATAGTCGACCAAGAAAGTTACTGTATCAAGCTTACAAAATCTTGAAAAACATCTGGCCGAAAAACATTTTGACCAAGCCTAAGTCGGTTGAGAAAATTGTCGATTGAGGATATTTCTGGCAGAATTGTTTGATAAAATTGAAATATTTCACTTGAGTAACAAACTCTACATGATACATTGCCTAAATATTTGAATGATCTTAAGGAATTATATATGTGCATCAAAACTTTATACCTTGCAAAATTAAATTATCCCAACAAGCATATAATTGAAAATAATAAGATTCACATACATGAGGAAAAGATTGGTCTTATTAGAGGAAAGCCTTGATGGCAAAACTATTGGCATAAGAGATTTTTCTCAACATTAACATGATCAAAATTGAAAACAAAAAATTGATCATACAAGGAACTTGGTTAGAATATAATCATCACCATTTTGTGAGAAAATTTAAAGTTTGAGCATTCTAGGAAATTAAAAACAAGATATTTTTCAAAACTAAAATCGTGCTCACATGAATTAATCTCTATGACAAAAGATAATAAAGGCAAACTTGATCTTAGGTCACAAAAAGGTTTTATTTTTCAGCATTTACAAGATCACATATGAGTAAAATGAAGAACAAATAATGGTTATATACAAAAAGGGTTAATCATAAAGGAACTGGATTATTGAACATCCTAAATATAAATGCATGCATATACAGAAATGCCTCTTGGTCGAAAAGGAGTTCGACCGAGGGGCTTCCTGATCGAAGTCATGGTCGACTGAAAATAAGCCTGACAAAATGCTTATTTGTGAAATCAAATCACTTGCACTCAAACTTAGCATATTAATATGAAATTTGTTCATCATGTTCAAAATAAGATGATAGTACAAGATTCCTTATAAAATTTACATTACTTATTCAATTGAACTTTAAAGCTAGTTATGACCTTAGTATTCTTAAAATAATCTTTGTTATGAAAATAAGGGAGCTCACAAAATTTTTAAATACTATTGATCTTGTTCTTAATTGAATTCTCTACATCAAAATGGGCTTAACATCCCTCAAAATTGATTATAGATACATTCAGTGATCACATCATGAGCCTAAAAGAATATCATAACATTTCAAAGCTTAACATTCCTTACAAATGGTTTAGAAATTAATAAATATGACATTTTAAGAGCTCTAACTATGACAAACCAAGAAAAAATTACTCCCTTAGAGGATATTTTTATTTATATGTGCTCCAACCTCTTGACAACTCTAAATTCAAGTGATATTTAATGCATAAAATCCTTTCTAAGTCTCAATATTATAATATCATGACTACTACTTAAACAAGCTCAAAAATCTTCACAACAACCACTCACAGCAGTCCAGTCGGTCCACAACATTTTTGAGTGAGAACTGGCTCAGTCGACAAGTTTTTCGACCGAGAATCTCTCAGTTGAATTCTTTCTCGACCGACACCCGCTAGGCCTATTTTGCATATTTTGGACTAAAAGATGGTCTCAATCAACAAACAGTTCGACTGAGAGCCTCTTGGTAGACCCCCAAAATTTGACTAATCCACGTGGCATGACGACCCCCTAGTTATTCTAGAAGATTTCTTTGATCAAAATTTTTTTTACTCAACATACACCTCGGTCGACAAATTTCTCAACTGAGACCTAGTAACAGCTATTTTTTAAAAAATTGACCGACCAACTAGTTGTTGCGAGCTAGCCATTGTGAGAGGAGTGTCTGCATTAGAGTACCACTAGGCTCTCGATTGATGAATTTGTCGACCGACAAAGTGCCTATTTTGCTATAAATAGAGCCCAAAATGGCCATTCTTCTCACCAATTCACTTGCTCTCCTTTCTAGTCCCTCTCTAGTGATTCTTACATTCATCCACCATCTTCCTGAACTCCTCTTCCACCTTCATATTCTCAAGATGGCCTCATCTCCTTCACGTGTAAAGAAGCAAGTCACAGTGAGGAAGGGAAGGATAGTATCTCCAACTCTGATGGTCATCAATTACATCCCCTTCAACAATGTTTTTGCTGGAGACTGCTACCTACAGTTAACCTCGAAGACTGCTCTTCCTTGACAGCCGATGGACATCAACAACTTCATCACCATTGTTGATCTTGATGAGTTATTTGAGGTGCAACATCTCTCTAAATTTATCACTCCATCCTTCCTCTTCTACTCTACCCAAGCTGTGAATGAGTTATATGCAAACCTAGCTAAAAACCCTAACCACTCCCTCTCTTTCTCTTCTATGGTTAATGGGAATGAATTTCATTTTTCTGGGGAGGATATTCTCAAAATTCTAGACATCAATGTAGAGGAGTATAGGGGGTTTATTGACTTAACCACTGGAAATCCCTTATCTAAACTATCCCAAGATGGCACCACAATTAGCTTAAGTGATATTAAGAGGGCCATATTCCTTCCAAACACCTCATGCCATGAAGAAAGGGGCACATATTATGAAATCAACCTAACTCCTGAAGCTAGGATAGTGAACTTAATTTTTTCTACTAAAATCTATCCTAGAGCTAATAAATGTTACGTGTCAACCTTTAGGATGTACCTAATTTATGCCATATTCAAAAGCATCTCGACAAACTTCATTCGCCTCGTCCTTAGAAACATGGTTGAATTTACTGGCAACCCTCCTTATGCTGATTTTGAATGCCAGATCACCAACATTGTTTAAAAAAAACCTGGAGGATATAGGATTTAAGAGTGATAGGAGGCCTCAAAAAATTACCAAAAACACAGTAGAAAAAATGGGAATTGACTTTGGGCATAAAAGGGCTAGGACCGAAGGGGATCCATCCACTCAAGAAATTCCTCCACCTTCTACTCCTCCTAGCCAATCATTTGACAACCTATCCAATAATATTACCTATCTCATTGGGGCCACCTATCACCTAGGGAGACAAATGGATTATAACCATCATGAAATGACTTACCTAAACTAAAGAATGCAATCTCTCTCTAAATATTCCAGAAACCTATCCTTATTCACTCTATCATGGAACTCTCTACCTTTATAATCCATCCATCAACTACAACCAAGTTCCACCTCCACCTTCACATGATCTTTCCCATGCCCAATTTTCACCTATGCAACTTCAAGACATTGTTGCCCATTTTTGCTTTGATTGAGCACCTACTTTCTTGGAAGCTTATGCCCTCACCAAGACAAGTGCACTGGATTGGTAGACACTTGTCAAATATTATGGTGCTATTCCATTCCTTGGGAAAGATCTAGAAGTTGATGTTATTTTGTGTTCTTTTCAATGAGGTGGCATTATGTAATGAGTTGGTTGTAATCACTTTTTAGTGAACTGTCTTATCAATGTATTTGAGCTTGTTGTTCTATTTGTCATGATAATAAAATCCTCATATTCGGGCTTGCATTGGATATTTCGTATATACCTTTGTTTTTCAAGTGAGTATCATATTGAGGGGGAGCATGCAATTCAGGGGGAGTAATAATAAATAAATTGTTGGTTATCTTTTTGAAATGACAAAGGGGGAGAAGTATTATAAATCAAAAATATATATATAACTCAAATTAAATGAGTTCCATACACTCTTGTCTTCACATAAATTGATGTTATATTCCTTAAAGAGATGGATACTATGTTCCATACCGCTTTAGGAATAATTAGCACACACTTCATGAATAAACAAGATAATGTCTACATAAGGTGAATCTCAGGTATGAAACTCATGCTATTTAAATTCCTTTGATTTATATTTTAGAAATCTTTATCATCTTCAAAAAGGGGGAGATTTTTGGCTAAATTAGACATTATTAAACCCTTTGTTTTGATGATGATAAACATTTCATTCTTGTGGATCTAACTTGCTATTTGAGTATTTTAGAGATAAACAAATAAGGAAGTGGATAGTAGAAGATCAATACAAATTAGAAGATCAATATGCTTAAATTGTTTTTATTTTCATGATTGTACTCAATGTAAAAACTTTTACAAGTATATAATGTACAAATACATAGATATCATGTAAATCAAGCGTTAGATCTTCCCTATCCACTCACAATAGTTAGATAGATCCTCCCCTAAGATGGAATCACAATTACACATTGATACACACACTTAGTAGATGATTCAACATATTGAAACAGGGACATTCTCGATCGAAAAACTTCTCGACCGAGACACCCTCAGTCGACAAAATTCTCGACTAAGAACCACCTCAGTCTAACTCACGAACACTAAATAATGACTTGCACAAGCATACCCTAGTATATCCCTCTGTCGACAATATTCGCGATCGAGATAAACCTTCCAGCAGGTTCCATAGTCATTAGATTGAATAAGAGGTAGTTGGGAGTTGGAAATGAGCATTTCAACGCATTTACTCCAAATCCTCCCTTGGTCAAAGAAATTCTCGACCGGGACATACCTCGATCGACAAACTTCTCGACCGAGACAGTTTCTGGATTGCACTTTTTAGCTCAAAATAATTCACCATTGCAATGCAATTATTGGACACCTAACAGCTAGTTAAGCACTAAGAACACTCTAGAAACCCTCTAGAATGTCCCTAAGCACTTATAAGCCATTCCTATTAATAGGACATGCTTTAGGACACCCAAAGCACACAATTACAACTTGAGAACCAATCATAGTGAGTAAGAAGCAAAGCTACACTTGCAATATTGTTCCCTTGAACTCCAATTTTGCATCATATAGCTAGTATCTCCTAGCCACCACATAACCAGGTACATCTATAGTGGATAGGAGATCTATACGCTTGATATAGGATCAAAGCATTGTACTCATTGGTTAAGTTCTTTCTTTCTTCCAATCTTGTTCTTTTATATTGTATATTGTTCTCCTTGACTACTCCTAGGGTGGAGGGTGTTGAAAGGAGCTGAGCTTGAGATTACTTCAAGGAAGGTTGCTTCAAGGGAGGTTGGAGCTACTTCTAAAGGAAGGCTATCTCAAGGTGGTGGAGCTACTTCAAGGTGGTGAAGGCAGGTCCAAGGACTTTGAGCTACATCAAGAAGGCTGCTTCAAGGAGGTTGAGTCTACTTCAAGGGTGTAGAAGGAAGGTGATTGTATTTTATATAACATTCTTGTGAGGTAATAAAATTAATTACTTTCAAAATCCTGGTTGGAAACAATTGGGTAGTGGACTGACTATCTTTGATTTGAAAGGTAGGAACCACTCTACATCCTTGTGTCTTCCTTGTTTCCCCCTCCTTTAGTTGAGTGTTTTAATTGTTTAATTATTTTTAAAATATCAAAAATCTCTATTCACCCCCTCTCTAAATCTTTCAATATTATCTCACATGCGCATGGCCATGATTTTATTAGTCTCGCTTATCAAGAGGCCTAGGACATCACACTCTAGTAGGAGGGACAAATCCCACGTATATCCCTCACACTCAATCTACATGTGTCAAAGCCACCCAATCATCACCGTTATAACAACCCTTGTTTTAGGACTACATTTGATGATGTCAAAGAGTACCCAATGACATGTGTTGAGTGCAATGATTTTAGGTCTAAGAACCACAACCATCATCATCACTGTGAGAGATGACTATGATTCCCATGATGATGGCTTTCATGTGTTAGTCTCATGGTGGGTCTGTCTGATACACTCTTCTCTAACATGTATCTATGTGTTTGGTTTGATATTGCCATATCATGACTAATGAGATTTACTCATCAACCAACTCACACTCGGATCTCATTTGTCATTATTATCTATCAACCTTCCACAATGACAATCAATCAGGGACATAACGAGAATATGTATATTTACTCTTAACATCTTTATGATCTCATCCACAAGGTTAGTAACTTGAATACATGCATCATTCAGTACTATAATTCTCTAGACATTTATAATGTTACATCATTACCTCATGACTGAATTAAATAGAATAAATTGGAAGCTTGCCTTTTATTCATAATCAAATCATTTTTACACGATATGCCATTACAATCATCACATTATTGGCTCTTTGGGTATACATAACCAACACGTTCTGTGAAACCCAGACGCTTGGCTTAGCACCACCAGACAGTCGTTCCACTTTTTCCCAAATGGTCGTCTCAGGCCGCTTCAAGACCGAGCCACATTCAGCAACATGACGCTATTCTACTTAAGGTTTCACCCTTAGTTTGTGTGCACTCATATCCCAAACGAACGTCTCGTACTCCAGATGGCTGGTTCAAAGATTGCTTTGAGGCCAAGATTCAATTCAGAAGGCTCCACCACCCTAGTTTAGGGTTTTGACTCACACATTTACTTTGAGCATTATTATTTTCACTCTTGCTTTGTAATCTTCTAGTTCTTCAACAAAAGTAGCTTTCTATCTCAAGATTTTAGTTCTCTCTCTTACTGTTGGTCTTCTTTGGGAACAAGGAACTGAGGGAGATATCCATTTAACTGTCACTAGCTAAGGTCCTTCGAGATCCTTGACCTCTAGTCTATGGTTTGCTTCCTTTCTTCCTTCATTATCCCTTTTGTTATTATGGCTCATGAGTAGTTTTTCATATCAAGGTGTGGGGAATATCCCCATGGCCATGTTGTAACATATATCGACTCTTTATAAAATTTCTTTAGTTAGATGGTATCTGGTTTGGATAATCACCCGATTTAAATGACTTGAAATCTCATTTCTATCAAATGTTAGTCTTGGGGGATGTGACCATCAGAACTCAAGGCTCAAAAAAAACCAAAAATGCATAAGAATTTGAATGGGACCTCGAAAGGATTCTTATTTGAATGTTTGGGCTAGGATCCGTGGGTGCAACAACCAATGGGTCCACGGGGAGCTTGACTTTTTTTAATGCATTTGTGAATGTTTTTTCATACCTTCTTCTAACTAGTTATCATATGAATTCCATCAATCTTGTTTCACGTCGGCCATGGTGGTAAAACGCATAGCCTTGATATCCTTTCCCACTTGATTCAACCTTTTTTCTCCAAATGCTTGTTTCAATTGCTTTATTTTTCTTTGTTGCAAATTACTTCTTGCTTTTAGATAAATCTTTTCACATTGTTCTAACTCTCTATTTTTTTTTGTCCTTACATAACTTTTCTTACTTTCTCTTAGCATAACTTTTATTTCATTGCAATTTTAATTCACTATTATAGTGTAATAAATAATCAAACCAACGGTATTTCCTTTTGTGTTCAAGTAAATAAAAATCTTCCAAAAATATTGTTCAAATTAATTGGGTTCAAAAATCAATCTAAAAATATTGTCCTATGGGATCGACCCTTCTATACTAATAAACAGCCTTAATTGATAATTTTATCATAAAAAAGTTAAACTCTAGGATAATTTCCTAGTGAATTGATATGCTAAACAATGAGTATCAGGGTCCCTAAATTGTTAAGCGTCATCACATTTGTATTAGATCTGCATGTTTATCTCTACTATCAATTGACTATCTGAATGAATTTTTAATGATATATTTGAATTCTCACAATAAGGTGTTTTGGGTATCATTTCTTTTGGTACTTGCATGAGTACAAAGATATAAAAAATTTAATGAACTAAATACTTATCATTTAATTTTAATTGATAGAATGTTTACCTGGATATGTCTTGTGGGTCGGGAACAATGAAGCAAAACCTCCTCAAGTTTCAAATCATTAGCCTATATTTGCATGTTTATTTCAATTATCAGTTGATTTTTTGAATGAATTGTTTAGGCTACTCTATTTTGCATAGACAGAGTGATACAAAATTTGACTTATACTAAATACTAATATTTAAATTTCTATTTTGTGTTGCTTGATTGTTTACCTGGAGATGTCTGTGGTGATAGTGAAGCAAAAACCTCCTCTAGTTCCAAATTGGTGGTCTAATTTGTTCATTTATTTCTATAATCAGTTGATTTTTTGAATGATTGTTTTATTGAAGGTTTCTTCACTAGGCACGGAATTTTTCATACTACTCTATTTTGCATAGACAAAATAATGGCAAATCTGACTATGCTAATATTTAAATTTTGATTTTCCATTGGTAGATTGCTTATCGGGAGGATGTCTCCGGGTACATTAAAAGCAAAATCACCAGAACCTTTTGGATAGCAACATCAATGTGTGGGCGTCGGTTGTTCAGAGGGAAAGGAGAAAGATTAGATAGCAATAGCAATGTGTGGGTGCCGATTGTCCAGACATACTAAAGGAAGATCTGTGTGAGTTTATAGCACTTCCAAGAAGGTTAAACAAGCTATGAACACGTGAGAATGAGTTTATTGCTGATAACATTCCCAATACCTATGTTATCTCACCTGCTGGTGCTTTTCTTTAGGAAGAGGCCTCTACATTTGATGATGTCAAAGAAATTTTCTGGAGAGCAGCAAAATGAGGTTGGAGGCACTAAGGAATAAGGAGAGACAAGTTTCTTACCGAGTGAAAGAAGCTTTCTTTAGAGCAGAAACTAATGAGGAGAGAGAAGTATGCACAGGGTTAGAGGAGGCGAGAAGATTGTATGCGCGTCATGAAGACGTGGATGGAACGTGGGGGTTTTGGACGTGGTCTTTTGTAACTAAATGATTTTTTGGTTAATAGATAAAGACATTTCGATTTGACTTGTTTCTGTTTTATATTTGAGTTTAATGTATATAAATGTAGTTTTTTTTAATATATAAATGTAGTTGATTTAATAATAACAACACACGTCACATGCCACGGTCTCAGCGGTTTTCTATGAAGAAGGATCGAGTTCTCGGTGCATGAAGTGGGGCTTGCGGTTTTGACTTAGCAATGGGGTCGTGAGAAGATTATTCAGAGTGTTTAAATTTTGCGAGGGGGTGGGCTGGTAGGATGACTGAAGGATTGTGTAATTCAAAATGGTTCTGCACTTCAAATTAGAGAGAGAGGCGGGAGTGTAGAAGCTATCAGTTGAGCATGAAATAAAAACAATTAAAATGGAAAAAAAAAGTAAGAAATGTTAGAAGAAATTGAGTGAAGGAGAGGACATTACTTGAAAATGTTGGTTTGTGATTGGCCACGGGCGTCTGGAGTGGATGAATTCTACATAGGTGAAAAACTTTTCTCTTTTATAGTAGTATAGATGAGTGACAAACAAGTTGTATTTGGAAGGAGTGGGACGGAGAGTGGTGGGGATCAGTTTTTTCATAGTGAAGAGCTCGGGAAAACGAGAGATGAGAGAGAGTCAAGGAGAGTACAAAACTTTTAAAATGTTACAATCAGATTGGCTAGTGGTGCCATTGTAGTGAGAAATATTCACTATTTTTATGGTAGCATAGATAAGCATATCGTGTAGCATGTATCATTACCCATTTTCGATTTTCTTTCTATAGATTAATTCAAAAATGGGAAATTATTTTTAGATCATATTAATGAGTCAAAATCTATAAAAGTAACTGACACGAGATCTAACCAAACACAAAGTTGTACAAATTTCCAATATATTATGTTTTTTGCCTGACATTATTTTTTGGAATCTGTGGTTTATACCATGTTTTGAATCAAGTATATGGTATTACTAAATGTAAATTTTAATAAATATGAAGAAATTTAGATAATTATAAATTATTAATAAATGTGTATAAATTCAGATAATTATAAACTAAATTCATGGCCTCCAAAAAAATATGATATTTTGATTTATATGTTCGTAGGATAATTTAGTTTCATTTTATAGTATATGAAAATGTAAAGTAAATGTAGAAATATTGATTGTTTAGAGATTCAGTAAACTTAAAACATGACTTGATTTACGTATATCCTTTACTAAATCCTACTGGATCATTGATTGACATAAGAGTATGATTAATTTATAGATTGAATCTCATGTTTTTTTAATATTAAAAATTGTCTATAAATAATAACTTAAAATTAAAAATAACAATTTGTTGTTTCCAATATTTTAGATCATATTACATTTGAAGTATCATGTAAAATTATTTTTTGAAAACTATAATGCATGATAGAAGTCATTTTTAAAGAAAAATCTTTAATGGAACGTCATCATGTGCAAAATTAAAACTCAATAATGTGAATAGTGGTAATGGATGAATTAAGCATGGAAATACAAACCCACACTTTGAAAATGTTGTATGTATACCTAAATTAGTTTTAATAATGATTCAATGTTACACGATGGTAGTTCTTGTTTATGTTACATGTTAATATCTGCTTTGAATTTGTATAAGAATTAATCACTAAGACATATTTTCCTATTTATGAGGTTGAGATATTATAGTAATTTAATTGTGTTGATATTCCTTCTCGCGTCATGCATAACACAAAGATCATGTAAGATATAAATTTAGTTGTAATATTTTAGCCTTCCTATATGACGATAGTGATAATAAAATTATTCAAAAAACTAGCAAATTTATATGTCAAATGTAATAGAGATAAGGCTGAGTAGTTTTATAAAATTACACTTCAACAACTCAATGACACCTAGAAACCATTCGTTTAGCTTATATGTAGTTGTTATCATATTTCTTTCATTATCAAAAATGACTTCCCAGACACATAGGAAAGATGCAAAGTTCCAAAATGTTTACATGTTCCCTTACTCCTAAATTGGATTGTATATTTATCTAGTATTACTCATATTGTGGATGGTTCACCTATACCTAGAGATTAATTTTCATCCTTGGACTATGTTTGATAATGGCATGTATGTTTGGAAGATTGGAACTATGTTCTGACTAATTAAAACCTATGAGTAGGGGAACATTTTTCTTAAAATATTTTTAAAATATGTTAGATTTAGGAAAAAAATTATGCTCTCATTTTGAACTTTTACCAAGGTTGTTAATTTCTTACATTATATTGGATACAAATCTAGACTATTGCTTTCTTATATTCTTTTGAATATTTATATAGATAGTGGACTTGTTGTAGATTTCAATCAAGATAGAGTGTCTACTTGTAACATCCTTAAATTTGTAGCATAGAAGCCTAGGAACATTGCCTAAGGCATCAGAAGCGCACACAACAGATGTGATATCACTTGTACGTGAAACAATAACCATAACATAATAAATAGGGCACATTGTGAATATGTACAGGAAATAAAATGGTGTCCATAGTACTTGATAACATTTATAGATAAATTTTAAAATGAACATGTGCATAAATTTCTAGGATCTACAACAGTTCTCCACTTGACACTTGCTCACTCCGCACATATAACTATTAATGTATCCTTACTACATTTGAATCTAAAATTGCCAAAGAGGGGGAAGCAAATTACAAATGTGTTGAGTACATGGTACCCACAAAGGGTATTGATATTGAAAATGGAAGCATAACATTACAACTTCAAAATCCCACTTGCAATGTGAAGAAAATAGTTTATCATTTCCAAGGGGTTATAATTAAGAAAAACTCATCTTTTAATCATATTCTTCCATTAAGTTTAGGTTCTATAAGGGATGGCTACTTCTAATCAGGTTGGCGTTCAAATGTGGTAATCACAAGAGTCGTCAAAAAATGGCCACTTTTGAAAAAGGAGGGAAATCACAAGTACCACCAAGACTAGAACTTTAGAATAGAAAGTAACATAGAAAGTGTCATGAAGGCTGGTTATCCTTGATGAAAGAAGGAAATCACAAATATATAATGGAATTTGTTCTCATTTATGTGAAATTTCAATAACATATGTAAATGAACTTTAATATTTACCATAGATAACATGCTAATTCAAATGATATAAGATTCTAAGAACAATATATATAACACTTCAAAAGTAATGATATAATGATTCTAGCCTAGTGGATTAGACAATCGACAATGAGGCTCGTCCACTAAGGTGCTTCTATCCTAGTGGATTATACAATCAACAAGGAGGCTCATTCACAAACCTTAGTTCAAAACCCTATCAATATTGGAATTGCATGAAACATTCAGAGACTGTCAAATTAAATAGGAACAACTTTATTAATTATCATAATAAATAAGATTATTATGATTTAGTTATTGTCCATAATCATTTGGAGGCCATTAGAACGTTCCCTTAACCCATTATTAACATTACCTATAAAAAATCATCATTTTAGGATTACTTATCTATTAGGGTTCCTCGATCTATTTCAAGCAAATCTAAGATACATGGAATAAATCATTTTATAATCACTATCAGATTTCAATAGGGATTTATGTTCCATTAATCTCTGACATATGTCATCTCACATCCTTATGCATGATTAACAAAATCGTGTCTCATTGCTTATATAAATCAGAATATGTATGAAGTTGGTTAAGATCTCATTTTCCTAATTAAGACCATGTATAGGTTATTTATTTTTGGATATTTTTAACATTTGTGGGTATATGAGGATGATATACTTATTTTAATGAAATTTTGGTTGTTGGCCATGATTAGTATCCTAAAAAATACCATGTGGCTACTGGGGACCACAACCTCCCTTCGTCCCACCCACATTAGGCATGCATGTGGTTTTGGTGGTTGGACCCTACATTGGCATGTGTCTGTGTTAGACTAGACCCATGGCTATATGGGTAATCCCCTTTCCCACTCAACTATTGTGTGGGGCACCATTTCCCTACTTTTGCAGTAGAACATGGATTAGAATAGCAGACGCCAATGATGCTTGTGTCATAAAAGACTACTCAAATGGTTTGATTAAGATGGGAAATAGCATGACATGAGTCCTCATAGGATTTTTGCACTCTCCGGTGCCTTGTTATTGATGTGTGGAGTTCAATTTGTTGGGTCTTGGAGTCTACAATCAGCATGTGGTACCAAAAGTTCATGGGAAGGGGGAATGACACTCCATGTTGTTTCCCCCATCCAATGCCCTTGTTCTTCTCATGATTCAAATCTCATAACCATTATAATCAAAACTCTCTCCTCACCGTTCTCTACAACCAATGGTGAACGTGTGTTACAAGAAGCATAGGGACTCCCTTGTATAGAAAGCACCCAAAAGTGTAAAGTCTCAGGATTTGAGGCCTGGATAAAATGATCTTGAAAGGAATGATTAGACTACCCATATCACAAAGGGGAACCTCCTTTTCAGGGAGCTCATCGTTAAGATCTTCATGGTTAAGTGTGCTCATCCCATAGTAGTATTGGGATGGATGATCAATTGGTAAGTTGATCTCGACTTATGTGTGAGCAAGGATAAAGCTCACATATTGGACCAATGATGGTCTATGGGGCCAGTCGTCATTCTTGAAACTCTACTAGAGCCTTCAGTGGTGGGTTCGGGAATTACAAATGGTATTAGAGTCATAAACACTCTAGTATGTAGGGCCCACATGGGCATGTGGAATGCCAATCTTGAGCCATGCGGTCAAGGTATGTTGGAAAGGGCTATCCATGGTGATGTAGCCACCCTTGTACTGATAGTTGTGAACGAGAGTTGAGTGTCCATTAGACATTCTAGATCTACACTAAATTAGGGAAATATCATGAGGACATATATTTGATCCTTTACAAGTTTTTCAAGATTCTAAGTGGGGAAAATTGTAACATCCCAGGATTTGAGGCTTCATATAAAGTGATCTTGAAAGACATGATTGGACTACGCATATCACCAAGGTTCACCTCCTTTTTAGAAAGACAATCACTAAGAACTCAACGGCTAAGCATGCTCAACCCAAAGTAGTATTGGGATTGGTGACTAGTTGGGAATGTGATTATGGCTTATAAATGAGTGAAAACAAATTACACAATTAAGGCCAGTGGTGGTCTATGGCACCAGTCTTCATTCCTAAAACTCTACTAGAATTGAAAGTTAAATCATTGTAAGGATGTTAAATTTAATGTTTGTGCAACCTTCCCTATGTGAATATTACAAAATAAAATGAAAAAGGAATTAAGTACCCCTTCAACAAAACATGTGTAGTTTAATGTATATGCTTAAATATTGGAGGACTAGTTTGGTAAGTTTCTTACAACACACTATGATGCTCAAAGGTGAAGTGTAATAATGCTTGCAAAAAAAATCTTAATGTTATATTGTAACCTTAGTCTGCTTAATAATGTTGTCTCATGAAACCCGATATAATTAATCTTCCTCAATGAAATCCATAAATATAATAAACCTAAGATATATACAAATAATGAGAGAAAGGGGGACACATATACATGTTAGACCCTAATAGTACATGTTAGTTTAATCGTTCAAAAAAATGATAGTCATAAAGGATACAATACTTATAATAATTTTGATAGTAATCATGATGATATATGTTAGGGATGTTGTTCCTAAGTGAGCATAGGCCATTAACTTAGTGTTCATAATTTGAATGGTTTTGTTAGGAGATTTATTGATGAAGATTGTTCACTCATACTTAAGTGATGTAAATTAAAAAATGATAGGATACCCTAGTGACCTCATGTGTGTAGTGAGTGTATGTAAGAGGGTAACTAAAACCACCATAACAATGTAGGGAATCATAATGAATGTAACACTGCTAAGATAATGTGTGTCTTGGTGAAAATGTTTCTAGATCAGCTTGGAATATGAGAATACTATGGGGATTTGAGGCATGTAAATATGTAGGTTTGGGGTTTTAGTATATAAATATGATATGGATTGGTTTTGTAACATACCAAGATTTAGCCATCATGACCATCGAAACCCTAGCTTCATGTATAGGAGGTTAGTGTGTTTCGATCAATAGAGTTGACCAAACAAGGTTAGATTTATACCCTAACATGCTTGCTTATATCCTAATGAACATATAATGGGCATATGATGAATAGTCATAGGTTTAAGCCCTATTGAATATTTAATGCACATAACATGACTAACTCGCATATAAACTCTAATTACAGATACATATGATCTTGACCATGTCGTGGACCAGTAAACCTTGTTGTGGTGATGAGCGAGATATATGTAACCAAATGTTGAAACAATACATGTTGATGAGGGTAGGTGAAATATGATGATCCTATTGTCCTAAACCCTAAGTTATAATCATAAATCATAATATATGCATCGTTGGTATTAATTATGATATAATAGTAACACTAGGTCTTATGCAATGTGTCCTACAAAATCATTACATAGGTGATGGCAAATAGGGTTAAACCTTTTCTGGGCAAGATGATCTCTGTGAATCAAAGTGATTTTTTGAGTGGAAGGATGATTATTGATAATGCACATGTGGCATATGATCTTTTTCACACCATGAAGCATGGTAAAAAAGGCAAAGATGGGCTGATGGCACTAAAACTGGATATGAGCAAAGTGTATGACAGAGTGAAGTGGTATTTTTTTGATAGAGTTATGGAAAAGATGGGGATGCCAAGCCTATGGAGATCAAAGTGAATGGTTGTGTTTCTAGTGTATCCCACAAGTTCATCATCAATGGAAAAAGGAGAGGATCTGCAAGACCTTCAAGAGGGATTTGCCAAGGTGACCCAATCTCCCCCTACCTCTTTCTTTTTTGTGATGATGCTCTTTCTTTTTCCCTTAATAAAGCGGCACAAGTAAACCCGATCCATGGAGTAAAAGTGCACAAACATTCACCTAGAATATCACACCTATCATTTGCAGATGATAGCATTGTGTTCATAAGGGCTACCTTTAAAAAATGCTCCATTCTAGTTGAAATCTTTAGACAATATGAGAGGGCATTTGGACAGAAAATTAACTATGACAAAACGGAGGTGTCCTTTAGCTCAAATGTATCTACATATAAGAGGAATACAATCAAATAATTGTTGCATGTTAGATAAGTGGATAAGCATGAGAAATATTTGGGTCTCCCAACCGTGGTGGGTAGGTCCAAGAAGCTAGTTTTTGTAGCCATTAAAGATAGGGTGTGGAAGAAACTACAGGGATGGAAGGAACAACTTCTATTCAGGACGGGGAAGGAAGTCCTCATTAAATCCATCATATAATCTATCTCAATGTATTTGATGAGTACTTTCAAACTACCAGATGGGTTGATTGAGGAGATACACTCCATGATCGCATGCTTTTGGTGGGGATCCAAAGAAGGACAAAGGAAGATACACTGGATGAGCTATGAGCGACTACGCAGGTCTAAGGAGAATGGGGGAATGGGGTTCAGATATCTCAAGGCATTCAATCAAGCTCTACTTGCTAAACAAGGTTGGCATCTAGAAACCAATGAAATCTCATTAGTGGCCCGAATCCGGAAGATAAAGTATTGCAAAAATGATTCAGTGTTGCAGGAAAAAATGGGCGGTGTGTCCAGCTACACCTGGAGGAGTATATGGGAAGCTATACAACTGAACATGACACAATTTTAAGGAGGGTGGGAGACGGCAACAGGATAGACATACATAGGGATAGGTGGATCCCAGAGTGGAGTGGTCTGGTCCAGCGTTACCTAATGCATGTACTGATGGAGTACACGACACTCAACCAAGATATAGGTCAGTGGGACTATGGAGTGTTATCAGATTGCTTCCCTCATCACATCAGTGATATGATACCGCTCATACCCATCTCAGGAATAGATGGAGGTGACACACTATGCTGGGACAAAGATAGCAAATGATAGTTTATGGTGTGTAATGCCTATAGTGTGATACGGGCAGGAGCAGATATATTGGATGATTTGGACATCAATGATTGGTGAAGAGTTTGGAAGAAACTTTGGCCTTAAAAGTTAAAACACTTCATATAGAATTCTCTCTGGAATGGTTTACCAATAAAATCAAAACTTTCTATGAAGCATATTGTTCAAGAAGACACCTATCAAAGATGTGTCTAGCACCAGGAAACTCTGATACATGCTCTGGTGAAGTGCAACTTGGCAAAGGTAGTTTGGGCAGTATGCAAGCTAGACTGGATCGGGCACATTGATAAAATGGAGGCACAGGAGCTTATAAGGGATTTTCTACACACCGAAGATGAGCAAAGAAAGGACAAAGGAGCCACACTTCTTTGGGTGGCATGGGTGGTAGGAACAAGCTATTGTTTGACCCTAACCCCCCTTCATTCCTACATTGGTTGTTGGTTTTAAGACCCTGGTGTCCGATCACACCAAGCACATGACGGTGGTGGTTGGGCACCACTTCATAGGCCTACAGATGGATCGGCTTCTTGGGTGAAGCTGGTCAATGGGCTATGCAAACTGAACAATAACGCTAGTATGGGGGCTGATGGGAAAGGTAATTGCAGGGAAGTTATTAGAGATGAGCACGGATGAATCAAGATGACCTATCAATGCAAAGTGGAGCATACATTCTCAGCTTTGGGTGGAGGGAATGGCTTCTCTAAAAGGCATGAAGATGGCATTGGAGCTGGGTGTAAGGTGGTGGGATCACCCCCTTACTATAAAAAATTTAAAGAATTAACATCCATTCCAAACACACTCAAAAGTATGTTGGAATAGGTATAAATTTTACAAATTTATTATAATGGTATGCAAAAGACCAAAATGTAGCAGCGGAATAAAAATAACTGACTATATTCAACTTTCATAGAAGATTACAAAAGTACATCAAAATCTCCCATATGGGTTTGCATGTATGATACAACATAAGGATCTAAATAGAGGGAAGTCTAAACTACTTCAAATCTTGTCTCCAGATCAACATCTCCAAGTGCTAGGTTTGTGCCCAAAGCTATGTTCTCCTGGTTCAACACAACATCTTGTTCTAACCTGGGTGGGCTGAAGAGCACCCAGCAAAAGGGAAAGGAAAACAAAGTATGTGTCAACATTATGAACAAGTATAAGAGATAAGTAAATAACATGAAACATAAAGATATTGAATCATCATAAGATGAGAAGTCCAAGATAATGAGGCATAATCAAATAGATGCTTGCCATAACAAAAATATAACAAAAGAATTGCATGCATGGTTAATATTGACTACTTTAATTAAGTAGGGTTGAGGCACCTACCGGACCTCCAATCTATATGTGAGGGGAGAATTAATATTTTCACACCCACATCCCATGATTTCCACTAATCATGAGATTAGGGCATGACTATGAGGATTACACTTAATACAAAGTTCACTCCTAACTTTTTCCTTTTTATTTCAAACTTTTTGTTTTCTCGCATTCAATCACATAAACAAAATTACAAGAGAATTAAACTATTATTACTCTAATATGATCTCAAAATTAATGATACTCATTCATATATTCATTATGTATCTCACACTTCCACATACATATGACATGATAATCAGACACATTCTCTCTTATCAAGGAAACAAAGATACAAAACATCATTTATAACTCTTTCGCATCTATACAAGGACCTAGAGTGATAGGGACCGACTGAACTTAAATAATCTCATACTTAACTCATGTGGTAGATCTACTCTGATGCTTTGACCTTCTTCAAGTCCATGTGGTTTCCCTAAAACATTTTGAGTAGAGGGGTGAGCCTACTCGCTCAGTGAATGAGAACTTCAAAGAAATAGTCAAAAGTACTGATATAATTATAGTTATACCTATGAGAAACGGATATCAATTATAACAACAGTAATTACTACACTAAGCAGATCTAAAACAATACAGTTAAAATAACAGAGAATGTAAATATTGCATTTAATGAACAACTACTATGAAACTGTATTCAAATAATTGTTAACTCTTTTTACTTATAAGAAACTCTTTAAACCTATATGATCATATTTTAGCTTATGCCCTGATCATATGCAGTGTACTCTACATATGAGACTCGCAGTGCACTACGATCACACTGTACAAGACTTAGCTGACACACCGGGGAATGCTAAGTCTGTCTGCAACAGTGTAATGGCACTCTGGCCTCTGGACTCCTCCTCTAACATGAGCACACAGGAGGAGAGTCAAGCCACCTATTGTCTTTTCTGTACTTTAGTGCCACCAGGACTTCTGGTTGATGTTGGACATGCTTTTCTATACTCTAGTGCCACAAGGACTTCTGTTTGATGTTGGATACTACAATCTATAATTTAAGGAGACTTCCACTGGGGATTCATCTCTCGTACCACCTATTGGTACGTTTTGACCCCTGTATACTGGACACTGCCAGGGTTAGGTCGTTTCACCCCTAAGGCACATACCTCACATAGGGGTTATATGGTGTTCAGGGCCCCTAAGTCTATTATTTTATTATTCTTGGAAATCTCTTACTATATTATATCTTTTCCTACTTATACTTGACTCTGGTATCTCTATGGTACTGTGTCTATTTATTTGAAGTTTATAATACAACATGTATATCATTCTAAACTTGGCAGAGCAGTATATTCAAAACATTGTAATATTCTGAGTAATCATCATACTATACATACATGCAGACTAAAATTCTTAAATAAATAGAATACATGTCAACTTGGCACTTCATACACTAAAATCATACAATTGAGATGTTAAGCATCACCACATCTCATACTGAGAACTTTGATATCACAATTACTTGATTCATTGAACACCCTATCCTTAGGGTTTCATTTACCTCATTCACTTATCACAGGGCAACACCCTATCCTTAGGGTTTCATTTGCTTCATTCACTTATCACATGGAAACACCCTATCCTTAGGGTTTCATTTGCCTCATTCACTTATCACATGGCAACACCCTATCCTTAGGGTTTCATTTACCTCATTCACTTATCACATGGATCTGATAAGGATTTCATATGATATAAGCATTCAGTGAATAAAGACTGCTTTCAACAAATCATATACAATCAATATATGTATGAAACCTTAGAACTGAGTTGAATTTAGGTTTCCATGCCATTTACTGAGATATCATGCATCAAGAATAACATTGTATAAATAAATTCTAAGATGTCAAGATAAACACTTTAAATGGATTTCATAATATTTATTCATAAATTTCCAATTTTTAACTCATCTAGGGTTTCAACCCTTTCTACTGAGATATCAAGAAAACACTATTCACATCACATGAAATCCAAGATAGTATCTGACATGTATGTAATATGCATTCAGATATGGTTCAAGCGATGTCTGGACTCCTCCATTCGACCGATTGGGCCACGAATCAATCAGTTCATCATGTCATCAGGCCTCCTCAGTCCTCTAATCCATCAGCTTCTCATCTAAGCTAGTCAGTTTGTCTAGTGCAGAATGCCTTTGTTTGCCATAATAGGAAATAAAACTATCCTATTCCTATTTAATTTACTACATTGTAATAGTAAAATCTCGAGTTACATTTGAGGGGACAATAGGAAGGAAAGCATTAATACTTTTACATATGGAAAGAGAGAGAGAGAGAGAGAGAGAGAAAGAGAGGGGCTCGATATGCAAATTGAGTTATAAAACAAGAATAAAAACCATTCAACTAAGAACACAAGTTCTAGGGGATATAGGCCATAACCATGCTTACAATCTCTATCAATATAATTTTAAGCGACACATATATATTACATATATGTCATACCATATATATATATATATATATATACACATATATGGGGATTGTATATGGTAATTAATTGGATATGAACATTATTTATTTTAAATATTCATATCATATGCAATAAATAAATGATAAAATAAGATTTTGATCATATCGATTAAATCCCAAATCATAGTAGATTGGTGTGGCTTCAATACCACTATAGGGAAATACAATTACAGAGATGGCAGCAGATACAAGAAATTTGTTGTCATATTCTCCTTTAACCAGTGGGTCTATCAATATATATGAATTGGGAATGAGAGTTTCAAGGTATATACCTAATCCTAGAGAAAGTCTAATGAATACCCTTACAGTGATGTGCTTTTTTTGCAAGTTGCACATAGACAATTGTCTGGGCGGTACCACCACAGACGGTGGTGGTTGTTGTCCTCCTAGCGGGTGGAAACGGCTTCCTTGCCTCTATTTTAGTTCACGCTGACCACTAAGAAATCCTCATTCTGCTCGAAAGCCAATAGGAAGGAGTCATCCCTTTGAACATCAATATGCCAGCAGTTGACTCACTTTCCCTTGTTGTCTCTCCCTTGTTATCTTTCCCGTTTATGGATAAGACTTGCTCAAGATAACTAGTTACCACAACCAGAGAGGACAACAATTGTTAGAGCTTGTTGTTGTGTCTCTGAAAGCCTAGATTTCCCCACTTTACATAGGATGGCCATAGTGAGGGTTTCCAGTTCATCTGGAAGTCAAAAAGATGGAATTTCATGAACTTTTTGGAAGCTGTGAAGGATGAACCGGTCCGTTCATCACTAAGCGTTCACATGTGAAACAATCAGTTCAACACTTGAAATAGTTGGTTCACTTGCTTTCCTATAATCAATCACATTTGCATTCAATATTTAATTAATGCACAACATGACGTCAGCATCAATCGTTTATCCAATGTCATTGATCAACCAATCGATCGGTTCACAACCTGAACCGTTCAGTTTATACATCTCAACATATCATTTCATAAGATGAATCGGTCATTTGAGAGTTCTGATTGCCAATCTTGTTTAAATTAAATACCTAAACATTTTAGTTATCAAATTAAACATCATTCATGAATAAACTCCTATTTCAAGTGCATCCTATGCATGTGACCCTACTGGTTCCAATTTACATTGGCAATGATTGTCAATAACTAATTTATGACATCACAATCAATGAGTGATATATCTAGAAACACATCTATAGAGATATTTTTGTGTTCTGTTATGTATTATTGAGTGTCATGTGCCTCACTTATGTTGTTCTCTTATATAGTTTAGTCCCATATTGCTCACCTCTACTTTAGTCTCTATTCTCTTCTGTTACATAAGAGATTGCATTGTACACTATTTTATTCACTCAATAAACAAGCATCAGTTATTCTATATGGTATCAGAGCATGTCCGGTTAAATTTTTTTCTTCCCACCTTGCACCTATGCCCTATTAAAATATCTATTGGTAATTAATTATGTCAGTAAAACTATCAAACAAGTTCAGTGCTCTACTAAATTTGATCCATATGGTTGTGTTTTGAAGGATCTCCACATGAAGATGAGGATTGGTTTGGGCCATGAAGGACCAGATGGACTTTGATACTTGGATGGACCACATACGGCGTCATCTCTCTTATCTACATCTATCTCAGGATTTCAGTGGCACTTCCGACTGGGTCATCTGTCTACTGCAAAGATGAAGCTTTTATTTCCTGCTCTAGAAGAAAATAAATTCTCTTATGAAACCTACATTTTTTAGTAAACAAATGAGGTCTGTTTTTCTTGCTAAGCATGATCTTGGGTCTAAAGATATGTTTGGTATTGTTCATTCTGACATTTGGGGTCCATGCAGTGTCCTGAGTCAAACTGGTGTTAAGTATTTTTTGACATTTATTGATGATTATTCTCGTGCTGTCTAGCTTTTCTTTCTCAAAGATCAGAGTATTGTATTGGACAATATCCACATTTTCTTTTCTGAAATAAAAACCCAATTCAATAAAACCATAAAAATCCTCCATACTGACAATGCCCTAGAGTTTATGTAGAAGTTTGTCACCTCTTTTTGTTCTGATCATGGTACCATACACCAAACCAATTGCCCCTATACTCCTCAGCAAAATGGTGATGTTGAACACAAAAATTGCCATCTCTTAGAGGTTTCTTGCACTCTTCTTATCCATTACAAAGTTCCTCACCATTCCTGGCCTGAGGCTATCACTATGGCATGTTTTCTTATAAACTACATGCCTTCTTCTATTCTACAAAATTGCATCCCTTACTCTATTTTATTTCCTGATGCACCTCTATTTTATGTACCACCTCGCATTTTTGGGTGTACATGTTATGTTAAGAATTTGCAGCCAGGAATGTCGAAACATGACCCTCGGCCTACTAAGTGAATTTTTGGGGATATTCAAGAACTCAAAAAGGCTATCGATGCTTTGATCCGATACTTCGACAGTGGTTTGTTAGTGCGGATGTAATCTTTTTTTAGCATATGCCCTTCTTTTTTTAGGATGGAGCAAGCCTATCTCGTGATGTGTTGGCACAAACACCTCTACCAGACATTGTTGAAGATTTTTCTATCTCTGACCAGCCTAAAGAACATCCGTTGTAAGTATACAAATGCCGATTGAAGACAAGCACTCCTTCCATGGCCCCTCCTCAACCAATTCATCCGTCTACGGATGAACAAATAAACATGGAGGTAACTTCTGACTTGCACCTTCCTATCAGCTTACGAAAAGGTGTTCGCTCCTGTACTAAACATCCTATCAATCATTTATGCACATCTGACAATCTGTGTAACAACTTTGCCTACTTTACTTCTGCACTTTCTGTTGTCACTGTTCTGAAAAATGCTACAGAGGCTCTTACTATTCTAGCTTGGAAGAAAGCAATGGACTAGGAAATGCAGGCTTTATGTGATCGTAAGACATGGGAGCTTGTGGATTGCCCTTCTTCTTGCCCTACAATGGGATGTCGTTGGATCTTTACTATTAAATATCAGCCTGATGGGACTATTGAGCGTCTCAAAGCCCACCTTGTTGCAAAGGGCTACACATAGACATACAGTGTTGATTATTTTGAGACCTTATGTAACACCCCTGACCTGGGTTATGAACTAACCCTGGAAGTTTTGCCTAAATATGTAATTAATATACTTGTAAACACTCCCTGGCATGTAATTAAGTTCCTCAGGAACATTTATTTTCAATATTGCTCCTTTTTGTATAAAGTTGTAGCATTGTGTTGTATGCAGGGACCTATGTGCAAATTACCCAGTTTAAGGGTTGAACTTGCAAAATTCACAAGATGAGATGTATCTCTGATGTTGAAACATCATGAGGATGCCTATGATGAAGTTTGAGGGATTTCCCAAGCTTGAGCACCAAGGTGCAGCTGTGGAAGCAATCCCCATGCTTAGAAACCCTAATTTGGGGTAAAGTGCAATTTACCCAAATTGAGGGATCCAACTTGTAATTCTTAAAATCCAGAACATCTTTTATGACTCTTGACATCATTTAGAGTAGAAATGATGAAAGGGATACATCATTTAATAAAAAGATGAGAAATATGATCTTTGTGATAGAAATCACCTAAAATGGGTATGAAATCCTTTCATGTATGTACCCTAGTTGAAGGTTGGATTTCTTTACCCTTAGATCTAGAGTTTTCATGAGACTTGCACAAGGATAGATGAGTGGGACGTGCCTTTGAGCAAGGAGGGACCCAGATGTGATTTCCAATCTTGTGAGGTCCTTAGGGTGTAAAAGAGGCTAAAGTATAAAAGCCATTTTCCCTTGCAATTGAGTGAACGATCCTTCCTTTCCTTCATTCTCTTCTTCTCTTGCTCAAACGACCAAGGACAGCTCTGGAGCTCAGGGGGACGACCTACTTGTTCTAGGTAAGGGAACCCCACCATCTAGCTCGAATTCATGGAGGAATTCACTTTCTAAGGTTGGTTTTATGGTTAGCTTACTTAGTCTTCTTGTTCTAGCCAACCAAACCAACGTTTTCTTGGAGATTTCACCCTGACCAAGTTGTGGAAGCTCAAGGACGCCATTAAAGCTTGGAGCTTGAAGGCTTGGAGCTCTAAGATCAACCTTTAGGCGGGTTTTATAACTCTAAACTTTTGCTTTATAAGTATGCTTTATTCTTGCAATTTACTTGGTAAAATCTCCTTCTACCACCCTTCTTCCTTGCACGTTTGCAAGCAAATCAGTGGAGAAACCGACCTTTCTAGAGGTTGAAGATGAGGGGCGTGATTCCCTATGTTACTTTTTCAAACGACCTTGGACCCTTTTGGTCCAAACGGTTGCAAACCGTTTGGGTTCAAACGGTTTCAAACCGTTTGCTCTCAAACGGTCTTGCAAGACCGTTTGGATTGAAACGGTCTCAAGACCATTTGAAAGAGTTGACCAAGGGACGACCATTTGAGGGTCTGTTCCTAATATATTGAATTTCATCTCTGCAAAGAATCAAAGTCTAATTCTTAACCAATTGAGAGTTGAAGGCACTTCAACATGAAACCCTAATCGGGTGAAAAAGTGTTGATTTATCATATAGATCTTGTTGAATTTTGGGTTGAAGGACCCAAACGGTCTCAAGACCGTTTGGGGATTCCTTCAAACGGTCCCAAGACCGTTTGGGCACAACCCAAGACCGTTTGAAGGTCTAGGGTTGAGTTAATCTAATGGTTTGAAGGTCCAATTGTAGGAAATTGATGAATTGATGAAAATTGCTGATTTTGACCTAATTGGACTTCAACCTTAGTCAAAACGATTTGGATTTTGGTCAAACTTTGGGAAAACGGTCTCAAGACCGTTTGGATGATGTCCAAACGACCTCAAGACCGTTTGGGCCAAGTTTGAGCCCAATTGGGGGTCAATTGATAGGTTCAACCTTGAATTGATTCACATTGTTGAAAATTGATGACCAATCAACTTGAAACCCTAATTGAGAACGATTGAACCCTAATTGGCTTGCAATTGAGGGTCAATTTGATGTCTAAGTGGCTAAGGCTAACCCTAATTGACTCAATTTATAAGTGGTTAGCATAGCTTTGATCAATTGAGGGCTTCAACACACATATCCTTGAACTTTGGTGACCTTTGAACCCCTTTGGAGGTCCAAACGGTTTGAGCCCCATTTGGACCAAACGGTCTTAAGACCGTTTGGATCCAAACGGTCTCAAGACCGTTTGAGACCAAACGGTCTCAAGACCGTTTGGGCTCAAACGACCTCAAGATCGTTTGGTCCAATCGATCTCAAGCAAGTTTGATCAAACGGTTTCAAACCGTTTGAAGCTCCAAACGGTTTGGAAGTCAACCCTTCCAAACGGTCTTCACCTCCAAACGGTCTCAAGACCGTTTGGGGTCAAACGGTCTCAAGACCGTTTGGGTGGTTGAAACCGTTTGAAGGTTGAAACCGTTTGGAGATTGGTGATGGTTTGTACTTAACCATTTGATGATGTAATCAGTTCAATGGTGATCCAATCTAAACCCTAAAGGTAACCTAGGTCATTAAGGGACTATGTGATTAGTGAGTTAACCCATGATGGTGATCATGTGGCAAATTACCAAAATACCCTTGAGGGGTCTAAAGGGATAAAACCTTGTTCTAATCAAACCCTAATCACATGATGTTGATGTTTTGGCTTATGTTAGTCAATGGAGACTTATCTCAACCTGATCTAGAGTGGTGTTGTCACCATCTACTAGTGAGAGGAGAGAGAAAGTATTTCTAGAGAGAGAAAGTATCCTAGAGAGGGAAAGTACCCTTTTAAGGAGGAAACTCAAGTGAGATACTTCAATTACACATGAATGTGCATGATTAGGGAATGACCCACCTATGTGAGGTCATGGAAACCCTATTTATAATATCTAATGGATCTTAATCCTAATTAAGAGCCTTAATGATGATGTTTCTCTTACATAATGATGTAATGAGTACAATTCACCATGGAGTGAATAGTAAACCCTAAGTTTAGGGTGAAGACATGAAAGATGAATAGTAAACCCTAATTCAATTGAATAAAACCCTAATTGATGACTAGTTGAGGGTTAATTAAGGGTCAAATCAGTTGAAGGTTGACCTATTTAACTCAATTGAAGTATGAGGGTAGGTCCAATTGATGACTGGTTCCATGAATCCAATGATTCAAGGAATCAACATTGGAAACCCTAATTCAATTGGATGCTTTATGTAATGGAGGTCCAATGTGATTGAATCTCTTGAGAATTAAGATGATGAATGATCCATTAACCCAATGATGATTAGTAATGATAAACAAATAAGGTACAAAGGTTGAAACCCTAACAGTATCTAAGGGACTAGTACCAATTAAGGAATGAATCCCTAATTGCTTATTGGACAAATGACTTGATACACTACGTTAAGCAGAGTTGTATGCTCTTGATTGAAGGGTTGATATGACCTAATCAATTTGAGATGATGTTAACATGAATTCATACATGAATACGATTCATGTGGTGATTAAGGGTATGATCCTTAAGAAGAGAGATCATGAAACCCTAATCATGTTTATAAACCCTAATTGACAGCGCTTTTGGGTTTTAACCCTAGTTGAGGGTAATTCCATGTGAAACCCTAGTTGAGGGTAATTCCATGTGAACCCTAGTTGAGGGTAATTCCATGTGAAACCCTAGTTGAGGGTAATTCCATGTGAACCCTAGTTGAGGGTAACTCCATGTGAACCCTAGTTGAGGGTAATTCCATGTGAATCCCTAGTTGAGGGTAATTCCATGTGAACCCTAGTTGAGGGTGATTCCATGTGAATCCCTAGTTGAGGGTAATTCCATGTGAAACCCTAGTTGAGGGTGATTCCATGTGAATCCCTAGTTGAGGGTAATTCCATGTGAAACCCTAATTAAGAATGCATCTTTAATTGTTGAATTGTTTACTATTATCTGTTGAATGAACCATGCAGGTTGTTATGAGATGATGGGTATATCCAAGTAGGGAATGCCATGTTATATTAATGAACCATGCAGGTTGTTATGAGATAATGGGCATATCCAGGTTTGGAATGCCATGTTATATTCATTGAAAGCATGTCTCAAGCTTTATGAATAGTAATCCTTATTGATGCACTGTGAGTGACATCTTTTGTGGTTTATGGGCTGTAAGAGCCATAAACACCATCAAGGTCATGCTTAACAGATGACTTGTGATGAGATAGCTGAGAACTGATGATTGAATTGAGTTAGGCCTGCTACATTTTGGTATTCTCATATATAGCTGTGATGCTAATGTTTTGTATGATGTTATGAATACTAAATGTACCTAACTAATCAAGTGAAATATAGAGCCCTGATCATAGATCCATCATTGTCAGAGTCTAAATGATGGTGAAACTGGTTTTCCTAAGGAAACTCCTGGATCGCATACTTTTGAGTATATGGGGTACATGGATGTGTAGAACCTTACATCCTAGTGTAGGTATTTGATGTAGATTCTTGTAGTCCGTCATACCTTCACTAAAAGAGAAATGGTGAGAGGATTTGATGTAGATTCATGTAGTCTATCATTCCCCACCACACAGTCTAAAAGGTGAGATGCATCCCTATACTCCCTTAAAAACATAATCAACAGCGTAGTATATCTGTTAGAGTTATCTACGAGTTATTTGATTGATGTTACCTTGAATAGCATAGATGTTCTCATATTTTATTATTGGTTGAACTCTTGCTTACCATCAAACTGCTAGTGAATACCTTGAAAGCTTTTATTCTTTTAGTTATTCCCTGCTTTGCTTATAAAGCTTCTAGTGAAGAGTTATAACTCTCGCTGGGGCAATTATGTATAATTGTCTCACCCCGTAGACTTCTACTTTTTAGGTGGTCGTCGAAGACGGAGGGACAAGAACTCAGGTGACCAATCCCAGCAGCATCAGGAGCAGTAGTTATCTCAGGTGGAGATCTAGCCTGCTTCATGGTGTAGTATAGAGTCAGTCTTATGTGTCCTCTGTACTCTCAGGTCCTGGAGTGTTTTGAGTATGAATTCTTGAGAAGTTTTGTATCATGTTGTATATAATTACTCAAGAAGTAATTGTCAGTGATGTAAATAGTTAAATCCTTTTTCTATGGAAAAGGTTTGAGGTTTCAAGCTCTTGTCTCAAAAAGTTTTAATTTCCTGTGATTTTTGGTCTTCCGCTGTTTACCGAATGCTTCCGCACATGTTTAAATCGAGATTAATTCGTGGTTTGGAGATCGGAGCCCACAATTAAGTGGTATCAGAGCTCTAGGTTTGCCGAGTCTACAGAGGCATAGGACATAGGAAGTCGAGTCTATCTTTAGTATTCCTTCCTTATCTAATAGAGTCTTCTACTCCTCAAGAGGAGAAGATACTTAAGATGTCAGAGCCACATGATGAGTATGTGGGAGAAAGTAGTGTCAGTGCACCTCAAGGCGGTGCAGAAGTACCAGAGGTGGAACAGCTTGTACCAGAACAACTTAGAGAGCCACCCCAGTTTGACCCAGCTGATATGGGTAACCCAGCAGTCCAGACTATGTTTGGACAGTTTATGACTGCCATAATACATATAACCGACAGGTTGCCTATGCCTGCACCTAGGGCACCTGTCCAACCAGAGGGGCAAGGTATCGGGAAGACGTTCGAGCGACTACGTCGTGTCGGAGCTATCGAGTACCATGGGACTGCTGACCCCGCAGATGCTGATCTGTGGTTGACAGAGCTAGAGAAGGCTTTCAGGATCCTCAACATCCCTGAAGCTGAGAAGGTTAGACATGTTGTCTATCTTCTTAAAGGAAGTGCTGGTCACTGGTGGACCATGGAAGAGCAGAAGAGACCTGGAATAGAGATTTGTGGTTGAGAAGAGGCAAACACAGAAGAGGTATCCACAGTTCCAGGGCTCTTCATCTATGGACTTTAAGAAGTCTAGATCCTCTACACCTAACCCTCCACCATCTAGATCTAGTTCTCAGACTGAGTGGTATCCAAGTAGAGGTAAAGGACAAGGACAACTACCTCAGGAGACTCACAGCTCTGCATCAATGTCCGTTACTGGACCACCAAGACCATAAGAAAGAAGCTGTTATAACTGTGGTAAGGTAGGACATTTGATGAAGGACTGTTGGTCTAAGCCTGTCAGTGTGACACAACCTCCGAGACAAGGACAACAGGGATCACAGGGAGGACAATCTCAAGGAATGGGTAGAGGACGCGGGCAAGCGTCTCAGGCTGGATCATCAGCACCACCTCAACAACAGGCTACGGCAAGGTTCTATGCTATGGACCCACCAGAGGAAATAGAAGATCCACAAGTGGTGACAGGTCAGATGAAACTTTTATATTCTGATATGTCTAAATCTTGTGTGGTATCTGTTCTGTTTGACTCGGGTGCTACGCACTCTTTCATCACTCGAAGAGTGATTCGTAACTGCAATATGACATCTAGTCATAGGGCAGGTAGTTGTCGTTGGAGACTCCGTTGAGTGAGTCTTATATCTTGACATACTTACTTCTATGAGAAGGTAAGTTACTAAAAGTTTGATCTGGATATAGAATTCAGTAAAGTTAATATTTATGTTTGTAAGAAAGAGAAAAGAGAAGGAACATGGAAAAATGTAAGTACACAATTTCTTACCTCAGTAATCATATACCCTGGCCAGGTATACAGCTATTGATGATAAAGTGAGTATGGAAACTCCTAGATTGATATCTTTTTGATTTCCCTGATCAAGCAATCATTCTGATACAATCTAATGAGTATCATGAAATAAGAAATATGGAACAACAAAAAAAAAGGAAGAGCTATGTGTCATTCCCAAACAATTAAAAAGGGGAAAGTTATGTGTCATCCCCAACAAAAAGGGAAGAGCTATGTGTCATTCCCAATTAAAAAGGGGAAAGCTATGTGTCATCCCCAACAAAAAGGGAAGAGCTATGTGTCATTCCCAAACAAACAAGAAGGGAAGAGCTATGTGTCATTCCCAATTAAAAAGGGGAAAGCTATGTGTCATCCCCAACAAGAAGGGAAGAGCTATGTGTCATTCCCAAACAATTAAAAATGGAAGAGCTACGTGTCATTCCCAATCAAAAAGGGAAAAGCTATGTGGCATTTCCAATTAAAAAGAAGAACTATGTGAACTATCCCAATTACATAGAGTTGTAAAGGATTACTGAGTAAATTTATCCTTGTTAGATATGTATGTTGTTCCTTTTGATAAATATTCTTGGGTGATGATAGAAGTATGTTCTTTTATGCTTCTTCTTTCCAATAATATGGACATCATATGTTAGGGGTTTATGCTCTGCATAAACATTGGTAAGGTTGAATTAATGAAAGGATCCTTGTGTGAAATTGCAGAATTCATGATACCTCCATGATATTAAGATGATATGTGGAGACTTGAGGGCATGATTAATGAATACTCTGTTTCTCCTTTTGTCTGGGATTTCGGGGACGAAATCCTTGTTAGGGGTTTATAATTTGTAACACCCCTGACCTGGGT
Source organism: Alisma plantago-aquatica (assembly GCA_963693085.1). Taxonomy (NCBI): domain Eukaryota; kingdom Viridiplantae; phylum Streptophyta; class Magnoliopsida; order Alismatales; family Alismataceae; genus Alisma; species Alisma plantago-aquatica. Next base: position 551,741,061 of record OY856415.1, on the reverse strand, counting down.
TATGAACTAACCCTGGAAGTTTTTCCTAAATATGTAATTAATATACTTGTGAACACTCCCTGGCATGTAATTAAGTTCCTCAGGAACATTTATTTTCAATATTGCTCCTTTTTGTATAAAGTTGTAGCATTGTGTTGTATGCAGGGACCTATGTGCAAATTACCCAGTTTAAGGGTTGAACTTGCAAAATTCACAAGATGAGATGTATCTCTGATGTTGAAACATCATGAGGATGCCTATGATGAAGTTTGAGGGATTTCCCAAGCTTGAGCACCAAGGTGCAGCTGTGGAAGCAATCCCCATGCTTAGAAACCCTAATTTGGGGTAAAGTGCAATTTACCCAAATTGAGGGATCCAACTTGTAATTCTTAAAATCCAGAACATCTTTTATGACTCTTGACATCATTTAGAGTAGAAATGATGAAAGGGATACATCATTTAATAAAAAGATGAGAAATATGATCTTTGTGATAGAAATCACCTAAAATGGGTATGAAATCTTTTCATGTATGTACCCTAGTTGAAGGTTGGATTTCTTTACCCTTAGATCTAGAGTTTTCATGAGACTTGCACAAGGATAGATGAGTGGGACGTGCCTTTGAGCAAGGAGGGACCCAGATGTGATTTCCAATCTTGTGAGGTCCTTAGGGTGTAAAAGAGGCTAAAGTATAAAAGCCCTTTTCCCTTGCAATTGAGTGAACGATCCTTCCTTTCCTTCATTCTCTTCTTCTCTTGCTCAAACGACCAAGGACAGCTCTGGAGATCAGGGGGACGACCTACTTGTTCTAGGTAAGGGAACCCCACCATCTAGCTCGAATTCATGGAGGAATTCACTTTCTAAGGTTGGTTTTATGGTTAGCTTACTTAGTCTTCTTGTTCTAGCCAACCAAACCAACGTTTTCTTAGAGATTTCACCCTGACCAAGTTGTGGAAGCTCAAGGACGCCATTAAAGCTTGGAGCTTGAAGGCTTGGAGCTCTAAGATCAACCTTTAGGCGGGTTTTATAACTCTAAACTTTTGCTTTATAAGTATGCTTTATTCTTGCAATTTACTTGGTAAAATCTCCTTCTACCACCCTTCTTCCTTGCACATTTGTAAGCAAATCAGTGGAGAAACCGACCTTGCTAGAGGTTGAAGATGAGGGGCGTGATTCCCTTTGTTACTTTTTCAAACGACCTTGGACCCTTTTGGTCCAAACGGTTGCAAATCGTTTGGGTTCAAACGGTTTCAAACCGTTTGCTCTCAAACGGTCTTGCAAGACCGTTTGGATTGAAACGGTCTCAAGACCATTTGAAAGAGTTGACCAAGGGACGACCATTTGAGGGTCTGTTCCTAATATATTGAATTTCATCTCTGCAAAGAATCAAAGTCTAATTCTTAACCAATTGAGAGTTGAAGGCACTTCAACATGAAACCCTAATCGGGTGAAAAAGTGCTTATTTATCATATAGATCTTGTTGAATTTTGGGTTGAAGGACCCAAACGGTCTCAAGACCGTTTGGGGATTCCTCCAAACGGTCCCAAGACCATTTGGGAACAACCCAAGACCGTTTGAAGGTCTAGGGTTGAGTTAATCTAATGGTTTGAAGGTCCAATTGTAGGAAATTGATGAATTGATGAAAATTGCTAATTTTGACCTAATTGGACTTCAACCTTAGTCAAAACGATTTGGATTTTGGTCAAACTTTGGGCAAACGGTCTCAAGACCGTTTGGATGATGTCCAAACGACCTCAAGACCGTTTGGGCCAAGTTTGAGCCCAATTGGGGGTCAATTGATAGGTTCAACCTTGAATTGATTCACATTGTTGAAAATTGATGACCAATCAACTTGAAACCCTAATTGAGAACGATTGAACCCTAATTGGCTTGCAATTGAGGGTCAATTTGATGTCTAAGTGGCTAAGTCTAACCCTAATTGACTCAATTTATAAGTGGTTAGCATAGCTTTGATCAATTGAGGGCTTCAACACACATATCCTTGAACTTTGGTGACCTTTGAACCCCTTTGGAGGTCCAAACGGTTTGAGCCCCATTTGGACCAAACGGTCTCAAGACCGTTTGGGCTCAAACGACCTCAAGATCGTTTGGTCCAATCGATCTCAAGCAAGTTTGATCAAACGGTTTCAAACTGTTTGAAGCTCCAAACGGTTTGGAAGTCAACCCTTCCAAACAATCTTCACCTCCAAACGGTCTCAAGACAGTTTGGATCCAAACGGTCTCAAGACCGTTTGGGGTCAAACGGTCTCAAGACCGTTTGGGTGGTTGAAACCGTTTGAAGGTTGAAACCGTTTGGAGATTGGTGATGGTTTGTACTTAACCATTTGATGATGTAATCAGTTCAATGGTGATCCAATCTAAACCCTAAAGGTAACCTAGGTCATTAAGGGACTATGTGATTAGTGAGTTAACCCATGATGGTGATCATGTGGAAAATTACCAAAATACCCTTGAGGGGTCTAAAGGGATAAAACCTTGTTCTAATCAAACCCTAATCACATGATGTTGATGTTTTGGCTTATGTTAGTCAATGGAGACTTATCTCAACCTGATCTAGAGTGGTGTTGTCACCATCTACTAGTGAGAGGAGAGAGAAAGTATTTCTAGAGAGAGAAAGTATCCTAGAGAGGGAAAGTACCCTTTTAAGGAGGAAACTCAAGTGAGATACTTCAATTACACATGAATGTGCATGATTAGGGAATGACCCACCTATGTGAGGTCATGGAAACCCTATTTATAATATCTAATGGATCTTAATCCTAATTAAGAGCCTTAATGATGATGTTTCTCTTACATAATGATGTAATGAGTACAATTCACCATGGAGTGAATAGTAAACCCTAAGTTTAGGGTGAAGACATGAAAGATGAATAGTAAACCCTAATTCAATTGAATAAAACCCTAATTGATGACTAGTTGAGGGTTAATTAAGGGTCAAATCAGTTGAAGGTTGACCTATTTAACTCAATTGAAGTATGAGGGTAGGTCCAATTGATGACTGGTTCCATGAATCCAATGATTGAAGGAATCAACATTGGAAACCCTAATTCAATTGGATGCTTTATGTAATGGAGGTCCAATGTGATTGAATCTCTTGAGAATTAAGATGATGAATGATCCATTAACCCAATGATGATTAGTAATGATAAACAAATAAGGTACAAAGGTTGAAACCCTAACAGTATCTAAGGGACTAGTACCAATTAAGGAATGAATCCCTAATTTCTTATTGGACCAATGACTTGATACACTACGTTAAGCAGAGTTGTATGCTCTTGATTGAAGGGTTGATATGACCTAATCAATTTGAGATGATGTTAACATGAATTCATACATGAATATGATTCATGTGGTGATTAAGGGTATGATCCTTAAGAAGAGAGATCATGAAACCCAAATCATGTTTATAAACCCTAATTGACAGGGATTTTGGGTTTTAACCCTAGTTGAGGGTAATTCCATGTGAAACCCTAGTTGAGGGTAATTCCATGTGAACCCTAGTTGAGGGTAATTCCATGTGAAACCCTAGTTGAGGGTAATTCCATGTGAACCCTAGTTGAGGGTAACTCCATGTGAACCCTAGTTGAGGGTAATTCCATGTGAATCCCTAGTTGAGGGTAATTCCATGTGAACCCTAGTTGAGGGTGATTCCATGTGAATCCCTAGTTGAGGGTAATTCCATGTGAAACCCTAGTTGAGGGTGATTCCATGTGAATCCCTAGTTGAGGGTAATTCCATGTGAAACCCTAATTAAGAATGCATCTTTAATTGTTGAATTGTTTACTATTATCTGTTGAATGAACCATGCAGGTTGTTATGAGATGATGGGTATATCCAAGTAGGGAATGCCATGTTATATTAATGAACCATGCAGGTTGTTATGAGATAATGGGCATATCCAGGTTTGGAATGCCATGTTATATTCATTGAAAGCATGTCTCAAGCTTTATGAATAGTAATCCTTATTGATGCACTGTGAGTGACATCTTTTGTGGTTTATGGGCTGTAAGAGCCATAAACACCATCAAGGTCATGCTTAACAGATGACTTGTGATGAGATAGCTGAGAACTGATGATTGAATTGAGTTAGGCCTGCTACATTTTGGTATTCTCATATATAGCTGTGATGCTAATGTTTTGTATGATGTTATGAATACTAAATGTACCTAACTAATCAAGTGAAATATAGAGCCCTGATCATAGATCCATCATTGTCAGAGTCTAAATGATGGTGAAACTGGTTTTCCTAAGGAAACTCCTGGATCGCATACTTTTGAGTATATGGGGTACATGGATGTGTAGAACCTTACATCCTAGTGTAGGTATTTGATGTAGATTCTTGTAGTCCGTCATACCTTCACTAAAAGAGAAATGGTGAGAGGATTTGATGTAGATTCATGTAGTCTATCATTCCCCACCACACAGTCTAAAAGGTGAGATGCATCCCTATACTCCCTTAAAAACATAATCAACAGCGTAGTATATCTGTTAGAGTTATCTACGAGTTATTTGATTGATGTTACCTTGAATAGCATAGATGTTCTCATATTTTATTATTGGTTGAACTCTTGCTTACCATCAAACTGCTAGTGAATACCTTGAAGGCTTTTATTGCTTTAGTTATTCCCTGCTTTGCTTATAAAGCTTCTAGTGGAGAGTTATAACTCTCACTGGGGCAATTATGTATAATTGTCTCACCCCGTAGACTTCTACTTTTTAGGTGGTCGTCGAAGACGGAGGGACAAGAACTCAGGTGACCAATCCCAGCAGCATCAGGAGCAGTAGTTATCTCAGGTGGAGATCTAGCCTGCTTCATGGTGTAGTATAGAGTCAGTCTTATGTGTCCTCTGTACTCTCAGGTCCTGGAGTGTTTTGAGTATGAATTCTTGAGAAGTTTTGTATCATGTTGTATATAATTACTCAAGAAGTAATTGTCAGTGATGTAAACAGTTAAATCCTTTTTCTATGGAAAAGGTTTGAGGTTTCAAGCTCTTGTCTCAAAAAGTTTTAATTTCCTGTGATTTTTGGTCTTCCGCTGTTTACCGAATGCTTCCGCACATGTTTAAATCGAGATTAATTCGTGGTTTGGAGATCGGAGCCCACACCTTCTCTCTTGTTGCACGATTAAACTCTATTCGCATTATGATTTATGTTACTATAAATAAAGATTGGTCTCTCTTTCAACTTGATGTGAAAAATGCATTTCTTTATGGAAATTTACAGGAAGAAGTCTACATAGAGCAGCCACCTGGGTTTGTTGCTCAGGGGGGAGTCTGCCTCCAAAGTATGCAATATGATCTCAAACAAAGTCTGCGAGCCTGGTTTGACAAGCTTAGTCAAATATTAGTCACCTTTTGGCTTTCATCGTTCTCATTCTGATCATTCAGTCTTTATTCACAAAACAATGGTTGGACTTGTCATTATGATTGTTTATGTGGATGATATTATCTTATCTGCAGTGATACTTTGGGCATACAGGAAACTAAAACTTACTTATAAAAGCACTTTGTCACTAAAGATCTTGAAAGACATTGATATTTCTTAGGCATTGAAGTCTCCAGATCATCTATAGGATTGTGTCTATCTCAGAGAAAATATGTGCTTGATCTGCTACAGGAAACTAGCATGCTAGGCGACAAATCGGCTAACACTCCACTTGACCCAAACATGGATTGGGATGATGAAGACTCTCCTCCCTATGTTGATCATCACCACTTCAGGAGGTTGGTAGGCAAAGTTATTTATTTGACTATCACATGAACTGATATTTCTGCTACTATCAGATTCATAAGTCGGTATTTTGACAAACCCCAGCAATGTCATTGGGATGTTATGTGCCATATCCTGAGATATCTTAAAAGTTCTCTAGGGAAAGGTTTGATGTATAAGAAGCATGGCCACTAAAACCTATTTGGTTTCTCAGACTCAGACTATGCAGGAAGTCGTTCTGATCGAAAGCCAACATCAGTCTATTGTACATTTGTGGGTGGAAATCTTGTCACCTGGCAAAGCAAAAAGTGGACTGTTATCACCAGATCCAGTGCAGAGGCAGAATATCGAGCGATGGCTCATACTTCTTATGAACTGATGTGGGTTCATAGTCTCCTTCAGGAGTTTAATATATCTTTCCATCCCTATTATGATGTTTTGTAACAATAAAGCCTCCATTTTTATTGCGAGTAACCCCACCTTTCATGAGAGGATGAAACATATTGAGGTCGATTGTCACTTTATTTGAGAAGTTGTTATCTATGGCCGGATTTGCACTCCATATCTCAGTATAGACATGCAAGTTGTAGACATCTTCACAAAGATACTTCCCAAAGCTTGATTTCAAACTCTAGTTGACAAGCTGGGCATGTTCGACATCTACGGTCCAGCTTGAGGGGGAGTATAGAGATATTTTTCTGTTCTGTTATGTTTTGTTGAGTGTCATGTGCATACCATGTGCCTCACTTATGTTGTTCTCTTCTGTAGTTTAGTCCCATATTGCTCACCTCTGCTTTAGTCTTTATTCTCTTTAGTTATATAAGAGACTGCATTGTACATTGTTTTATTCACTCAATAAACAAGCCTCAGTTATTCTATTACATTAATACTACCCAAGTAATTAGAAAGTTGGAGGACTAATTCAACCTACAATCCATGATTAGTGTTAATTTGATCGTATAGTTACTCTGCCTCTAACATCCAAATTGAACTCGAGGCATGAAATTATCTTGTGTCTGTATGCTTCCCCCTTATCCTATATATAGGGAAGAGGGATACCTTCTATCAATAACAAAAATCACTACTCAAAAAGGGATTCCCCCATCATATCTCATTTTTCACATGGTATCTGAGCAGGTTCTCATGTGTTGCCCCCAACCCTAAGAGATAGAGCACAAAGCAAAGAACCCTCCCCTTGAGGACAGTCACTGTCTCTAGGCATTGCCAGGATACTCGTAGGGATTTCCCATCCCTGTCTCTTTTTGGAGTCGTCTCCATATGAGCTGCTCCATCTCCACTAATAAAAACATCTGATTTGGACTTGCTTCTAATAGATCTACATGTGCTACTAATCCAAAACATCTTATTTGAGCTTGCTTATAATAGATCTACATGGGCTACTAAACCATCGCCATTATTTTTTTTCAATAGATCTGCCATATCTATTCATTTGTCGATATGCACGGTTGCTATAATCTTTGTAGATCTACATCACCAACATATACATCTCTATGGATCTACATCTCCTTTATCATCTATCCATCTATTATGATCTAACCCAAATCTGGGATAAAGATATCTCCTTTCTAGTGATTTTGGGGATATATCTCCCCTACATTGATATAGTGGAGTTCCAAAAGGATTTCTCCATAATTTTTTTTGTTACTTGGACTTGATGTTGATGATGTGCCTCTGTAATGTGGTGTGTTGCCTTGAAACATAGTGTGTCGGCGTACATCTCCTTCAACAAAATTTTTGTCATGATACAAGACATGGCGTGTCAAATTTGACATGGTGTGTTACTACTTCACTGACATTTTCTACTGCGCAACCTACAAGGCATGTCATTATACAACATAGGGTGTTGTTGCCTTACTACCTCAAGCTTTGTATATTGACGTGGCATGTCGCTCAATGGCATGGTGTGTCACTAGCTTCTTGTCAGCACTGACTGCAACTACTATTATATCATACACAGTGTGATCTTCACTCATACGGTGTGCCCGCTGCTTCCTATTTCTACATCTTGGCGTGCTACATCATATACTTGTGGTGAAAGGTTATGTATATGGCATGCTTCTATCCTTTTCTTACTAGCAACAAATACCATGCATTTTCATCAATTTTATAATATTTTTACACCCTCAGTCATTTCCATTCTTTGTACATACTGCCTACCTCCTCAATACTTGTACTACCCCTCATACACATATTGTTCCTGATGATAATTAGATCATATGAGTTTTTGACCTAGTTGTGAAAAGATCCATTTATTTTTCTACCCATATCTATGTAATCAAGTCATGTTTCACCTTGACTCGATTTGTCAGTTACTCCCTCCATCTATTTTTGTACATAGTAATTGCCTCTACCATTATTTTTGACTTTCCACCCCAACTACTCTCTTGACTCTTTTAGTGGTTGACCTGAGTGGAAGAATAGAGGATGATGAGTAGAGAGAAGAGATGAGATGGAGGAGAGATGAAGATATAAGAAGAAGACTTTAGTTCTACTACTATATGGATCTCCATGCCACTTTTACTAATGTTATGTGGACTCCTCATGCTATTTTTTTAATGTTGCTTTTATTGATATGAGGATCCTTCATGCTACTTTTACTACCTTTATGTGGATCCTTCATGCTACTTTGTCTGCTGCTATGAGGATCTTTTTGTCGCTATTATCATTTCATCTACCTTATGAAGAGCCTGAGAAACTTATTCATCATGATCTCACCTGATTACTATTTCTACTTGTCTATCTATTGTTATTTTTCTGTCCAATGATGTCATTGTTTCTACCTATGCTATGATTATCACAATTTACTTGCTGCTTTGTAAGTTTGCACTACTCTTGTCCATGTTCTGTTTGCACGTTGACTTTTTATAAGTGCCTTGCACACATCTGTTACAACTATGACCCAACACTCACTAGACTTTGACGTTTGCTACAAGGATGGAAATTATATGATGAGATGATGATGGTTTCTTTTCTAACATACATGCTATGATGAAGCTTCATGTTTTCCAATTACTGGTGTTCATCTTGAAGACCTTTTGCTACTTTCTACTTCAGGGACTGGTCCTTTATCCGATTACGTTATCTATAGTTGGCTAATGTGTTCTATCACTCTTTGGCCTATTTAATGATGATAGATATTGAGATGAAGACTCTGATGCCTACTTATTGATGTTTAATATGCTCCAGATGCCACTTCACATTGATCAAGAAGCTCCTACTGTCTGCATTTGTTCCCACTTTTAGATTATCTACTTGAGGGGGAGTATTTGAGTGCTTGAGTGACTTGATGTAATATGGAGGGGAGAAATCCTTATATGGACTTGGTTATGTTTTTATTTTATTTTGTTTACTATGTATGTATGATTGTATGTTTGCAAGTTGACTTGGGATTCTCCCCAGCTTCAGCTTGACGGTGAGTGTTAGAGAATCTATTTAGTTAATTGTTTTAGTCTTTTTGTAATATAGGCCTAGTTGTGTCTTGGACCATTAGGGTTTGTCTTGTGTTTGTATTCTATGATCCTATATATAGGAAAGGGGGATTCCTCATTTTCTACAACATTCAAATACATGTATAAAAATATTTTACAAATCATTCTATGAGTAAAAAGTTAATTTCTTTATTACTTGACTAGTACAATTCTTTATTTTTCACTCTATAGGACCTAGAGTGAACATCGAACAAGACTGAATAAGTTTACCTTAAAACACTACTAACATCCTTATGTGGCAAGACTCTTTTGAATCTGTAGCTATTTGCACAATCAGTAGGGTTACCTAAACTTTTATTCAGTAAAGTGTGTGAGCTACTAGTTCCGTGAATGGAAATTCACAAAGTAGACAAGATAACAAAAATATTCTTTATAGATTGCAACATAAGTAGAATAAGAAAGTTATTACATACTGAAATAGATGAATGCGGTGATTGTGAAATTCTGCATAGGAAATGTTGATTCAGAAATCAAACTATTAGAATAGGTAAGAGACAATAAGATGTGTAATCATAGAATTCACAATCTTACTTATATATGAGGACTGAAAAGAAAGTTAATAATCTTAGACATAAAGTGTAGCTTATGATATGTAGATAATAAATGATTAGGAAAGTTGACATAAGGAAAGTGATATATGGATGTTAAACATGAAATAACTTTGTTTGTAGAAGAATATGTGAACAGTTGAAAAAGAAGATATAGTAGACTTGTAAGAGAGATAAAACTAGTAAGAAATTGATTGAAGGGATAGAACTTAGGTATATATACATTTTTTCTTTTTCTATGTATATCTTGTATGAGAATGAAAAAAAAAAATCTACTCTGAAAGTCAAGCAATGTGGAAGTCAGAGAAGTATTCAAAAGGGTAATTGAATCTAAAGGAAGGATAAAAATATAAACTTTGAAATATGTGACAATGATGTGTAATTTGCATGTGGCCCTAATTAGGGCAAGTTCATGAGAAAGTTTTGCATGAGAAGATAAAATACAAGTAGTCAAGTTATATGGGAATATTGAGAATAAATAGATCTAGACAAAGATAAAAACAACATATCTTCCTCCTTATCAAGTGATATTTGGGATTTATGTGTTCTTCAAATCTCTAGAAGCTTTAGATAAACTTGAGAAAAACTTGTATCCAAATTCATATAAGTTTTCCAATTGTTATTATCTGACACTCCACAGACCTTGGAGAGATTTCTTATATAAAGAAAGGTTGGTACTAGTAGTTTTTGCATATCCAAATTATCCTTCAATCATCCTTAACCATTCTTCTATCATTGTTCCACACATGGCTATATCCAGTAGTGACAAACACATGTTTACCTATAGTATCATGGTGCAAAAAGGATTGCCGGGTGTCTAATATTCCTAGAATAGTGGCATGTTATTATTACACATCAAAACACATGTAAAATCAAGCTTACTTTTGACTATGCCACCATTTGGATAAATGTTATATAGAGTTCAAAAGGGAGATTCTTTTGTGATCATCTTTGGAGAAGAATAATGTAACTCTTAAAAATAAAAGAAGGTGATATGTTAAATTTTTTGTGGTGTAGCCTTTCTATATCAGTATGTCAGTTGAGTCAAGGACCAGAGAGATTTGTTATCCTCATATTGATGTGGTTGATTTTAATCCCCTAAATCCACCACTAAAATTCCAGATACAATGGTGCATATGATCTCTATATAGGAAAGTGACTCCTAAATGTTCCTACATGCTAATTCAGATAGTATTCCCTAAAGTTTATATATTGTCCAATCACATAGTCATAGGAGCAAGGATGAGCAGGGAGAAACAAGAAGTAATAATTATGTATGCATGCATAAACACTCAAAGAGTGTCATGTAATATTCTTATTTCCTAGTACTTCCTCTAATGATGAAATTGCATATACAATGGTGCATTTGATCTCATATATCAAGAAGTGATCCCTAAATGTTACTACGCGTTGATCTGATTAGTCTTCCCTTTAGTTTATATATCTTCCAATCACATAGTCATAGGTGCACAGATGAGCAAGGATAAATAATAAGTAATAAGTGAGTATGCATGAATAAATTTCAGAGAGTGTCATCTAATATGGTTATTTCCTAGTACTATAATTTTTAAGGGCATAATAAGGATGTATGAATGACTTCATAAATGTATGTCTCCGTGATATAATTAGTGAAGGAATAATTGGTTGTAATTCTATTTTTGATTGATTAGTATTCCATTACATCTCAGTAGTGTCAATTCATGTTTACAATCTATGGGGCTTCAAGATCGAGGTTCATTGTGGTAAATAAAAATAAAGATATGCTTTCCTTCTTTAAGTTATGATGTACTCAGAATTATAGTTAATTATAATTGTATAAGATGATATAGTAGAGATCATATTCCATTTGAGGATGGAACCTCAAGAAAGAATATCCAATATAAAGAAATATCAATGTTCAGTAACTTAGCATGAGACATAAATGTTCTTATTGTGTTTGAGATTGCTTATTATACATGAACAAACTTTGGAAGAAGAAAAGAGGATTTTATAGTTAAAATTATAGAATAAGAAAAAAGTTTTTATTTGATATAATGACGTATTTTTCTAGTACTCTTCTTGAATACATCTAAGTTTTTGAGGAGAAAACTTCTTAAGGGGAAGAGATTATTAATACCCATATCTTACTTATGCAATAATCTTCAAGTTAATGACAACCCTAGTCTTTTTATAGATTTATCAGTACCTCGCATGATATCCCAGTTCATTAGAACTTAATTTAATAATCAATTGTGTTTCTTGCTAATCTAAGAAAATTCAATTTGTATCTTGAGATTTGAGCTTTAGTTGACATAGCTCATACATGTATGTGGAAAGAGAAAGAGGGGTACTCGAGGCATTAATTATAAAGAAACTATTATCTGAGTAATGATAAATTTTTGTAGTAGACTTTTATAAATTTAACTTATATAAATTTAATAGTTTTGAATCCAAAAAGAATGGATGCAATCAGAGTTTGAATGAGAAAGTTATTGTATTTTTGGTAATTACATGTAATTGTCACCGGTTTGCAGTTCATTAGTGAGCGTGTTGCTCACTGATGAAAGTGAATGTGCTTCTCACTGGTGAAAAGTGAGTGCATTGCACATTACTTACTGATGAAAATTGAGTGTGTTTCATGCTCCTCAGTGATGAAAGTGTGTGTCTTGCTCAACAGTAGAAGTGAGTGTGCTGCTGAATCGATGAAAGTGAGTAGTGTCACCATCTAGTACGGTACCATAACTTTTAATATATATATATATATATATATATATATATATATATATATATATATATATATCATAATTTTATGAAATTTATGCTTTTGGATTCATATCTTGATTACCTACACAAACAATGCTTGAAATAGAAGTAAAGACAAACTAATGTGTGGTTTCTAGGGTAATTTTGGGCTAGAAGGTGGAGAACATGGAGGTAATGTAAACCTAGCTCCAAATGGATTGAGGTAAGTTCATATTATTTGTTTTACGTTCAATCTTCCCATGTTTTTCAGCCAAAATAAGTAGCATGTCCTAAGTCCATGTCAGTTTTGATCTCGTTCTCTTCTTCTTTGTCCTCTAGTCAACTTCATAAATAAAAAGAGTATACTACAACTTGCATGAGGAAGGATTATAAGCTTTTACTCTGAATCCAAACCCAACAGGTCAAATCCAGACAGAATAAGATTAGAATCAGGATAAATAGCTAGAATCAAAGTTAATGTGAGTGGAAATTTACCTTTTATCCATGATTTTCACTAAATCCAAATCCAAAATTTGAAGAACATGATTTTTAGTTGACTATTTATCTATTTTGGACTTCATAAGCCCCAATTCTAACTTTTAAGATATGAGTGATCTAAATAAATAGAAATTGATAGAAGATGAATGATTTTAGTTCTAAAATGTGTCTATGTGATTTATGCAGGTTTTAAAAACAATATATACTAGAAGAATCGATGTATCTAATTTTGTCCTAAAAGTTCAATAGTGAAACAAATCCTAAAAACTAGTATTAATAGCTTGATTTTATTTAGCTATTTTAAGCTATTTACAACTCTAAATAGCATTACTTCAGTATATCTCAATTATACCACATCAGTATCATTTAATAAGAAAGCTCAGTAGTTAGACATGTAAATGGGTCAAATACAAGATAGATAATACTATATGTGATATCCAAATCTGTAAAAAAAAATCAATTCAATGATTGATGTAATATTGGACGGATATCATATGTTAATATTTGAACTCACAAAATGAATAATATATTAATTTGAATAAATAAACGATCCAAGCCCAAAACCATATATTCTGTGTTAATAAATATATTTTATGAAAAAAATATTAACATTAAATATGTATAATAAAATAATAATATTTTCATATTTGTATACAAAAATAATATATGTATATATATATCGAGAGGATACATCAATATCTGATATATCACCCAAAACTTTAGGATTCGTAATCTAATATCTGAAATATGATATGATGCGGATGTCATTTTTTACCTCAAATTTTAAGCTCAAACTCAGATCAAATGTGTGGATTCTGGATATCGACTTATATGTTTATCATGAGTATAGAACAAATCATTTATGTACAAATAGATATGCTCATGTTATTAAGTTCAAGTGAAATACAGTGATGAAAGTTAGCAACTCAATTATGTGTCATTTTTAAGGAATAAAAATACTTAGAATTGTTTCAAAGTTGTTTTTAGTAGTAAAATATAGTGTTGAGTAGAGTAAGAAAATGAAATTATTTAACTATAAGCTAATCTAAGTAAAATCTTAGTAAATCATCATCTAGTAGAATTAAAGAATTAATGGAAATTTTAGATGCCCCGAGCATTGTAGGTTCCTTACGGAGTTTTATGTCATGATGGAGGAAATAGATTCCCCATTGCTAGTGTTTAGGAGAGGAAGTCAAAGCATGCCAATGGAGCATGAGGGGTTAAGCCAGTGTAGATGTTACAACCCCAATTTTTTGGGTTCATATGGTTGGAAATGCAATTTCCCCAATAAATGTATCATTATGGGAATTGTATGATTTATGTGTATTGAATGGGTTTCCGTTGCAATATTTCCTATGTGCATATGATTTTGTGGATCATAGGATGTTAATGAGTCCAATATGATTAAAAGAAAAAGAAGAAAACAATTAATGCATTATTAAGAAGGAAATTTGAGATAATACTGAAAATATGAGAAATATGTGGAAATATGTATGATTGAATCATCATGGATGAGATTTTGAGTCCACATGGTTTCTAATGGTAAAAGGAATCCAAATAAAGGAAAATAAAATAATAGGAGAGAGAAAATATGCATAAAATATGCCTTAATAAGTGATAACTTGTTTATGAAGAAATTTCTTTCATACTTAAGTCCCAAAATTGGTACACAAGTAGATTAAGTCATCAAGGACTTTCCTTTAAAATTTGGTTTTAATTGGACATGTGGTTTTGGAGATATGATTTTTGTAAGAATCCCTAAAGTGGAGAGATTTCCATTAAATGTCACCTACATTATAATTACGTGAATAACCTGCATCGTTGGATCCAAGATCCAATGATGGTTGTTCATCGTCGAGTTGGAGAAGAACTGGAAATAGAAGGGGTGTTGTTCGATTTGGATTCTATCATTGTATGATTGGTGTGCGAATTTGGAAACAATCGAAATGGCTTTGGGAGCGAATTCCGCACTTGATTGACCTAAGTTTTCAATAGTTTGGAAAGCTTTAGGGGCTTTGCCCAAATCCTAATGGTAGCTAGACCATGTTTGGGGTACTCCACCTATAAAAGGAGGGTTATTGATTCCTAATGGAGGCACAATCACCTCTAAGATAACATACTACCCCTCGAGATCTCAGATGAGCGATCAATTCTGGATTGGGCCGTGACTTTAACATTGGACCTAGTCCTCCCACCTCACCATAGGATACCCTTCTCATCCCACCAGGCCCACACACCCCCAGCAAAGTTGAAAGTGCATGCAGCTTCGACAAAGCATGGCAAAGGTAAATGACCCTTTGCTTCGTGGTTTGAGGGACAAGGGCGTGAAGTCAACCCTGGTATTAACCACGGGTCGGCCCCATCCTACGCGCGAGGGAGGTCGTGAGGTAGAAGAAGACTCTAAGACAATTGACTCTTTTGCCCTTTATAGTATGATTAAGATGTGAAGGTGTTGGCGTCTTTCCACCTGAGCCAGCCTAGCAAATAAGAAAGTAATCGCAGATGATGTGACAAGCCCCGATTGGTTCAGGTATTATAAATCTTAAAATAAATCTAGAAATTATTTGGTAGCTCTGATGAAGTAATGCTATATATTAAAGTTGATCATAAAAATTCAAGGAAGCTATTAAAAATATAATTAAAGCCTAATTTTTCTTGCAATTCAAAAAGTATATAAAGTTATCATCTGTAATGGTTTAATTTATGAAAAACCCTAAGAGTTGATGATAATTAGATCTAATAATGTTCTTTGGATGTTAAGAGAAAATATTAACTTGTTGTTAATAAAAGAAAGAATTAGGTCTAAAAAAGATGATCTTTATGCATAGTTGGCTTAATTTAGGGTTCCATGTGCATGAATATGCATTAATGGGCTTAGAAACCCTAATTTTGATAATTATGACTTTTAATTTTTTTAATTGTGCAAATCCATGAACAAGATAGAGATATGTTATTACAAAGCCAATTTGAGTATAAAAGATCCTTCATGTGGTTAATTTGAGTAATTAGGGTTTCTAAGAGTAGAAAAAGTATTTTAGGGTTTGTTGACCTAAAAAGGATAAAGTTTGAGAAATTGATCTAAGAAACCCTAATGCATACTAATAGAATTAGAAACCTTAGAAAGGTGTCCCAAGTCAATAAGGAGTTGTTTGGGATATGTTTGTGACAATTATACATTATACATGTTTTTAGGGTCAATGTTTGCTTGATTGATTGGACATCTAGTTGGATTTGGATATATTGCTTCTTTGGTATCTCCAAAACAGGTATGTGGCTACGCTTATGGTTAAATCACTCTAGTTTCATGGTGATTTCTGAGGTTTTATCGGTTGCTTGTAAATAATTTCTTGGTTGACTTTTATTTCATACAACTATAAAGTGACTATGACTATCATCATAGGTATATGTGCATGACTAGATCAGATCCTAGTCCTCCTTTGTAGCTTTGATGATGATGAAATGGATGACCTAGTACATGGTCTACCCTTGGGGTAGTATCATCATGTTATCATGAGTCAATGTGTTGGTCTACCATTGGGTAGGACCATACGACCACACAACCCTATGTAGTGATCTACCCTATAAGGTAGGATCATGGGGGTTAGTTAAGATCTACCATATGAGAGAGGTGGTATCCATATCCACTATAGGGATAGCATAGAGGAAAGGATATGTAAGGATTGAGTAGTTATGTTTAAAATGTAAAGTTTGTTTTGTTAAATCATAATTTTCTTATAATATGTGGTTACAATTAAATGAAAGATTTTGGTTCCCCCACATACCAGTATAATTCATTATATAGGTCGACGTCTTATTTATCGGTGTTTTAGGATTATCTGAAATTGGGCAAACATTAAAGTGGAACTTGTGAAGATTAAAGTTAATTCATAAAGGAGGATTTAGATAGTTAGAATTCTACTAAGGGTAGAAGTTCAGTTTCCCACTTTTGAAAGGTATATGAAAAGTAAATTTTTATTCCAATTTTCAGTTTAGTCTTTCATAGAATTTATTAATTGTTTTTTATTATTTATAAACCCTTTGATCCTGTTTTTGGGATAATGCCTCTGACTTTTTGGTCTTCCTTAATTGTGGGTTTCTAAGAAGCGGGGTCATTACATTTGGTATCAGAGCATGGTTTTCCATTAAATCTCCAATCATTAGTAATTTTACAAACTCTTTAGAACCCAAGGGAGTTATTAGAGGAATTTTCAATGATGGAGGTGTCTAGAAAAGGATCAAAATCTAGGGGCTGGCAAGATTTTCCTCTGCCCCACTAGTCGATCTACAAGGACTCCTGGGTTTTGTGTGACCGCCTGGCCAAAATCAGAGGATTTGACTCAAAATAAGATACCTCAAGGTCTTCTCTCATATGTCTTTGTCCCTTCTCTACCCCACTCATTAAATAACTTTAAGAGATTAGGGTTTCTCTCTCTCCACCACACTCCTGAGTTTTGGGATTAAGAGTAATAAGGATTAAGGAATCCTCCACCAAATAATGAAAAGCATGTAAACAAGATGTCAATGACATAAGTTTTAATAGTTTAAGCATAAACTAAAGATTATAGGTTGCATGAACTCTGTTGTTGTGCCCTTGGTTACCCCTCAGGAGAACGCTGAGGTTAGACCATCTCGTAGGATGAGGAGGAGAGTGATAGTCTTGTAGGAAAAAGCCTCTAGGAAGAGGAAGAGACCTGACACATCCTCTGAGGATGATTCTCAATCCAAACCCTAAGTGGTAGTAGAGAAAGATAAGACATGATGTGTCGAACATCAAAGTTGACCATACATGCACGTACGTGGATTAGTCATGCATGCTTTACATGGAGATTTTGAGTACCCATGAGAAACATAGACTATGTGTGGTTGTTTGACTGTAGCATACTAGATCTCGGACCCTACCGTAGAAGTTGACATTTTGGACTTAGCCAAATAAGGTTGAAGGTTAGACCTCAATAGATGTTTAGTATAATATGAATGAGCTAATGCATTTATAGATCACCTTAATGTAACATAATGCTCTAACATTAATCTTAGGTTTATAATGGATACATAAAATATGCCACATAACTCATTTTGGTGGTAATACAAAGATATGAAACTTCATTGGGTGAATAATTAAGACAATGGGTCGTTAATGGGCCATATGACATATATCATAAAAAGAAATCTCAAAAGTGGAAACAAACTTCAAATTCAAAATCTACATATCAAAATTAGCCTACATGTAAAATTTTATCTAATTTGGACAACTTTGAAATATTAGGATAAGTTTAGGAGAGAGAATGAGTAAAAGACATAAGTAATAAATAATGTGATTATATAACTTCAAAATATGGAAATAACGGAAAATTCATATCAAAGATAACTTGTGGATAAAGTTTGATCCAATTTGGATGTTGTTTGTGCAAGTTATGCAATTTTAGGTACATTCTGGACTTTCAGCAATTTACCAAATTGGGAGGTTTTATTTGTAAACCGTCGCAAGCATTATGATCCTTATAGGTTTCCTTATCATTCTCAAATTTTTTGGGCTTTGGGGCTTCTAGTTATACTTGGTTTGGAAGTATTTCTCTTCAAGGACATTTTAGGGTTTTTCCCCTTTAAAGATAAGGATAAGGATGAATATAAGGATAAGGATAAAGATAAAGATAAGGATAAAGATAAGGATAAGGATAAAGATAAAGATAAGGATAAAGGTCAAGATAAGGATAAAGATAAAGATAAAGCTAAAGATAAGGATATGGATAAAAGAGAGAAAGTGTGGGTAGTAACTAAGGGAGGTGTTGCATGGACATAGAATCTCTAGGCTATTGACACATGGAAAACTCCATGTACACCTCAAGCTTAACCCCTTTCCTATCCATGAATCTATATATATCCCTTCCTATCTCTAAATTCGAAATCATTGCTCACTCCCTATTTCCTCTAGCTTAGAGCATCATTCCTACTCTGTTTTTCCATAAAGGTGTTGTCCCAAGGTAAAAGGAGGTACCTACCTTGGTGTAGAAAGCTCCTAGGGTTCCATATTTCTCTATTTAGGATTTCTTAAGCTCCTCCTTGATGATTCTAACCAAAACTAGGTTTGCACCTCTAAAGTAGAGAAGGTGATCTTTGCTCAAGAAAGGAGTTTGGATTGGAGCGACCAAACCTTCTAATCTCAGAATCCTTTATGTTTGAACCTTCTTACCTTCCTAGAGGCCTTTAGAGACCTAGATTTGTATCCATAAGTGCTTTTGACTTTGGGACTTTGATATTGAGGTATGATGTATCCATGTTCCTCTATAATGAGCAATTCACCTATTTTGTCATTCTCTTGAATTTGACCTACACAATATGTCTTATCTCTTGTTATCATGGTTTGTGTGAACTATCTTACTTGTTATGTACTTGGATATTCTCTTGTTATCTATCTTGTGACTTGGTGCATGTTGGTCTTTTATATTGATATGTGTCACTTGAAAGTGGATGTTAAATGTTTGTGTTGTCCATTGTGTGATGGCAACCTTTGTATCGTCTTCTGACTAAACTATTTACTTTCTTCTACATTAAACATTCTATGTAATTTAGTAGCACTAGAGTAGTGCAATTACATTGGTTTTGGGGTAGTATTCCCCTATTGTTTATTTGGAGGATGGCAGTATACCATTCCTCTGTAATCAAGTGTGGTAGTAATCCATACTCAACTTTGTATATTTGGGAGATTGACAGTATCCCTTTCTCTATCAGGTTTCAACTTTATGAGGGTTGGCCTCCAATTGTGTTTATATTGTTCTAAGGCTATGCTTATCTCATATGCATGCAAGTTATTGATGTGGATTGTGGGGTGTGTGCCCTATTTTCTTTTGTTCCAGTATTGCACAATCTTTATTGTTTTTATCATGGAAAGTATCTTCTTTCATGATGATGATGATGATGATTCTTTTCTTTTATGCCTATGTGGTATTCCTTATCTCTTGTATGGGAAGCATTTTACATTTGAATTCCTTATTGCTTAAATTGCTCAAAGTTTCTTTAGCATACACATATCGACTTTTTGCTGGTGTATTTCTTTTCTTCTTCTCTTTTGTGGGGTATGCTTCCAACCCCAGGTTAGATCAAGGAGAGGTGAGCTTTGACATCAACCTTGTCGTTGAGCTTTTGGGATACTTGAATATCTAGATGACCCTCATCTTGATCTTTGGCTTATATGATTAGATTTCCTTTTTGACACCCATATGAGGTAAAGTGTTGTATCATGTTAATCGAGCATTGTAAATTGTTAGATAATGACCTTTTCCGGTTGGTACTCCTTGTGTAATGATACATACATGTCGAAAGATTTGGTCTCCATCCCTTTGATGGAAAATTTGATGTGGTGTTTGGTTTTACAGGATGTGGTCTTTTCTTTTTAGTAGAGAAGTGGTTTCACTCCTTTACAGCATGGTATCAGAGCCACTAGCAGTTGGTTATCTAACTATTTCAAACACATCTCTCTTAGGATGTTTATCATTATATTAGGCTACTTACACCTAGTACCTTGCCTTGGGCAGGCAAAACCCTTATGGCAGGAGATAACTCTACTGCTGACAACCAGTACGGTTATGAGACACCTCAAAACACTAAGTTTGGCTAGGGGACCTCATCTTCTGCTGGTTCGGGAGGAGCTATGACTCCAGAATAAGAGTTGGCCATGTTTTGATAACTCTTTGCATCTTCCATGGCGGGTAAAATGAAAGACCCGTCTGTACCTGAGAAGTCTAAGGAGTTCTCAATCATGGAGTTCATGAAGATGCAACCACCTTCTTTCAAGGGTGAAGGTGAGATAGAGATGGTTGACAAAGCTGATGATTGGGTGTTGGCCTTAGAGAGGACTTTTGATGGTATGGCATGCCCTCCACATCAGAAAGTTAGGTTTGCTTCCTATGTCTTGGATGGACCAACAAGAGTTTGGTGGAATGGAATTGCAAGGACTAGAGATATCTCAACCATGACTTGGGTAGAGTTTTTGACTCTCTTCCGTGGAAAGTACATTTGTACTGCTGCTTTGAAGAAGAAAGAAGCAGAGTTCTATAGCTTGAAGCAAGGTTTCTTATCAGTTAATGCTTACGTACAAAAGTGTCTACTGTTGGAACGTTATGCAGTTGGTTTGGGTGAGGAACGTAGGGCTGACATGTTCCTTCAGGGACTCAACTACAATGTGGGTCGTGCTCTTATCCCGCAACTACCTTTGACCTTCCAGCAGATGGTTGATAAATCTTTAGCTGTGGAGTCTTACCTAGGGTTTCAACCTAGGGAGTTTGACAAGAAAAGGAAATCCTCAGGTGATGAGCAGAAAAGAGACAGTTGTGAAAAGTGTAATAGACCCCATCCTCCAGGGAAGTGTCTTCATGTTAGAAATCAAGTCACACCAGTGGTATGTCACTATTGCAATGAATCTGGACATATCCGACATGATTTCCCTAAACGTTGTAATGGTCAGGCTCTAGTGCAACAACAACAAGTGCTTCCTCAGAATCAAGGCAACAATAATGGTAACAATAATAGAGGAAGACCTGTGGAAAGAAGAGCTGGAATATTTTTTGCTTTGGATGGTGAGGAATTTAATGATAAATATCAAGAGCAAGTTAACTCGTAGTTCCTTTGAATAGTCTTTACAATTTATGTTTCCTTTTTACATGTCGCATATGTAGTTGGATGTAAGAAGTATAGTTGAACTTTTTGTATCTGAAGTTTAGTTTGATATAATAAGATGAACCATTTTAAGGGGTGGTGGATAAGTTTTCTTATGAATGTTTTGATTTTGAGGACGAAATTCCTTTAAGGGGTGTTGTGATGCAACATACTAGATCTCAGACCCTACCCTAGAAGTTGATATTTTGGACTTAGCCAAACAAGGTTGAAGGTTAGACCTAAATAGATGTTTCGTATAATCCCAATGAGCTTATGCATTTATAGATCACCTTAATGTAACCTAATGCTCTAACATTAATCTTAGGTTTATAATAGATACATAAAATATGCCACATAACTCATTTTGGTGGTAATATGAAGATAAGAAACTTAATTGGATGAATAATTAAGACAATGGGTTGTTAATGGGCCATATGACATATCTCATAAAAAGAAGTCTCAAAAGTGGAAACAAACTTCAAATTCAAAATCTACATATCAAAATTATCCTACATGTCAAATTTCATCTAATTTGGACAACCTTGAAATATTAGGATAAGTTTAGGAGAGAGAATGAGTAAAAGGCATAAGTAATAAATAATGTGATTATATAACTTCAAAATATGGAAATAATGGAAAATTCATATCAAAGATAACTTATGGATAAAGTTTGATCCAATTTGGATGTTGTTTGTGCAAGTTATGCAATTTTAGGTACATTCTGGACTTTTTAGCCACTTACCCAATTGGGAGGTTTTATTTGTAAGCCATCACAAGTATTATGATCCTTATAGGTTTCCTTATCATTCTCGAATTTTTTGGGCTTTGGGGCTCCTAGTTATACTTGGATAAAGATAAAGATAAAGCTAAAGATAAGGATATGGATAAAAGAGAGAAAGTTTGGGTAGTAACTAAGCGAGGTGTTGCATGGACATAGAATCTCTAGGCTATTGACATATGGAAAACTCCATGTACACCTCAAGATTAACCCCTTTCCTATCCATGAAGCTATATATATATATATATATATATATATATATATATCCTTTCCTAGCTCAAAATTCGAAATCATTGCTCACTCCCTATTTCCTCTATCTTAGAGCATCATTCCTACTCTGTTCTTCCATAAAGGTGTTGTCCCAAGGTAAAAGTAGGTACCTACCTTGGTGGAGAAAGCTCCTAGGGTTCCATATTTCTATGTTTAGGATTTGTTAAGCTCCTCCTTGATGATTCTGACCAAAACTAGGTTTGCACCTCCAAAGTAGAGAAGGTGATCTTTGCTCAAGAAAGGAGTTTGTATTGGAGAAACCAGACCTTCTAATCTCAGAATTCTTTATGTTTGAACCTTCTTACCTTCCTAGAGGCCTTTGGAGACCTAGATTTGTATCCAGAAGTGCTTTGTACTTTGGGACTTTGATATTGAGGTATGTTGTATCCCCTACTCCTCTATAATGAGCAATTCACCTATTTTGTCATTCTCTTGAATTTGATCTACACAATATGTCTTATCTCTTGTTATCATGGTTTGTATGAACTATCTTACTTGTTATGTACTTGGATATTCTCTTGTTATCTATCTTGTGCCTTGGTGCATGTTGGTCTCTTATATTGATATGTGTCACTTGAAAGTGGATGTTAAATGTTTGTGTTGTCCATTGTGTGATGGCAACCTTTGTATCATCTTCTGACTAAACTATTTACTTGCCTCTACATTAAACATGTTATGTAATTCAGTAGCATTAGAGTAGTGCAATTACATTGGTTTTGGTGTAGTATTCCCCTATTGTTTATTTGGAGGGTGGCAGTATACCATTCCTCTGTAATCGGGTGTGGTAGTAATCCAGACTCAACTTTATATATTTGGGAGATTGGCACTATCCCTTTCTCTATCAGGTTTCAACTTTATGAGGGTTGGCCGCCAATTGTGTTTATATTGTTCTAGGGATATGCTTATCTCACATGCATGCAAGTTATTGATGTGGATTGTGGGGGTGTGTGCCCTACTTTCTTTTGTGTCGGTATTGCACAATCTTTATTATTTTAATCATTGCAAGTATCTTCTTTCATGATGATGATGATTCTTTTCTTTTATGCCCATGTGGGTAGTCCTTATCTCTTGTATGGGAATCATTTTACATTTGAATTCCTTATTGCTTAAATTTCTCAAAGTTCCTTTAGCATACACATACTGACTTTTTGTTGATGTATTTCTTTTCTTCTTCTCTTTTGTGGGGTATGCTTCCAACCCCAAGTTAGATTAAGGAGAGGCGAACTTTGACATCAACCTTGTAGTTGAGCTTTTGGGATACTTGAAGAGGTGGTTAGATGACCCTCAGCTTGATCTTTGGCTTATATGATTAGATTTCCTTTTTGACACCCATATGCGGTGAAGTATTGTATCATGTTAATCGAGCATTGTAAATTGTTAGATAATGATCTTTTCCGCTGCTACTCCTTGTGTAATGATACATACATGTTGAAAGAATTGGTCTCCATCCTTTGACGGAAAATTTGATGTGGTGTTTGGTTTTAAGGGATGTGGTCTTTTCTTTTTAGTAGAGGAGTGGTTTCACTCCTTTACAGTAGAGGAGTGGTTTCACTCCTTTACATTGACCCTGGTGCCTTTAGGTGACCCGACGTTGGGTGGGTTGTACCTATTAAGGGTGTGGGATAGCTCCCTCATTGAGAAGGTTAGTAGTGACCGTATAGGAACCTTCACAGATATATATAAGTAGAAAGAGGCATGAATCTACATAGAAGAGAACAGCTGCAAGGCTGGCAGTAGGTTTTAGACTTAAGCTAGAAAGGTTAGGCCGTTGGTCTATGAGATATGCATGCAGAGTTTTGGATGATATTAGCTAGACATTAGTTTTGATAGTATGTTTTACCCAAGTGGGGATAGACGTGTATCCTTAAGATCTTGACCCATGTTCTAAGAGAGAACCTCCAGTGGTACGACCAGTTGTAGGGTTAGCTCTAAAGAGAGGGCTAGACCTGATGAAAAAGGTTGGAGACCTAGACTCTGTGACATGAGGAATCATGAGAAGTTTGGTATAATATGGCATGGAATGGACGACCCAAAGTAGATGTATGTGTTTGCCTCATGCACGATCCTTACAGGCTTGTTGTACCTAGGTTGCCTTTAGAGGAACCAAACCCTAGAAAGAGAAAGAGTCTTATAGAATCGATGTACATATGTTATAGGTGCCTACCTTTTAGGTATAGGAAGGAGAGTTCCTTAGAACCTGAAGAGGTATGGTAACAAGTTGTGAGGCCTCGCACCCAGTTGGTTGTCTTTGTATCGGACTCTAAGGATTGTCCACATGGAAGAGTGTTATGAAGTATATGCCCTATCTGGTATGGGTTCGGTTCATGGTGGATCAGATGAGCATGTTGTTAGACAGTCGATGTGTAGGAGGTAAACCTGGGGCTCCTAGACCAAAGAGGGGAAGTAATAGTACATGGTGCATGTAATGCTCATGAGGTTGGGTGAGTTCATAGGAATTGAGCTTGGAACCCTTTCCCATGTGTTAGAATGAAATCCCATTTGAGCTGAGATATATGGTTGTTGGTTACATATGCATGTAGGATATTGGTCCAACTTTGAGGAATAAGGAACATGTAAGACATACCAAGGAACACAGAGTGGCTTAGTGGGTTGCCATCTTTCTAGCTACGTGTATAAGTAGCATGATAGGGCTAAGCATTCACGTGATGATGTAAACCTTGGTGGTAAGAATGTTTTGTGACCTTTGTTACTATCAAGAGATAGTTTTCTCCCATCCTAGGAAGGGACCCTTCATGTAGGATGAGTACTAGCTTTTATTAGGTTTGTGGTAACCTAAAGAGGTCTCTTATAAGAGTTTGATGAGCTAAGTGAAGAGCACATAGTGTGATCATGAATCTATAGACCCATGTGTGATCATCTCTAAAGGGGCATGAAGATATATTTCCATGGAGGTAACATGTATGGGGCCAGACCAAGTTAGGTAGGTCCCCATGTTTTCTATGAGGGATAACCATGAATGCCCAGAAAGAGGATGGAGATTCGGATGAGGATTCAAGAATGAGATGTTCTATGGTGGAATCCTAAGTCGATACTAAGGTCATGAAAGGATAAGACTGATGGGAGTAGGAGTTGTCTATTTCCCTAGATGCATAAGACCACAGGGTCGGGAGGTAACAACTACCTTTGCCTGAGGACCATGGGTTATGAGGTTGGCCACCTTCATGAGTTCATGGGGCCCAAGGGGTAAATGTGAGAGGCACTCCCTAGATACATAAGGGTCAGATCACCCCAAAAGTGTCGGCTCTCTAGATATTTTGAGGCAATGACTAAGGATTGTACATACGAGAGATGTTAAGATCCAGAGGTTATGGGAAAGGTATTCCCATGGGTGTAGACCCATAATGGAGTTGTTCATGGTAAGGAGTCATGTGAAGTATGTTTCAAATTAGATTGGAAAGAGTGATGGTGATGTGTGATGCACCATCTCTACTCTTGAAACAGGATGAACTCTATATTTGGACTACAACCAAATGCTTATTTCCTCTCATTATGGGTGTGAGAGACATGACAAAAACACATGTCATATACTAAGGATAAAGGTAATATGAGTTGAAACCAATATATGATGACGAGGATGGCAGAAATACCACACCGTGGGAGAATATATTGGATAGGTGATTTGAGAGCATAAGAATAACAAGGGTAATATGAGAAGGTTCCTATCCAGAGTAGTTTGGAATCTTTGAGTTACCAGTTTGGGTTTGATAACTGAGTGCTAGGAGTAACAACTCGAAATTTTCTTGACTCATTTGACCTGACCCTGAGATGAGGATGTTGAGTGGAGTATATAGAGGTTTATGTCTCCACCATCTCCTAGTACATAAGGGAATTAATGTGATAACTAATACTCTTAGCCGAGACATAGCTCAGGTGTATAGTTGCCTTGTCTATCCGATGGAGAGAGATGAAAGAGGTTGCTAGGTGAACATTGTGATTGTTAGAAGACTAGATGTATTTGGCTAAAATTTAGATACAACCAGACATGTTGGTCAAGTTGGTGGTTGCCCAGTTAGCCAGCCCAGAGCTTAATGAGATAAAAGGACTGTTATAAGAACCTCAGACATACCTGTCAGGAAAGAAGGTGGTGAAACCCACTACTAAATCATTTTAGGGTTTATGAGGAGTCACCCTTGAGGAATCATGTCATGTAAGAAGCCCATGATGTTAAGTACATCATACATCATAGTACTACTGAGATGGTTAAGGTTTGCAGTGGTACCTGGGATGAAGAAGGATATAGTGTTGTGTGTGGCCAGTTGCCATACATGCCATAGGGTGAAGGCCAAACACCAGTAGCCCAGTGAGTTGCTACAAATAATGAGGAGTACCCAAGAGGGAATGGGAGCATATCACCATAGACATGGTGGTGGGTCTCCCTGAGATCGAGAGAGGTCATGATGCACTATGGGTTATGGTAGATCGCCTTACCAAGTTGACCTAATCCCTTTCCTAATAGAGAGCATTGTTAGTGGGATAGTTTTGGTTGAACTACATGTATGAGAGAGAGATAGTTCAACTACATGATCTGGGTTCAATATCTTGAGCATGATCTCAAGTTCACTTCCATGTTGTGGAAGTAGGTGTAAGAAGAACTCGATGCTAGATTGAAGTTGAGTACAACATATCACCCCTAACTGATGGACAATCAAGAGAGTATGATCCAGACTTTAGGGGGTCTGATGAGAGCATGTGTGCTCATTCAGGGTGATTCATGGGAGTAGTTCCTGCCCCTATCAGAGTTTTCTTGTTATGATAGCCACCATAGCCAGTATTAGTGTAATGACCCATTTTCAAATTAGTCATCTGATTAGGGTTTACTTGGATAATTGTATGCTTAATTAAGTTGATCGTTGTTTAAAGCTTGATTAGTGATGGTAGTTAAATTTCCATGTTTTAAATATAATGAGAAGTTTTAATCATACTTTGATTCACATAATTAGGGTTAAGGTTTAGAAACCCTAATCGGCCCAAATTAGGGTTTTGATGACATATGAATACAAAATTTATAAGTATTGTGTCTCACTAAATAATTTTTAGTATTTTATGTGTAACTCTAATTTATTTCAAATTTGTATACGATTTGTATATATAAAATTTGAACAATATTGAAAAATATCAGAATTTTTGAAGAATGTTATGACCTGTTTATCAGTCGAGTTTCAAACTCGACCGATCATATTTTTAGATTGATATAGCAGTGCGGTAATTGAATTTTATATTTTTATCGGCATTTTCAATTGATCTCAAATTTTAACTGTGCTTGATAAACACAGTTTTAGACACCCTGTTAAATTTTCGTAATTTTTGGATGAGTTTTTATCACTACAGAGAGGGTGTCGATCGAGTTCTATGCAGGACAAACTCGACCGACCATGTTGTTGACTGCAATATAGCAGTTTGGTATTTGATTTTTATTTATTTATTGGTAACTCCAAATGATCTAAAATATTTACTGTGTCTTAAAAACTCAATTTTAGAAATTGGGTTAACGTTTCATAATTTTTGGATGAGGTTTGAGTTTTGAAACGTGTGGTTTCGATCGAGTTTATAACTCAGTCGATTAACCAGTCAGAGCAAAATAAAAATACTTTGAGGGGCTTGTTTGCAAATGTTCTAAGCACCTCAATTCATCTATATCACTAAACTAACACACAAGAAGCTCTCATAACTCTTCTTTCCTGTCAAAGAAACGAAATTCTTGAGAGAGAGGAGAGCTAGGGTTTTGAGTAGAGAAAGTGGAGGAGATGATGATCTAGGGTTTCTCTATCCAAGATATGATGAAATCAAGTAAGTTTAGCTTCTTTGCATAGCATTTCATGGTGAATCTTCTCTTACCTGTCAAGATTCCTTCCATCCCTTGATTTGATTTGAAATCACATCAAATATCCCCCTTTTCTCACTCTTTCTCTTCTAATCCCCATTTCTAGGGTTTCCGAGTTGAGAGGAGAAAGAATTGGATTCTTTTGCGAGAGTTTGTTTGAGTTTCCAAAAATTCAGAGGTTGACCTCCGTTTTTAAGGTTCTAGGCACCTGAGGTGAGTGTTTTTCTCCCTCCTAAGCTTTGTATTCATGTTGAAAGCCTAATTCAATCCAGCTGAAACAATCGGAAACCTTGTTTGTATATGTATGTGATTGGATTTGATTTGGGAAAGATATTGGGGAATCCAATTTTACTGATTTTGATTATTTCTCATTGATTGAAACTTGATTAGTTCTTGTTATATTGATTGAGGATGCATGGGTATTCCTATGGGTATATGACTATGGTATTTCATGTGAATTTTGCCTAAAAATCAGCCCAATGGTCAATATGCTTGGAATTGAACTGACATGCGTAAAGTCATATTTGAATTGTACTAGATTGTATGATACAAGTGTATTGTTGAATGTTAATGGAATTGAATGACCACATATCCTGATTAGGATTTGTGTTGAGGAAGTGAATGAAATAAGTCAATTAATCAATGTATACTTATGATTGATGAATGAAATGTGTGAAATTGGAAACTAGGGTTTCCATATTTGTGAATAACCCTAATGAACCCTTGAGTCATGATTGGATTACTAAATGATATGATTCTTATGATATGTTGAACTAAATAATGACTTCTTGAAAACCCTAAAATTTTATTACGAAGACAATTATGAGTGATAAATCTAGAACTTGTATATGATGTTTGAAATGTGATCAAATGTTGAAGTTGAAAGTATTAATACTTCAATTGAATATGATGAGTCTTACTATATCATCTAAGTCTAATGCATTTGTTTTAGTATAATAAAGAATGATCATTGTTGATTATGAGAATGACATTAGTAGTCAACGTTAAGGTACACTTATCTGAATATAAGAGACAATATGAACAAGATGTACTTAATGGTGATTGCAAGATAAAGATGAAACTAATGAAGATAATTTGATGAAGTATTTTGTCTTTTATTTAATTACATATGGATTAACCTAAATTAAATGAAATATACTAATAATTTTACTTTGATAAATGTTATGTAGAAGAGAAGCATTGTATGTATGGTGAATCAAGAAAGATTGGTCCAGATGATGTAATGAACATGAAATGAAAGAAGTTGACACTACTGAGTATAAAATGATGGAAAAATATAGGAATTAGTAGATGACTCTAAGAATGTAACTCTTACCCTAAAATGATGAGTTTGATGATGCTAATGAATGGCAGTCTCAAATGGGTGATTAAGAGATGTAAATAATTGTAGTTTAATTCAGCTAAATGATGAAACTCAAGTATTTGAATTGACTTACAAGAATGTGTTCTTGTATTATGATTGTTTGATAGAATACTTGTATTATGAGAATGAACCATTTTTATGGAATTCAAATGATAATCAACATGTGTTGACTAGTAACCCCATATGAATAATGTGAAATAAAAGAAGAAGAGAACTAAGTCTGTTATGCATGTATATGCATGAAATTTATTTACATCTGTGGAGATTAGATGGAACAAGCATATGTTGTATGATAAATTTATTCTGAGTATGAGGAATGATACATGATGTCTATATGCTTTTACTATTGCTAGTTCTAATGCCTCTACTAATATTTGTTAAGAACTGTGGTATACAATGAATTGATGTGGAATTTGTTGAAATGCAATTTAATATGCATTCCTTACATTGAGAAACCCTGATAAGGGTAAATGTTGCATAATGAGATCATGTCTAGGGCTGAAAGCCCACTAATGATGATAAAACCCTGATAAGGGTAAATGTTGCATAATGAGATCATGTTTAGGGCTGAAAGCCCACTGATGATGATAAAATCCTAATGGGGTAAATGATGGACAATAATATTATGTCTCGGGTAGAAAGCCCACTATTGATGATTGCTATGAATTGATGTAGAAGATAGAAATAATCATATTTGTTGCAATCTATAGACTTATTGTGCTTCTTGCTTTGATCATTGCCCTTATTGATAAACTTAATCTGTTTCATGTTATTATAGTTACGCGCGAATACACAGATATGATGTATGATGTTTTGAATTCTTTTAAGATGACTGAAAGAGATTAATAACAAGTGAAATGATTGAACATCTAGTTAGGTGCCCTGAACACCATGAGTTTCCCCCGAGGACCACACTAGGGAAACAAAACAGATCTCCTTGTAGTAATTGATGAATAATGAGAAGGATTTCCAGAGTGTGGATCGAGACCTTAAAGGTTAAACCACCAGGATTTAGGAGTGAGTCATCTGGAGTGGCTCTGGCCCTAAATCCTTGCTTTGAAAGTCTATGTCCAGATGGAATAGACTCTATTAAAATGAAATATGTGAAATTTGAAATGAAAAATATGTGAAATATTGTGATATGTGATATACTATTTTGCTGGTTCCTATCTCGTGTACCCGAGTTGAGGACGTGAGCCTCTTTAGGCAACCCTGAGGTGGCCAGGGTCTGTTGTTGATATCTTAGGGTGGCCGGCTAAACCCTAAGATAGTGACGGTGAGTCATTGACACGAGAATCAGGCGTGGCGACTTCTACTTGGTGAGGTACAAGCCAAGTAGTTTCAGGGCAAATGAATAAAAGATGATAAGCTGTGTAGAACATGATTTGATTGATTATTGCATTCGCTGTACTACTACTTGATGATTTGTTATTGTTGATTATGCTTGTTGTTGAGGAAAGTAATCATGTTGCTATTGACATTTTCTATTTCATATTATGATCTATCATGCTGACAAGTTATAAATGATGGAATTTATATCAATTCTGAATATGAGTTGGATTGCTTGCTATTTGATAGTATTGTTTGGTCAAAATGTTTTATGTGTACTTCAGCTTTAGGACTACAGGATGTGTTCCTGGTCCGACTGGTGGAGTGTCACAAAGATAATGTTATTGTTATGCATTGATTCAAAAATGCTTAGAACTTATCTTATTTCACATGCACTAGGGCTCTTAATCTGGACTGAGAAGTATCTGCTGATTTGTTCATAGACATGCTCTAAAAGATGTTTCAAAGCTATAATTGGTTTAAGTGATTACCTTATCTATTGGATTAGATTATCATTTCAAGTTAGAAATGACTAATGATAGATCTATCTGTAAGACTTTTCCATAATTGCATGTTTCTATTAAGTTTATTATACTTAATCTGATGTTGATGCATGTACCTAGATTGAGTGGGAGGTATCCACTCACTAGGGCTCTATATGAGTCTCATGAGGTTGTTTCAAATGTTTTTAGGTATAATTCTATCCAGCGGAGAGGTCGTGATAAAGAAGATATAAATAGCATAATCTAGATAGAATAGAATGTCCCTATACTCTCTCTTTCCCGGGATGGGTTGTAGGTTAAGTTTGTTTATCAATGTACATGTATTTGATGTAAACTGAACCGCATATGAGAACAAGATTTGATTCTGGATTTAATGGAGTTGAATATGATTTGTGATATCTGAATGTGATGTCCTTGATGTGACATTGATTTATGAGTTTGTGAACAAAGAAAAAAGAAAAATTTATCTGTGTTTTTCGTATATTGTTTATTCGCCCTTGTCGAGAATTCATTGTTTTATTTCATAATCTAGGTTTAGGTTTTTGGATTATCTCTAATGATTGGTATTTATGCTGATCAAAAGAGTGGGTCCTGACAGATGTGGTATCAGAGCCTAGGTTAGATGAGTCTACAGGGACAATAGCCTAGGTTAGATGAGTCTACAGGGACAATAGGATCTAGGAATAAATGATAATGTGGATGTTGAATATAACCTGAATGATGTGCATACTAACAGAACTCAGTATCCAGATACTCTGGTCAAGCATTTGGGTATTGAGCTAAGCTAGTATGGAACTTCTTCTAGATGCCCTGACCAAGTATCCAGATGAACATAGTTTGGTAGTATAATAAGATACATGATGAAAAAGAGAAGAATGGCAATAAAATGGTGAAAGAGAGAAGGATTTTATAATTCAATATGGAACCTATGGAAAGCAGAAATTTCATATAATAAAGACGAAAGCTTAATGGATTATGAAGACAATCTATAATGAGTATGAAATCTGAAATTGTGATAAAATCTATGAACTAAGATGCACACTAGATGATCTTCTTCATAAAGGAAATTGATGAATGCGGATGATAATATGTGAATGAGTCATAATCTTAATCCATGAGATACACAATTAAAAAAAAGGATGTGAAAGGTGATGTGAATGAGATCTTGATAAATGATGTATTACTAATATTTGTGTAGTGAGTGTTTGTCATACTCAATGAGATATGTGATGATTACAAGGGAAGAAATATTCATTTAATGCAAAAAGAAAGTGTCATATGAAAGAAAGATAAAATGAAAGTCTTTATAATTTGATGCTCATAGAGGTGAGTGATTAGATGATATGATATTCTTCCATATCTTTTCTTGGATTTCGGGACAAAATCCTATAAGGAGGGGAGAATTTGTAATGACCCATTTTCAAATTAGTCATCTGATTAGGGTTTACTTGGATAATTGTATGGTTAATTAAGTTGATCGTTGTTTAAAGCTTGATTAGTGATGGTAGTTAAATTTTCATGTTTTAAATATAATGAGAAGTTTTAATCATACTTTGATTCACATAATTAGGGTTAAGGTTTGGAAACCCTAATCGGCCCAAATCAGGGTTTTGATGACATATAAATACAGTATTTGATAAGTATAGTATCTCACTAAATTATTTTTAGTATCTTATGTGTAATTCTGATTTACTTTAAATTTTGATATGATTTATATATATAAAATTTGAACAATATTGAAAAATATCAGAATTTTTGAACAATGTTCTGACCTTTTTATTGGTCGAGTTTCAAACTCGACCGATCATATTTTTAGATTGATATAGAAGTGTGGTAATTGAATTTTATCTTTTTATTTGCATATACAATTGATCTCAAATTTTAACTATGCTTGAAAAACACAATTTTAGACACCCTGTTAAATTTTCGTAATTTTTGGATGAGTTTTGAACTCTACAAAGAGGGTGTCGGTCGAGTTTTGTGCAAGACAAACTCGACCGACCATGCTGCTGACTACAATATAATAGTGTGGTATTTGATTTTTAATTATTTATTAGTAACTCCAAATGATCTAAAATTTTACTGTGTCTTAAAAACTCAATTTCAGACATAGGTTAAAGTTTCATAATTATTGGATGAGGTTTGAGTTCTGAAACGTGTGGTTTCGGTCAAGTTTATAACTCAGTCGATCAACCAGTCAGAGCAAAATAAAAATACTTTGAGGGGCTTATTTGCAAATGTTCTAAGCACCTCAATTCATCTATATAACTAAACTAACACACAAGCAGCTCTCATAACTCATCCTTTATGTCAAAGAAACGAAATTCTTGAGAGAGAGGAGAGCTAGGGTTTTGAGTAGAGAAAGTGGAGGAGATGATGACCTAGGGTTTCTCTATCCAAGATATGATGAAATCAAGTAAAATTAGCTTCTTTGCATAGCATTTCATGGTGAATCTTCTCTTACATGTCAAGATTCCGTCCCTCCCTTGATTTGATTCGAAATCACATCAAATATCCCCCTTTTCTCACTCTTTCTCTTCTAATCCCCATTTCTAGGGTTTCCGAGTTGAGAGGAGAAAAAATTGGATTCTTTTGCGAGAGTTTGTTTGAGTTTCCAAAAATTCAGAGGTTGACCTCCGTTTTTAAGGTGCTTGGCACCTAAGGTGAGTGTTTTTCTCCCTCATAAGCTTTTTATTCATGTTGAAATTCTAATTCAATCCGGCTAAAACAATCAGAAACCTTGTTTGTATATGTATGTGATTGGATTTGATTTGGGAAAGATATTGGGGAATCCAATTTTACTGATTTTGATTATTTCTCATTGATTTAAACTTGATTAGTTCTTGTTATATTGATTGAGGATGCATGGGTATTCCTATGGGTAGATGACTATGGTATTTCATGTGAATTTTGCCTAAAAATCAGCCCAATGGCCGATATGCTTGGAATTGAACTGACATGCGTAAAGTCATATTTGAATTGTACTATATTGTATGATACAAGTGTATTGTTGAATATTAATGGAATTGAATGACCACATATCCTGATTAGGATTTGTGTTGAGGAAATGAATTAAATAAGTCAATTAATCAATGTATACTTATGATTGATGAATGAATTGTGTGAAAATGGAAACTAGGGTTTCCATATTTGTGAATAACCCTAATGAACCCTTGAGTCATGATTGGATTACTAAATGATATGATTCTTATGATATGTTGAACTAAAGAATGACTTCTTGAAAACCCTAAAAGTTTATTACTAAGACAATTATGAGTGATAAACCTAGAACTTGTATAGGATGTTTGAAATGTGATCAAATGCTGAAGTTGAAAGTATTAATACTTCAATTGAATATGATGAGTCTTACTATATCATTTAAGTCTAATGCATTTGTTTTAGTATAATAAAGAATGATC
This sequence comes from Alisma plantago-aquatica, assembly GCA_963693085.1. Taxonomy (NCBI): domain Eukaryota; kingdom Viridiplantae; phylum Streptophyta; class Magnoliopsida; order Alismatales; family Alismataceae; genus Alisma; species Alisma plantago-aquatica. Next base: position 551,705,904 of record OY856415.1, on the reverse strand, counting down.
ATTATTGATAATGAGAATGACATTAGTAGTCAATGTTGAGGTACACTTATCTGAATATAAGAGACAATATGAACAAGATGTACTTAATGGTGATTGCAAGATAAAGATGAAACTAATGAAGATAGTATGATGAAGTATTTTATCTTTTATTTAATTACATATGGATTAACCTAAATTAAATGAAATATACTAAGAATTGTACTTTGATAAATGTTATGTAGAAGAGAAGCATTGTATGTATGTTGAATCAAGAAAGATTAGTCCAGATGATGTAATGAACATGAAATGAAAGAAGTTGACACTACTGAGTATAAAATGATGGAAAAAGATAGGAATTAGTAGATGATTCTAAGAATGTAACTCTTACCCTAAAATGATGAGTTTGATGATGCTAATGAATGGCAATCTCAAATGGGTGATTAAGAGATGTAAATAACTGTAGTTGAATTCAACTAAATCATGAAACTCAAGTATTTGAATTGACTTACAAGAATGTGTTCTTGTATTGTGATTGTTTGATAGAATACTTATATTATGAGAATGAACCATTTTGATGGAATTCAAATGATAATCAACATGTGTTGACTAGTAACCCCATATGAAGAATGTGAAATAAAAGAAGAAGAGAACTAAGTCTGTTATGCATGTATATGCATGAAATTTATTTACATCTATTGAGATTAGATGGAACAAGCATATGTTGTATGATAAATTTATTCTGAGTATGAGGAATGATACATGATGTTTATATGCTTTTACTATTTCTAGTTCTAATGCCTCTACTAATATTTGTTAAGAATTGTGGTATACAATGAACTGATGAGGAATATGTTGAAATGCAATTTAATATGCATTCCTTACATTGAGAAACCCTGATAACGGTAAATGTTGCATAATGAGATCATGTCTAGGGATGAAAGCCCACTGATGGTGATAAAACCCTGATAAGGGTAAATGTTGCATAATGAGATTATGTTTGGGGCTGAAAGACCACTGATGATGATAAAACCCTGATGGGGTAAATGATGGACAATAAGATTATGTCTCGGGTAGAAAGCCCACTATTGATGATTGCTATGAATTGATGTAGAAGATAGAAATAATCATATTTGTTTCAATCTATAGACTTATTGTTCTTCTTGCTTTGATCATTGCCCTTATTGATAAACTTAATCTGTTTCATGTTATTATAGTTACGTGAGAATACACAAATATGATGTATGATGTTTTGAATTCTTTTAAGATGACCGAAAGAGATTAATAACAAGTGAAATGATTGAACATCTAGTTAGGTGCCCTGAACACTGTGAGTTTCCCCTGAGGACCACACTGGGAAACAAAACGGATCTCCTTGTAGTAATTGATGAATTATGAGAAGGATTTTTGAAGTGTGGATCGAGACCTTAAAGGTTAGACCACCAGGATTTAGGAGTGAGTCATCTGGAGTGGCTCTGGCCCTAAATCCTTGCTGTGAAAGTCTATGTCCAGATGGAATAGACTCTGTTGAAATGAAATATGTGAAATGTGAAATGAAAAATGTGTGAAATAATGTGATATGTGATATACTATTTTGCTTGTTCCTATCTCGTGTACCCGAGATGAGGACGTGATCCTCTTTTGATTGAGCAATGACTGAGAAAGCCTAGGATCTACATGAGTCATTAGCAGATGTGAAGCAGACTGACATGCAGTTCACTGTGGGTGAACATGTGTTATAAGAAACCCGACCCCTCTAAGCTATAGCTAAGGAAGTTGAGTCCCCGATACATGGGTCCATTCGAGATGGATTGGTGGTGTTGCTTATGTTTAGCCTTATCCCTCAGGATATTATGATGTATGATGTGTTCCATGTGTTTGATCTAAAGCACTATGTGAGGTACCCGAGCCATGTGTTGAGCATTGAACCTATTGAACTCCAAGGGAGGCCAATTTACCCTGAGTCACCTATGAGGGTATGAGATACCGAGGTGAGAGAGAGCTCATAAGTAAAGAATATAAGATGATAAAGGTTCTTTGGAAGCACCATGAAAAGGATGAAGCCACATGAGAGCCAATATGGACATGGAAAAGTCTTATCCTGAATTGTTTGTATGTTTGGTGGAATTTTAAGGGAAAAATTCCCATAAGAGGGGAAGGATGTCACAGCCCCAATTTTTTGGGTTCATATGGTTGGAACTGCAATTTCCCCAATAAATGTATGATTATGGGAATTGTATGATTTATGTGTATTGAATTGGTTTCCTTTGCAATATTTCATGTGTGCATATGATTTCGTGGATCATTGGATGTTAATGAGTCCAATATGATTAAAAGAAAAAGATGAAAACAATTAATGCATTATTAAGAAGGAAAATTGAGATAATACTGAAAATATGAGAAATATGTGGAAATATGTATGATTGAATCATCATGGATGAGATTTTGAGTCCAAATAGTTCTAATGGTAAAAGGAATCCAAATAAAGGAAAATAAAAGAATAGGAGAGAGAGAATATGCATAAAATATGCCTTAATAAGTGATAAATTGTTTATGAAGAAAAGTCCCTCATACTTTTTAATTTAAGTCCAAAACTTGGTACACAAGTAAATTAAGTCATCAAGGAATTTCCTTTAAAATTTGGTTTTAGTTGGACATGTGGTTTGGGAGATATGATTTTTGTAAGAATCCCTAAAGTGGAGGGATTTCCATTAAATGTCACATATATTATAATTACGTGAATAACCTGTGTCGTTGGATCCTAGATCCAATGGGTCTGTTCATCGTCGAGTTAGAGAAGAATTAAGAATAGGAGTTTTGTTCGATTTGGATTCTCTCACTGAATGATTGGTGTGCGGATTTGGAAGTAGTCCCAATGGCTTAGGGAGTGAATTCCGTACCTGATTGACCTAAGTTTTTTGTGGTTTCGAAAGATATAGGAGCTTCTCCCATATCCTAATGGTAGCCATACCATGTTTGGGGGACTCCACCTGTAAAAGGAGGGTTGTTGATCCCCAACACAGGCACAATCACCTATGACATGACCTACTACCCCTCGAGATCTTAGATGAGCGATCAATTGTGGATTGGGTCGTGACTTCGACCTTGGACCTGGTGCTCCCACCTCGTCGGTGGAGACCCTTCTCGTCCCACCAGGCCCACACACACCCAGCAGATTTACAAGTGTAGGCAGCTTCAGCAAAGCCTAGCGACGGTAAACAACCCTTTGCTTTGTGGTTTGAGGGACAAGGGCATGAAGTCAACCCTGGTGTTGACCAGGGTCGGCCATGTCCTACGCGCGAGGGAGGTCGTGAGGTAGAAGAAGACTCCACGACATTTGACTCTTTTGCCCCTAATAGCATGATTAAGATGCGAGGGTGCAGGCATCTTTCCACCTGATCCGACCCAACAAATAAGAAAGTAATAGCAAATGGCGTGCCAAGCCCCGATTGGTTCAGGTATTATGAATTTTAAATTAAATCTAGAAATTATTTGGTAGCTCTAATGAAGCAATGCTATATGAAAGTTGATCAAAAAAATGAAAGGAAGCTACCAAAAATATAATTGAAGCCTAATTTTTCTTGCAATTCAAAAAGTATATAAAGTTATCATCTTTAATGGTTTAATTAATGAAAAACCCTAAGATTTGATGATAATTAGATCTAATAATGTTCTTTGGATGTTATGAGAAAAAGAGAGAATTAGGTCTAAAAAAAGATGATCTTTACGCATAGTTGGCTTAATTTAGGGTTATACGTACATGAAGATGTATTAATGGGATTAAAAACCCTAATTTTGATAATTATGACTTTTAATGGTTTTAATTGTGCAAATCCATGAACAAGACAGAGTATTTTTACAAAGCCAATTTGAATATAAAAGATCCTTAATGTGGATAATTTGAGCAATTAGGGTTTCTAAGAGTAGAAAATGTATTTTAGGATTTGTTGACCTAAAAAGGATAAAGTTTGAGAAATTGATCTAAGAAACCTTAATGCATACTAATGAGACTTAGAAACCTTACAAAGGTGTCCCAAGTCAATAAGGAGTTGTTTGGGATATGTTTGTGACAATGAGACATTATACATGTTTTTAGGATCAATGTTTGCTTGATTGATTGATTGGCTTTCTTGATTGAACATCTAGTTAGATTTGGATATATTTCTTCTTTGAGATCTCCAAAATAGGTATGTGGTTACACTTATGGTTAAATCGATCTAGTTTCATGGTGATTTTTGACATTTTATCGATTGCTTGGAAATAATTGCTTAGTTGAATTTTATTTCATACAACTATAAAGTGACTATGACTATCACCATAAGTATGTGTGCATGACTAGCTCATATCCTAGTCCTCCTCTATAGTTTTGATGATGATGAAATGGATGACCTAGTACATGGTTTACCCTTAGGGTAGGATCATCAGGTTATCATGAGTTGATGTGCTAGTCTACCATTAAATAAGACCATACGACTACACAACCCTATGTAGTGATCTAACTGTAAGGTAGGATCATGGGGGTTAGTGGAGATCTACCATATGAGAGAGGTAGTATCCATATCCACTGTAGGGATAGCACAGAGGTAAGGATATGTAAGGATTGAGTAGTTATGTTTAAAACGTAAAGTTTGTTTTGTTAAATCATAATTTGCTTGCAATATGTTGTTACAATTCAATGCAAGATTTTGGTTCCCCCACATACCAATATAATTCATATATTGATCGAGGTTTTGTTTGTCAGCATTCTAGGATTATCTAAAATTGGACAAACAATAAAGTGGAACTTGTGAAGCTTAAAGTTAATTCATCAAGAAGGATTTCGATAGTTAGAATTCTACTAAGGGTAGAAGTTTAGTTTCCCACTTTTGAAAGGTATGTGAAAAGCAAATTTTTATTCTAGTTTTCAGTTTAGTCTTTTGTAGAATTTATTAATTGTTTTTTATTATTTACAAAACCATTGATCCTATTTTTGGGATAACACCTCTGACTTCTTGGTCTTCCTTAATTGGGAGTTACCGGGAAGTGGGTTTGTTGCAGTAGATAACCTCTTGAATTATATTAGTTATCCAACATTAACCAAATATTTTCATGATACCTAGTGGTGCCCAACAATAAATGAAGATTTCATTGATACCAAGTTTTCAGTATAATTACACACATATACCCAACATTAGTCAGCATCCCGATTGTACCCAGTTTAGTTATTATTTAGTGACTCAACCCTTAGGCTATGTTTGGCACATGGTGACAAATTCCATTGGGAAGGGTATGGTGACAAGGTAAATGAAGGGAAAATTATTAAATATTGTTGCTTGGTAACACATGAATGATGAAGGGGGAAGGGATGGATAAATACTTAAAAAATATTGTTTGTTAAATAGGTATGGAGATGGAGATATGGAATTTTTTATTAAACAACATCTTGTACATGTATGAATCTTATTTGTCTAAATGATTTTTAACATTTGTCTCTTAATAAGCAGTGGTCTTAAAAAAACATTTTTCCATGATTGATCACGCTTTTCTATGGGGACAAAAGTAGTTTGAATTTCCCCTTGTATCCGCCATGGAATATTTCCCCTTTCCTATCACCATTGCAAGCAAACAATATTTTTTTATTTTTGCACCATTACTCTCCATTGTTCACCATGTAAAAAACACAACGTTGGGAAAACACTAGTGTAGGCAGTTTATGCTAAAGTGTTTTGACTTTTTCCCTGAGTACCATGTTTCATAGGAGGAGTTTAGTTTATCCAACCAACTAATATAGTCATCGAGGCCAGAATTGGTGAGGCCGGTTGCAGATCAGGTAGCTAGTTGCCAGACATAGAATCATGAGTCAACTATAAGTCTTTCAGTGAGATCGTAGCTTTTTCTTTTTCACATATTTAAGTATACTTCATGTGGGTCCATGACATTTATAAGATAAAAAAGAGATTAAAAGTCATATTCAGGAATTATTGTTCAGTTATCACATTTAAAAATCAGATTTAGAAATGTATTATTTACTTAATATTAGTGTTTTAGAAATATGATGAACTATACCTTATTGATTTTGTTTAATATGTAATAAATTTCTTATTCTACTTACTTTTCAATCCACTTAATAAAGAATATGTGTATTATCTTGTCTACTTGGTGAATTTTCATGCCCTGAGCCAATAGCTCACACACTCTACTGAACAAATTTTTAGGTAACATGATTGATTGTGGATATAGTGCAAAGAGTGGGATCTGATAGGGAATCCACTCCTTACTATGTTGAGAAATAAGTCCAACCAATACCAAACATACTATAAAGTAAGTGGCCATGAATGAGTTCCATTCATTACTCAAATGGTATATATACATAGCAAGATAACAAGTAGTAGAGGAAACAAAACTATTATAGGGTTAAAAGATAATGCATTTACAATTGTTCCTCATTGTAAAGGTGGTGTTACAAATTTAACAGAATACATCTAATATATCTAGTTAACACAAGGCCCATTGAAAAGGAAAACCTAGCCATCTCAAGCTATCCTGAGGTGCAAAACTCAATATATAATCTTCTCTACATCTTGGTCCTCAAGTGTACCTACACTAAGTGGAAGGGAACATCACCTAGAATATAGGAAATAAGGCAAAGGTCAACAAGGTTAGGTATGTATATGTAATAAACACCTTGGGTATTATGTTGGGGTATAAGTGTAAAATCATGTTCCCATAAAGAGGGGGGTTATACACAATTGGGTAAGTTCAAAAGAATTACAACAAGAGAAATGAGGCATATTAAGCCTAGAGTACAAGTATGAAGAATAAAATGTCTTACCATAACATTTAACATCAATCTTAATTTAAATAATAAACTTTGCATGCATAGCAACGTAGACCAAATATACCTAAAACATGACCATAACACCATAGGATCATGGCCTAAAAGAAATAAGGATGGAAATGCACACCCCATATGGAACATGCACGCCCTTTATAAGTATAGGTGTACATAAGTACCATTGTTCTAGATATTTAATCAAAGTAGCATGTATAAATAGAGAGGAAACACTAACATTTTTAGTAATTTTTTGCATTAAAAAGGCAATCATAAAAGGAGAGATCCAAATATCCTTTATACGAGAGTAATCCAACAATAACATGAACTTTATATGAATCCAAATCAGAGAATCTGAATGTTCAACAAATAAATTTCAAGTAGGATAATAGTTAAATAGATGTCTCATTAAATGGATTTAAGTTTCTATCAAATTATGTTCAATATAAAATAAAGGATGTACATGCCTTATGATTAAACTTTAATATTTAATAACACTCCTTAGGCTCAGGTTCACGGCTTCCACAACCTAATCACAATACTTGTGCATTCAATTAATATAAATTACATTTATTCTTTTACATAGAAAATGATTCCATTGTAAGTTGGAAATCCAAATTCGAAACACGTCCCACTAAATCCTTCATATTTTTGTGATTTAAAAAATATACTTATATGTATTATTTGGTTGATCCAATATTACAAAATTTACAATATTAAATGGTTTTCCATTTATTAATAAAGGAGAGAATGATAAAATGACTCATATACCCTCACATCCAACTATTGACTTCTAGATGTGATAGGGCACATTAGTCCTTGCTCATAGATTAGGTCTTGGGTGGATACATCATTTAGACATGCAAAAAGATCTTAGTGCCCCTAAGGGTCAAGAGTAGAAGTGGTTAGCACCCATGGGCAGGTGAGGAAGTTCATAGGGGAGATGGATCTCCCTTTCTTCTTGCCATGCAAGCAAGCCAAGAGATTATTTCCATGGCTTCCTCATACCATGCCCAGACACAGAACCAATGGGCTATCATGTTGGCTTCTAGAGCTCAAGGAGACATGGAAACCCACATTACTGTGAACAAAAATGATAGGATCTTCCAATATCTTCTTTGTCGATGTCGTCTAGAAGGAAGGAACATGACCATATTCTAAACCAGTAGAGATGCCAACAAAAATATTGAATAGAATTGATGGGGTCTGGAGATGCCCCAGAGGAAGAAACCAATAACACTTCATCATGTTACGGTAGATGCTCCTCAGTTTGAACAATTAGTAACTTCTCCAAGATTTAGAACCCAGTGAAGGCCCTCGGTAGGGAAAAGGAGATGGTGATGAAGTCTCTTTAAGTCTAGTAGAACCTTTTTTTCTCAAGTCCCATGACCGTAAGATCATTTACTTCCTCTTCGACACCAAATCAGGCCATGGAGAAGCATGAAGGATGACTGGGGAGACACATTATACCAATGAAGGGGAGAGTCATTGCAAAAATTGAAGGTTGGCAGGTGATTTGAGTTGTCAAGGAAACCATGTTTGACAACACTTATAGTCTTAGGGTGAACACAAGCAAAGATTTGCCAACAATGGAAAGGACACACCCAGGCACGAGTGAGAACATGCCCAACATGCTACCAAATATAAAATTTATTTTCATATTAATCTAGTTATTTTATTTTTATCTATTTACTATTGTGCCTACCTTTCTCTATTCGTTGTAGAAGAAATAAAATCTTAGTTCATCTATACACATATCACATAGAATAGTTTAAATATCTATGGATCAAACTTTTTTTATATTTATAATTTTAGTTCTAGGTGATAGTTGTTTGTTATCTAGGATGTGACTTTTTCTTTGACGTTGGATATTTATTGGGCACTGTGATAATTGTGTAGTCAGGAGATCAATGGCACCCTATTGCAACAGGCAAAACTGACATCTTGAATCTTTCATACAATACTAAATGTTATATGTCGTGCCTATTAGACTTCTATTAACAAATCATCAAGATGATGCACAATGTGTGATGTCATGCATGGCATCCTCATCCTTCATCTTGAAGTGAATCATCTTCTATTTCTAGTCTTTTTAGGCAAGTCCATAGTTCTAATTTAGGTATTCTCTATCATTAATTTTGTCAAGTGTTGAAAATTGTTGTGTGTAAATGTAGTGTATATATGTACATAAAAAGTGTGAGATTCATTTTTGCATACACTTTTAACTAGATTGTCCACATATTCTTTACTGACACCTATGCAGAAAGTTCTTCTAGACACAACACACTAGGACATTCATGGACTTCTCTTAGGCATATCACCACAAATTTTATTTTGAATAAGTTGTACATTTTGGAGCATGAGTTATCACAGTATCTCAGGTAATCACATACGTTATTTAATAAGGTTTTCTTGAACTGTAACCTAAGAAATATATAATCTAAAATATTGTTTGTGGTCCTCAAATGAGATATTGCAATGTTGTATCCATTCTACTATAGAAAATATCAAGATGAAGTTACCACACAAATTTGTAGTTCTATATGAGTGATTTTAGATAAAGTCATCTATCTATTAATGGTTTTGTCAATATACTTGAAAGTGATTTTTCTCAAATCATCATTGCTTTCAAATATATCAATTTATGATAGTTATGTTCAAACTAAGATTCCTAGAGCATTTTCATTAGAAGTTTCTTGTCTATCCCATGGTTATCTAGTTTCCTTTACCCAAATAGGAAGTAACTCTTGTTGGTATACTCTATCCTAACTTAACAAGTGTTGGTAGGAATATAATATAGACAAAAATTTGACTTGATAAGTATATATAGTGGTTGGAATATAACATAGACAAAAGTCTTACATTTAACCTCTATTGTTAGTTATTTCTATAAAGTGATCATGATACTACTGCATTTGGTATAAAATGATATAATTAAAAGGGGAAAATGATTTAAAATATTGTTGCTAGTTGTACTATAATAATCATAGTTTCCATGAAAAAAATTGTAAATTAGTTTAAGAACATATCTAGTTGTTTGTTTACTATTGAAAATGATATACGACCGTCAATATATTTGCATCATAATTTGTTGAAACAACAATCATTACAATCAATTGTTTATTTACATTAAATATATTAAACATATATAGTATTTTTGTGTGAGCTATATATTATTCTGTGTGGTGACCCCCAAACAAAAATATGGGTTTTGCATTAGTTGTCAGCGGCGGAAAGTTATAGGAAACTAAGGTCGAAAATGGACATGGGGATTCTATCGAGGATTCAATTGGCCAAAGAAAACATTGGATCTTTATCATATCCCCATAATGGGATTGGAAGTGATCCAAGGTCCAGAGCACACTAGTTAACCAAATCAAAGACAAGTCATGCTATAGGGAGGAATGATTTCGTTGACGGAGAGAACGAGTGGAATATATTGCTATTCTAATGCATAAAAGGAAGGAAGAGACTCCAGAAATGTTACCACTCTTGTTAATTGGACTGTGGTGATGAGTGGCGTGCAGTGACCCTCTGATGGTCTGTGGAGCATCTTCATTTTGGCAGGACTCTACAGGGCTAAAGGAGGGATATTGGGGCATTGAGTGATGAGAGGGCTCTTGATGGAACTTCTTGGTTGTTTCACAATGAGGACATTAGGGTATAAGAAGATTCATGACCTCAATATGACTTATCCAAGTAGGTGCGTGACTCTTCATGATTGGATATAGTGACGAGCATGAGGTGAAAAAGATGGTCGAGCATTAGATCATGTCAATTCAGAATCAGATTTAAAAGACTAAAATGTTGTGATAGGGAAAATCACATCAGTATAGATATTTAAGAGTTACAAACACATAACCTAAGACTTAGACCAAAATCAGTGTTGTGCATGATTTCAAATGCAATAAATCAATTAAACTTATATCATACATTCTAAACCAGCATTAAGGGTGCATTTGATATCCCGATTAGAACTAAAACTGGTATCTTAGTTAATTAGTATGCCAGGAATCTGATTTCGGCATCAACTTCACATTTTGAAAATGTTTAAGACTATATTATATTATTTATATATTATGCATTCAATTAATGTATTTACTCATCTTAACTACTCAATTGAGACATTGTAATACATATTAAGCCACTTTATATACTCATAAGAATATTTTAGACTATCAAGTTAGTGTCAACCCTACTATTTGGGTATATATGTATATTGAGTCTCACTATGGATTTATTATGTCTATTTACCATAAATAAAGTATAATTACAAATTAAAGATAATATTTTGGATTAGATTATTCTTAATGCATTTTAAATTGGGAAAAGGAATTGAATAAAAAATAATCAAATAGGGGCTTTTTAAATGGAGTATTAACCTATATTTCTTGAATTAAGTATGTCACAGATAGCTATAGATTTGGGAGAGTCCCTCCACAAAGGAATGTTAGTAGTGTGTTAAGGTATAGTTATTCATCTTTGGTCCCTATTCACTCTAGATCTTATAGAATGGAAGAGAAAGAGTATTAGTCAAGTAATAAAGCAACATATTTTCTTTACTTATAAAATGGTTTGTAAAATATATTCTACATATATTTGAATGTGCTCAACTATCAAAAGATGAATAAGAAAATTTCTTGTCGTTATATTATGAGATGATTGTCTACATCAAAGTTTTTCTTTTATTATCATAATTTGCAAAAAAAAGGAAATGGTTCAAACATATTTTGTGTTAGTCATCTTGATCATGTTAGATCCTAATCATGTGGTCTAAGAGAGATTATAGGATTTGACACATGATAATCATGATGGAGAATATCTATATGAGATATATTAAGATAGATAAATGAAGGATGTCAAACCTCATATTTTGGAAATATGTAAGAAAAATAGATCATCACATGAATCCCCCACACCTTAGTCGAAGTAAAAAACATGGCACATACACAATCGTCCCCCTCAACAAGAGACTCTTCCTTGATGAGATATACAAATGGAAAGGGTAAGGGAAAGCATATAATTAAACATAAAATAATTGAAATTGTAGGGAATGAAATCTTAAGAACGAATAAAAGAAAAGTCGTGATGGATAAAGGAATAAAATATAGATAGTGTTATTGAAAATGGAAAGGATTGTGAAGTCTTTTATATTAGTTGAATTCCAAAGAGGAATATGATAAAGAAAAAGTCCCATTAACAATGGTAGTTAATTTTAAATCCACCATTGATACATGTCATTCATATTAACAATCCAAACATACAATAAAATTATCATGAAAGTCGAGAATCCACAACATAGAAAGATACCAAAATATATTTCATGAGAAAATGCCCCCCACTAAATCCATTATCATGCCAATGAAGACAACATAGATAAAAATTACAAATGGACTGTGTTTTTAGGAGGTGTGATGTGATACCAATTGATAATTGAACTTTACATGATCAAACATGTATATATCAAAGTATCTCTAGGAAATATGGACATTAAGGTAGATAAGACCTTAACTATAAAAATATGAACTTGAATAAAAACATCCAAAAGAATCATACATACTCGTTAGGGGTATGTTTCAAAAACGTTTTAGACCTAAAGGCTCATATAACCACAAAGTGCAATAATTATAATAAATTAATAATGTTATGTAAAAATGAAATTGACAAAAAGTCTTTGTAGAACTTTAATTTTAAGTAGATCGCCCCTAGGTCACAATATAGTTTTACCAAGATGTAGCATGTTGGAAAGTATAATCTAACATAAAATTTTGATCTCAAACCATTAAACAAAATTTAGATATATTAATCATAAGATATAAATTGAAAGAATTCACCAAGAGATCACAAATATATACAATAAGGCACATTATCAAACATTATATGATGACTATTAGTATACATGATTTATGCTTTATGTTTTATTATGTGTGCTTTTGTTTTATCCCATATTTCCTAATTGTATTTATCACTTACTCTCTTATCCTATAAAAGAGAGTGTATTGTATTTGTTTTAAATATATCAAATAAAGGTTTTCTTAATCTATATGGTATCTGACATGTTCAATCTCCTTTAATCGTAAAACCCCCTCTCAATCTCACTATCAGACTGTGCCCTTGCCTTCCCCGCTTCCGCCCTATCTTCCTCCTTTACTTCTTTGCCACCACCATCGTAACCTTCTCTTCTGACCATCGACCTTCACCACCCACCATATTTCCTTCCTTCCCACCACCATCAACCTCCACCACCCTATCGACATCCACTACCATGTCGACCTCCCCTTATACCTCCACTACCCTATCAACATCCACCACCCCATCAACCTCCCCATTTACCTCCACCACCCTATCGACCTCCCCATATACCTCCACCACCCTATCAACATCCACCACCCCATTGACCTCCCCATATACCTCTACTACCATGTTGACCTCCACTATCTATTGACCTCCACCACCCTCGATCAATCTATCCACCTCCAACCCTATAGACCTCCCATCCTATCAACCTTTCATCCTATGACCTCCCATCCTATTGACCTATCAACACCCTCACTCAATCTCTATTTCTTCCTCTTGACCCCTTCCCGCTAACTATAAAATAGCAAGTTGAAGACCTAAATATACCACTTTTTTGTCTTCCTATGCCACATGGTGAATAAATCTCAGACCGTGGCAGCGTAGGTATTTCCTTATTCTCTCTATTGCCCCTATGTGGGTTTCTCAGATCTGTCAGTCCAAATCTAATTATGATCTCTACTTATCCTATGGTGGTTTTTGGGAACTATTGATCCATATATGTTACTACTCTCTAATGCCCCTATGTTAGATTTCTCAGATCTACTGATCCAAATTTGTTGTTTTTATTGTTTCTACTTCTTATTCTCTAAGCTCATCATCACTCTGGCATATGTGAAGACTACAGATCCTCCTTGGTCTTTGTGTGTTACGACCATGAAACTTGACAAATCAAACTATCATCTTTGTTTGACATCTTTCGACTATATGTCAAAGCCCAGCGGTGCTATTCCCATATCTATGTTGTTGCTAAAATCCCTCTTGATGCTATGATTGATAAAAAAATCAAGAAATCCTACACTCATTGGTCCAAAGATGATTCTAGAGTTATGACATGGATGGTGAATAGTGTCCAACTGAAGATCAGTAAGTTCCTCATTTTCCTTCAAGATTCTAAAGCTATATGGGATAAACTATCTCATGTGTACTCTCACAAAAATAATCCAAAGAAGGTCTTTGAGATCTTCAAGAATCTAGAGAAAACTAAGTAGTCTACTAATGAATCAGTCAAGCACTACTACAACCAATGCTTGGCGCTCTGATATGAATACAAACTATAACATCCTCTTTCTTCAAACATCAAAGAAATTCAGTGAAAAGGATACATACTTTATTTGTTCCAGTTCCTAGCTGCACTCCCTCATTTTTTTCTCTAGTGTTGTTGACTAGATCTTATCCAGTGATCCCTTACCCATACTGAAGGATGTCCTCAAGCATGTCCAATGCCTTCTTTCCATGTCTTCCCTACTAGATACATCTTCCAATCACTCGGTCCTTGCCATCTGCTTCCATGACTTTGGTTACAACTGCAGTTGCAGTCGTCGTAGTCATGCTTCTAGTACTCCTAGATGAGGTCAACCTCAACCTCCTACTGCTAAATTCTTCTGAAACTTCTGTGGGCATATGACCGCAATGAAGACCGTTACACATGGTGCACCTGCCTGGGAGAACCAGGTCCCCTTTGATGCCTCTAAAGATTTGACTACTATTGTCTCAAGTTCAACGCAACCCACAGTTGAGTGGGTTTTCTTAGAGTTTGAAAGAAACTTCTCCAGGGTCACATATCCTCACAAACATATGCTCCAGATGGAGGTTCTTCTACTTTACTTTCATCTCCTACTACTTATGGTAAAAATAATTGGGTCATCAACTTGAGAGAATCATCTCATATTTCTGGTTGTTTTGGTTTTTTTATTGTCTTGTTTTAAACAACTTGAGTCCCTCTCGGTAAGGTAAATATTGGGACTTAGTCCACATACATGAAACTTGAACTATATCTCTATCTAAAAATCTTCCCTTAAATGTTGTCTTATATGATCCAAGATTTCCACTTAACCTATTATTTGTTTGTAAAATTGTAAAGAGCCTTCTGTACTCAATCACTTACAATCCCAAGGGTTGTCTTTTTCAGGATCTCCAAAAGAGAATGAAGATTGGTTTGATCCATTAAGGACCTAACAGACTATACTGCATGGATGTGCCACAATCTATTTTTGCTCTTATATCTTCTTCTATGATAGGTCTACAATGGCACTACCGTATGGACATCCTTCTACTGTATAATTGTGATGCTTATTTCCTACTATTTTTATAAACAATTTTTGTGCAAATCTTGCCAATTTGGCAAACATACTCAAGTTGTTTTTCATAAGAAGAAAGAAATTGGTTCTAAAAATCTTTTTAATATTATTCATGTCGATATTTTGGAACCCTAATCTGGTACTAGCTTGTCTGGATTTTCCATTTTATGAATTTTATTGATGAATAGGGAAAATTGGTTGTTTCTCTTAAAGGGTTGTAGTGATGTTCTGAACACTATCACCACCTTTTCAATACAACTATTAAAATCTTGTGAACTGATAATGCCTTACAATTTATGCAACAATCAGTGAATTTTTTTGCACTGCTCAGTGCACCATTCATCAAACTTCCTTCTCTTACAAACCACAACAAAATGGTTTGGTAGAGAGGAATAAGTATCACACACCATTCTTCTTCACGATCATGTTTCAAAATATTCCTAGCATGAATTTGTCTCTATTATGTGATACTTAATTAACCATATGCCTTCTTCTGTAGTGCATAATCAAGTCCCTTTATCTTGTTTGCATCCCAATTCATCTTTATTTGTGTATCTCCTTGCATCTTTAGAAACACTTGCTAAGAATCTTAGCCTCGAGATATCTAAACTTGACTCGCATTCCACTACATATGTGTTTCTAGGATACTCAAGAACTCAAAAAGGATATTGGTGTTATGATCATGTCAAATGACAATGGTTTGTTAGTGTGGATGTTGTCTTTTTTGAACACATGTGTACTTCTCTAACAAGGGGTCTACTTTATCAAGTGATCTATTGGATCCTACTCTTCTTGAGGTGGTAGAATATGATCACATTGAAGTAAATGAATCTTCCTCCTCCTTTAAAGGCGCACACAAGAAGACTCGAGGTTATGGTCCCCTCAACAACCAATTCCTCCCTTGTAGGAAGATCACAACACCTCCCATGTAATCTCTGACCTACATCTTTTGATTAGTGAAAGGAAAGGTGTTCATTCTTGTACTCGACATCCAATTAGTAATTTTTTATCTACCACTAATCTTGGCACTAGCTTTACTTGTTTTGTTGGTGCTCTCTGTTGTTTCTATACCAAAGACTTCTATACAAACTCTTAAGCATCCTGCCTAGAATTAAGCTACGGGAACTAAAATGGTTGCCATTCACAATCGCAAGACATGGGATCTCATTAATTGTCTTGAAAACTGTCCTATTATAGGTTGTCATTGGATTTTTAATGTTAAATATCAACCATATGGTTTGATTGTATGGCTAAAGGTTCATTTGATAGAAAAAGGTTATAATATGACCTATGTGTCTGGCTACTTTGAAAAATTTTCTCCTATTTCTATACTTAATTTTGTATGTGTGCTTATATATGTTATTGTGAATCATGATTGTCCTCTTTTTCAACTTGATGTTAAAATGCCTTCCTATGTGGTGACTTACATGAGGATGTCTACATGGAGAAACCATATGGTTTTGTGACTCATGGGGAGTGTTCCAAAGTTTGTCGACTCAGTAAGGCGATCTATGGCCTAAAACAAAGTCCATGAGTATGGTTTGATAAATTGACCCAAATTCTTCTAAAGTTTAAATTTTGGGGCTCACATTTGGATCACTCTATTTTTATGAAAAAGAATAGTTCTAGGCTTGTTATTATTATTGTCTATTTGGATGATATAATTTTGTTTAGTAGTAATTTTGAAGGTATTACAGGTACCAAAGATATCTAGGACAACACTTTGTTACTTAATATCTAGAAAAACTCATGTACTTCTTGGGAATTGAAGTTTCCATATCTTCATTTGGTGTCTATATTTCACAACACAAATATGTTCTAGATCTTCTGGAAGAAATTCGTATGCTTGGTGCTAAACCTACTAGCACCCCTCTGGATCCCAATACTAATCAAGATGATGAATCTTCACCTCCCTATCCTAATAACCACCGATACAAACACTGTTTGGTAAGCTTATCTATCATACTATGACAAGAGTTGATATTATTACTATTCTTCGACTTGTTAGTAGGTATTTGGATAAACCTCAACAATGTCATTAGCATGTAGTTTGTCATATCCTTAAATATATAAAAAGCTCTAGGGAAAGCATTACTATATCGTAAACTTCAGTACTGCAAACTCAATGGATATTCTGACTTTGATTATGCCAGTAGTAGATGTGATAAGAAATCTACCTCTAGGAATTGTACTTTTGTTGGAGGGAATCTAGTTACATGGTGCAGTAAGAAGAATATCGCGGTTTCTCAGTCTAGTGATGAAGCATAATACAAAGCTATGGATTAAATGGGCTTCTGAATTAATGTGGGTCCAAGGACTTCCAACAAATTGTGTATTTCTGATTCTGATCCTATTCTAATGCACTATGACAATAAAACGTCCATAATTATTACCAAAAATCCCACATTTCATGAGTGCACCAAGCATATCGAGGTGGATTGGCACTTTGTTTGTGAATCTGTTGTCTCTAGATGCATATTCACTCCTTATCTCCAGACTGAAAATCAGGTCACTGACATCTTCACCAAGATACCTCCTAAGACTCGCTTTGCTACACTGGTGGACCAGCAAGGCATGTTTGACATCTATGCTCCAGCTTGAGGGGGAGTATTAGTATATATGCTTTTATGTTTTATGTTTTATTGTATGATTTAGACTTGTCTTGTCATTAGCTTTTCTTTTATCCATTATTTCCTAATTCTATTTCTCACTTACTGTGTTTTCCCATAAAAGGGAGTGTATTATATATGTTTCAAACACATCAAATGAATGTTTTCTTATTCAATAATGACTATAATGTAGTTCTACAAAACAAAGCCATATTTCCATACAGTTTCTTTTATGAATGAAAGAGAAAGTATAGCGAAAAAAAATCCACATGAAAATCAAGTAACACAGTTGATAGAAAATGAAGCATTAGCATTGGATTTTACAAAAGTAGGTCCATTTTTCTTTAGATGATGGTTTTCATTCTTCGGAGCATATCCAAGACCACTAGTACCAACATGTATGTGATACACATGCAAGAGATTAATTCTTACTTTCTACCACTTAAAAATATTTGTAAACAAATCTTAAATTTTTCATTTTCCCTATCAAGTATTAAAGAATATTTAATATTAGGACTTAAGCATTTTCTAGCATTTCCTAGATTATCTTCAATAATATAGATCTTATCAAGCAAATTAATATGCTCTTGAGATACTATATTGTCACCATAATGTGAACAAAATATAGGTTGTTTCTTCATATCTTTATCTTTTCTAGGATAGTATAAACTTGACACTTTAAACAATAATTAAGAGAAACAAGTCCATTCATCCTTTTATTTCTAAAGCATTATGATCATTAATTTATTTGAGTTTATCATTCCAGGATTCAACAACTAAAGCCACTTTTTCTTACTTTCTTATTATTTAACATTTTGTGAAGTATTTTCTACAAGTTCAATTAGTCCATTTTTGGAATAAGTTGAAACATATGTCATTTCATCTTTGTCAATTTGAGGTTAGACTTCTTCTCCTTGATTTTTATCATATTTGACAATGAGACACGCTACAACATGTGGAAAATGTCTTTCTTCTTTATTTGGTTACCCTTCGGAAACTGAATCCGAAGTTGCATGATTTACTTTCTTTGTGCTTATAATGTTTCTTCTTATTTTTCTTGATTTATGAGCAACCATACTTACAATGTCTATTTACCCCCACAAATACTACACCAACTACCAAAATATATAGATTTCTTGTTAGAATAAGGTTTCATGTCCTTATTAACCTTTCGAGTGTTTTTGGCCCCACTACTTCAATCTCTAATAGATCAAGAGTATGACGATGTGGAAGACCTTGCATAGATGCAAATTCTCTTTTTCTTAGCACATTTGTCTTACTTTTGTGGTTCATTTTAGTCATGGATCTTTACCTCCTATGTCTCTAAGTTCCCTATAAGTTATTCAATCTTCAAAGTATAAAGGTATGATAAGTCTTGTATACAAGTAACCTTGTTTTCATACTTAGGGGTTAGAGAAGGAAAAATCTTAGTAATTTTCTCTTTCTATTTGAAATCATTTTTCAAGGATTTCAATTCATTGTTGAGCACTGGTAAATATAAAGTGCATTTTAGAAATGTGTTCATGAAAAATAACTCCAATATATGATAAGAATATAGTATTAGTTTCCATAATGATTTTAGTTCCTATATGAATTATAAACATATTTACTAAATATCATAAGCATAATCACATGAGAAGACTCCATTGTTTTCACTAGGACAAAGCAAGACGTAAAGGATACTTATGGCCTTAGCATTTAGAGTAGCACATCTTATCGTAGATGCATCCTCATTCAAATTCTCTTCAGTTAGAGAGACATATGATTCAATGACCATCTTCCAAAGGCCAGTGCTAATTCTTTATAAGTAGAATTACAACATCATTTCCAAACATTTAGTTGGAGCTATTGAAGAGGCTTGGGCCGTACACGTGCACTTATTCCATATTGAGTCGACCAAGTAGGTTTTCCCCATTCATTAAGACTCGTGTGATCTCTTTGAAGACCAACTTTTGTGCTAATTGTAAGATCTAGAGGGTGTTGGGTGTGAATAGTGCTAATTCCATATTATGTATTTTAAAACACAAAGGACATTAATGAATAACCAATTTCATAAGAGATATTCAATGTTTAAGATGAATCAAATGACAAAAAAGCAACCAAAAAAGACACAAGATATACATAGGTTCTGATATGAAAAATCATATTTCTACTACCTAGTATTTTGCAACCAAATTTTCTTAACCTGTATTTTTTTTATTCTAATACAGAATTACATATATAAGTGTCTTTTGAGAATAAAGACCAACCTCTTTTTCATCTCAAGAAAAAAACTTCTTTGTCTATTTCGGATGACTGAAGACCATCCAGAGCTGTGTAAAACCTCCAAATCTAAACCACCTCCTCTTATGTGAAACAATATAATAAAACCCTTTGATAAGAACATCTTTTTCTCCTTCTATCTCCATACACAACCTTCTTACAAGAAGAAACTCTATAGAATATTAATATAATAAATAAAAAAGAAGAAGGAAATTACAACTATCTCCCTCAAAGATTGCATGATATCCTAATGAATAAGCGATGATGAGCAACTCCACATAGGTTACACTAGTCTTTGATGTGGTAGTTGAAGTATGATTTGGCTTACTTGGGAGCAACTCAGACTAACAAGTGTTTTGTGCTGAATTTGATAGAAAATACGATTGCTTAAATTTATTTTGGCTCTTCTATAACTTTCATATTTATATATAATACTTAGAAACAATCTAAATAGATATTGAGAAGGACTAGGACGAGTTGAGCGCTCAACTTATTTTTATAGGATAGCTAGTGTGCCCATAATGATTAATGACACAGTAGCAGAAAGGCTTTCAGTGAAACTAAGTTTACACTGAAGTTTTAAGCACAAATTATACTTCAAACTAAATACAACCACCACCAATGATATGTGTAAATTCTATACCTTGGTCAAACTAAACTAAAATTTGACCAATATACTTTCCAGTCGAACTACAATTTGACTAAAAATACTCTCATGTGAAAGGTCTAATTGCAAAAAATAGTTGAATTTATTATCAGAATAAAATCTACTTATCCTAATAGGTGTAAACAAGTGGTTCAACTAAAAATATTGTAGCAAATGTCCTAAATTTTATAAAATAGTTTTGACAACATTCTGACAAAACATATCTATCATAGTGGGTGTAAATAAGTACATAATTAGGCTTATAATGATTGAATTGTATTCATCATTTTTTTCTTCCATGAGTTCTATCAAGTTATGTATTTCTAACTCTACGAGTGACTACTTGATTTTACAAGCATCCAAACCCTAAATTATGTTCCTCCAAAAACTAAATTATATCTTTAAACTTCTTCTTTGGATGTTGATTAAGTTCCTAGATCATGTGAAATACACAATACACATGTTGGTAACTAAATGAGAAATATTTACATCACCAAAATAGGATGGGATAATGTCTAAGGAAACCAACTTGAACATGAGCTCATGTTGTGTGATTAAAAGTTCTAGACTGATCTCAGTTTAACCTAGTTTGAGACTTGAATTTCTTAGATGGGATGTATATGGACTTATATTATTAAGCCTTACCATGCTTAAATCCAATTATGCCCCATCTAAAATTGAGTATTTAGTTTTTGGATATTAAAATCTGGTATAACATGACCTGATGCACTTGTCTAACTTCACATGTTAATGTACCAATATAACATAATATATACTTGAACAATATGTATACATTACTACCGAGGGGGTTGTAGCTCGATGGAGAAGGCTCAGGTTTCCCAGAGTAGGGACTCAGGTTCAAATCTCTGGTTGTGCAGCTTCAGTGATCCTTGGTCCCGTCACACACCTCGGCCTCTACATGAGTTTACCTTGCTGACCCTGGAGTGCAGGTAGTTGGGAAAAGCTGGGGGTTTACGCCGCCAGGGGGGTCACAATCGTGGCGCTTCCTCGGGGTGGTTCCCACGTCATCTAAAAAAAATATGTATACATTACTAACCATTATTGAACAGTTAAGTGTGCAAGTTTATAGTACGAGTATGTCTTATTTTTTGTTATGATAATATATTTTGCATCTCATTCTATAACTTTTACTTATTGAAATCTAAATATCCTACTTAAAAAACCATCCACTATGCTAGTTCTTGATATAAAAAATGGACACTATATGAAAGAGAATTTCTTCGAAATTACTTTTATTTAAATATGTGTAACTTTACACATAAAAATGCACAATAAATTACAATTATTATTTTACTACGCATTTCAAAGCAAGTAACCTTGAGGTTGCGATGAGGAAGGGGTTCCTCAATGCACTGAGGTTTGATGACCATTACCGAGATGCTTCACAAAGAGGCGTCAGTGATTTGGCGAGAGATGAGGGATGAAAGGTAGGAACACGGGTGGTGGGGGAAGATAGAGCCCATGGTCGGTCACTAGAATGTCCTCAAACATGAGATAAAGGATTGAAAAGTAAGACAATAGGCACTCTACCCAATGAAGATGACACTTACAATATGCTAGTATAGGAGTTTGCTATGGATTTTGACTATAGCAGAATGAGAGGAGATGCAAATCACAGGGTTTCCTTGACAACCAATGAAGAACAGTTTGTTTCTTAAACGTCATCGAGGGTTACCACTATTGTTCATCGGTCATTTTGAGATGTGGTTGTCAGATCTTCATATGCACAATCCAATATATTCACTGATGACGATGATATTGAATCGGTTCACCCAGGCGACATATTCTTTCCCATGCTCGGGGATCTCTATAAACTTTGATTGGATGCAAAGTCTATTCTCTATCTCCCATGGAGGTTTTCAGTAATCATCAAACTGATAGGGAAAAAACATATGGTATTTAATTCTCTATGAATATTTTAAGTTACTTTGGAAGCCTTTAGAACGACCACATGTTTTTTAGACTAGTCTTAGTCATTGTGTAGTATAGTTGTCCATGTGAAAAGGATTGTATTACTGCTCTCACTAAGGGACCTTGGAGTATGTTTGGAGTAGTCTGATGGAATGTTGTTGGACAACCAATTTCTTGTCCTCTATAGGAATTCCGACTACCATTGTATCATGGGTATAAATTCTATATTTTCCTATTTATACGTATAATAAACTAATTTTTGGAAAATTTGGTGAAGCAGTGGGAAGAGTAGTGAAGGTTGATGACCATACAGTTTATGGTACTCATAGTCATCTTGCAAGGTCAAACTTGATACAAATGCACCACTTTTCTGGCGGTGATCACCCACAACATTACAAATCATGTCAAATATGAAACTTATCAGAAGTTTGCTCCCTGTGTTAAAAAATGAGTCATGTTTTGAAAGATTGCAATCAATTGGAATCAGACGTTATAGTTGTTGATCAACAAATAACTAATGAGGTTGAGTCAAGACGGTTGGAAGACGAGTATAGATAGCAGCTTTTTATGGGGAAAATCCATACTTCAAGACCAACAACGAACTCTAGATGATACCAAACCTCTATAAAATAGAGAAGGTATCAGGATACAAACAAATTCATAGCTTCATTTTACAACAATGATGAAGAAAATCAAGATATATAAAATTGAACCTGTTGTCACGCTTGCATAAAACAACACAACCAACATCACACTGATAAAAAGAAGATATGGACCACCAAAAGAAAATATAATCAACAACTTGATTAACATTTTTTTCTTCTGAAAATTGGTTCACATAGAATTGATCCTTCACAAAGTACTGATACACTAGCAGATCCATCTTTGATACATGTAAATACAACTTAGATTACATCAGAGGAATATGTTACCAGTGACTATTTTAAACATCATATTGTAGTGGATCCATAAGGAGACATGGTCATCTCTCATGTACAAGTCACAAGGAACCAATTCACAACTAAGTGGATCAACACCAAGTATTACCAATACCCTTACATAATACAAGTGTCTGTCTTTATCACCTTCCATGCCAAGGAAGCTTAGGAGGGAAGTCCAAGACAACAATGGTCAAATAAGGTTGCACCCTACATGACTGGTAGTCAGGCTAGAAGACTAACAAAGGAAGAAGAAAATGTGGACTTTACTATGGAGAATTTGTTACGAAGTCTGTTTTGGTTAAGGTATTTCCACAAGGATAATACTGTTAAGGTTATGAAATATCGTCCATGATGAATGACCTGGTGAAAGAAATGGTTGTAGTGGTCATGTAATTCTTAAAGTACAACAAACTTAATGTAGAAAAAAACTATATCTAGATATCTAACTTGAAGACTTTAGTGAAGTCATGTTCAACAAATATACAACTTAGTTTGTATATTTATATATGTCCTTATGTATTTTGGTTATGTTGGATGGTGTTTTAAACATATACCACATACTAAACTTCTTTGTATCATGCACACTCATTTTGAGTGGTGTCCATATCCTTATAATAAAAGGGAATAAAAGGGTTGTGTGCCTGCTCACCGACATGCTAGCCTGCCTTATTAGGCTCAACTCACTTGCTTTTTTTATTTATTTGTATTGTCCTCTTCACACTGAAAGGACCCTGAACTGGGTTTTGGACTAACCATGTTTTCTTTTCCTAAGTAAGTTGTTTAGAAGTTTAATCTAATCCTTTGAGGTGTTTTGTTGTCACGTGACACGCTTATGATTCAAGTTTGGTTCTGTTTGGATAATGTTTGAGCAATATTTCCTTATTTTGGACCAGAGTGCAATTTACCCAAGAAGAGAGGTTATCTTGTAATATTTCACATTTTGAGCGTTCCCATAGTTCTTTAGAATCATTAAAGAGAGGGTGATGTCATGGGGTGCCTTATAGAGAGCTTAAGTTTCTAGCTGAGCCAATGTGGATAATGCTCGTGCTTTGTGTGCTAGTTTGGGTGTAAATTGCAATTTACCCAAAGTAAAGGGGTAACATGCAATTTACCATCTCTAGAGTGTTCCTTATCTCTATTGACATCATCTAGAAGATATATAAATAGGTGGGTGCCTAGTTTGGATCTTGGGCAAGAGATGATATCTTTAGTAGTGATAATGCTCTATGGACAATGTGTGTTTTGACCTTAGAATGTAGTGTATCAGTTTGGTGTAGTGTAGTGTATCACTTTGTAGATGTGGCACCCTTGGTAGGAAGCTAAGAGGTAGATACTCTACTTAGAGTATAACACCATAATATTGCATGTTAAAGTAGTTGCATGTGGCTTTTGCACGTGGATAAGTGTCACCTAGACTCTTAAGGTGATGACACCTCTCTTTTGATCTCTCTTTCTTCCCTCAAGTATATAACCCCTCCCTCTTCACATAAGTGAATACTTTCATCCATTATTGTTCTTCTATTTTTGATGGACGATCTTCGGAGCTTAAGGAGCTAGAGGAAGTCCCCATGGAACTTGCGAGGTCGAGTTCCTTGCTCATGGTGATTCTTTGTTTAACTTCCATCTTGGTGAGTTATGCTTCTTGGTGATGATTTATTTGAGCTCTCTTCTTCATCTTCTTCTTATTTCCCTCTTCATCATGGATCATACCTTGAATAAAGGTTGAATAGGTCATGGGTCTCTCTTTTCTTCTTTCATCCTTGAGCTGTCATAACCTTAGCATCTTCTTCTTCTTTCTTGGAGATAAGGTTGAGGTCGAGTTTGGGACTCTTGATGGATCATCTTCAACTTTGATAAAATGTGGACTTTGGAGATTTGATCATGGAGCTTGAACCCTTGATGGAGATCTTCTTGAGTCGGGTTATATAAGTTTTAGCATTCTTTGTTATTTTCACTCTTTCATGTGCTTATATTGATTCTCATCTCTAAATCATTTACCTCATATATGTTAGTAATTAATGACGGTCTTGAGAACTGATTTGATGAAGGAACCTCATTTAGTTTGTTGTCCATATCTTTTACCTTCCTGCCATGATAATAGTTGAACTAGTGGATGATATCCTAATATTGAAGATGACAATTTGACACACTTTGATCTAGACGACACTCCAAGCTAATTCAAACTTGACATGTTGTAGAGGGGTTAAACCGATATGCCTTGTTAGACGATACCTTAGACCGATATGTTGAGGGTGCTATCCTGACATGCCTTGTCATGCTTAAACTGACATGCCTAACTGGTGCTTAAACTGACACACTAGATGATGGTACGGCCGATACATGTGTCTAACCAGATACAAAGTGAGGAGCTTTAGCCGACACAACTGAATGTGTCTAGGCCGACACAAGGGTTAGTGGGTAGGCCGATACACCTTGATAAGGTCAAGCCGACACCCATGTAGATGTTAAGTTGAGGTACCCTCCCATAGGAGAGAGGTTGACACACCTTATGTAGTAATTGGTTGACACATCAGGGTGAAGCTTAGCCGAGATACTACCTTGTTGAGTGAGAAGCCAACACACTTTCAAGTCAGGTTAAATTGACACCCATGGAGAAGATGAAACTGATATATCAAAGGTTGGCCCAAGATGTTACAAATCGAGACACACCTTGATGAGGTAAATTGATACATCTAGTGGGTGTTAAGACCGTGTCGCAATGTGGATGTCAAGTTGGCACACCTTGGAAGGGATGAAACTGATACCTAGGGTTGATGATAAACTGATATCCTATGTTAATGCCAACCTAACATCTTGAGAAGGTGATGGAACCGATATCACATTATGAGTGTGAAATTGATACCTTAAGTTGAAGGTGAGACCAACATCTAGGGTTAGGGATAGACCAAGATGACATGTAATTGATTAGCTGATACATGTGTAAAGAAGGGTCGTTACACCTATACTCTTGTATATAGATATAGTCTATACATAATGTAATGACCTATCTAAGATGTCGTGACTATGAAGGGTCAATCATTAATTATGATGTGTAGCCCTAAAACTCTTCAATAAGGTGGAAGGTTATATAATTAGGGTTTAGTGGTAAAGTAACCATATGATAATTCTAATCATAAGATGGTAAGACTTATGTGCTCCCCTTAGTAAAAGATTGTAATCCATGGCAAGTGTCTTCTATGTTCCTTTATATATGATCATAGTTTGTGAGAGAAGTTAATTAGACTACTATGTGAGTACATGATAGTGGTGATGAGCCTTGTTGGAATCAAAGGGTGTTAGCTTTTGTGTAGAAATCATGTGAACAAGTTTAATGGTCTAATAAGTGCCTTGTGTATAATTTGAAGTAAAACCCTCTAGTTTTGAATCGAAGGTTTGACATTCCTTAGTATGATGATGTGGTTGATAACTTGTGAAGGGTAATAACATATGGATCACTTAATGATGAGACATAATGTCAGTACATGGTCAATATGTTTACATAATCATTGTTGTAACCCACACATAACTTAATGAGATCATAGACACATACATTTATAAAATGGTGATACCTAGTGCTGATGACACGATGATTTATTCATATCTAACTAATGATTTCTCAAACGTAAATCGGTATCAAAAGAGTGGAAATTGTGTATAGTTAGGGTGGGTGATGTAACCATGAGGTAAAACCCTAATCGGCTATATGTGAAGAGCACTGACCCTGATTCTAAGGGTAGGTCATATTATTGAATGTGTATGAATTGAAAGCATGATATTGTACACTCTCTCTTAAATTACATGACTTTAACCTTGTGAGTTAATTGGGTGTCCCAACTTGTAAATAATATGAAGATGGTTAAATAATATCATGCTTTGGCTATAAGCCTTGATAGGGGAGCATGGAAAGTATAAATATGTGAATGTGCATACTTAATTATATTGTCTAATTCTTAGCCTCATACTGTCCAACTTTTGGGAGGTAGTGAAAGTTAGAGATTGATATAGAATGATTCTTGAGAACCCTGTGTGGAATAAGCATGAAGCCTAATCCTAAATTAGAGAACTTATGATGCTTTGCTTGCTTCGTTTAAAGGTGTTTAATGTGTTGAAATATATTCTCTCTCTGATTATATAATGTTAACTTTGCCACAGAGATGAATGTAATAGCTAATGATTGCTAGGGTTATGTATATGTGATGTGGCACAAATGATGATTGGTATAAGTAATGCTTATATGCCTAATGAAGCATGATGAGATAACAATGAATCACAAGTGTGATGTGATGGGTCTTAGGACCTAACAGGGATTTAGTGCCTACTTGAGGTGATATCCTCTATGCTAGAATAAGGGATCAATATCCCATGATAATACGTTGATGGTGATATCCTTGTGAATGGCAGTGATACAATGTTATGAGATAATGGGAATCAATTTATAGTTTAAACAGTTATATCTTCTGTTGTAATATTATGCCATTTGTTTTGAAGAATTTGTCTCTGATTTGTACACTTTTACTTGATTGATGTTAAAAGACACTTTCATTGGTCTAACTAATCAAGTGGAATCTAATCATGTAGCTTGCCCTGTACCATAGATCCATTTAGTGTCAGCATTTGCTGGATGGTGAAATGACTATCTCCTATGGGAAACTCAGAGCGCATAGTGTTGAGTACGTAGGGATAGCTTGGTGCCCTAATATCAAGCAATTGAGGGTGACTTTTTCCATGCGTGAGCCTCGGATCATGCCTCAAGATTCGTAATATAAGTGATATGTGATATAGGATTGGTTGCGGGCCATACCCTAATTGGAGTGCGGCTTCGGGCCATAGCTCAGTGATATTCGATACAAGATTGGTTATGGGCCATACATTGAGAGGAGTGTGGCTACGGGTCATATGTCAATTTTGCTAGCACCATGACTTGTACCAAGGTGCATTAGGTGTTATATGGGTGGTCATGTGTGAGCCATCCCCCTTGATGTGCTCTACGGTGTTCTCGTGTATTGACCACGATGTGTGGAGAGGTTGTGGATTCTGACTCTTCCATTGACCTTGTATGGCACTAATTTTGACTTCGTAGTGGTCAGTTGGATTTGAGTGGTACAACTCAAATCCTTAGGGCATAATAAAATATGTAATCAGCCGTGTAGTATACATGTATAGGATCAAATACGAAAACATTGGTTGAAGCATTGCCTTTCTTTCATATTGTTTAATTTATAATAGTTATTCGTGTTCTTCGTATTCCTTTTAAATTATTAATTGTTCTACTACTCAGTAGCAAGTGCATATTACTACTCTATTTACTTTATTTGTGAGATATATGTGATTTAGTTAATTCTGTTCAACCTTCTCAGTATGTTAGTCTATCTACTTAGTTATCTGTGATAATAGAGTGGGCAAAGAGTTATATCTCTCACTGGGAATTTTGTCTCACCTCGTTGGTTAAATATCTTTTAGGTGGGCGTGCATGCCAAACTAAAGATAGGATGGCTGAGGATATAATATGAAGAGGAACTACACCTAGTGGATCATGGTATATAGATAACATCTAGTAATACAGTCCTATGTGTCGTCCCTATACAGTCAAGTCCTTGGGGGTGTTATCGATGTATTTTGATGACATGATGATTGATACGTGGTTTTTGGCTTGTTTGCCTTTGATGGTATGTACATACATGAGGAACTATTATCTTATATAACATGTTGATTGAAAAACAATGATGTAGCTCCTTGAATATATGTTATGAAATGTAAGTATTGACTCTTGTGTAATAAATATCAGCTCATGGTGCTTGCTGCAATCGGTTTTAATTTCTTGTGATTTTCAGTAATCTGTTGTTAATGGTTGATCGTGGTTTAAGTTTTTTTTTTGGATAAGGTAAATGTGGTTTAAGTTTTGAGTAACCTCAAATTGTGTGGAAAAGAGTGTCACATTTGGTGGTACCAGAGATATAGGTTCACTGAGTCTATAGGGATACTAGGACTAGGATTAGCATGGTGTCTAAGAACATGATATAAAATATGGTGCATACTGCCTAATCTCAGTACTTGAGTGCCCTGGCCAAGTATTCAAATGTTGAAGAAAAGGTAAGTATGGAACTCTTAGATTGATTTCTCTTTGATTACTCTGATCAAGTAGTCATTTTGGAACAATCTAAAGAGCATAAAAAATCAAGAATCATGATTCTAATATATCTATCATACTATAAAAAGAGATAAGAATTGCACCATAATGTACTAAAATTTGAATGTTTGGTTATTAAAAGAGAAAGATACAACCCATAAAACCTAAATCTAAGTGTGAATGTGATAAGAGACACTCTTGAAAGTGTAATTTTAAAGAATGTATGAAGAAAAAGATAGATGGATATGTGTTAATAAAGTAAGTCAAGGTGTAAAATCCCCCTAAGATGAAGAAAATTCCTGACACAAGAATGAAGTGAGAAGACAAATGATAATGAATAGTGAATAAATAAGATGGAACCTGATTTAATCTCAGACCAACCCATGAGTATAAGAAAGTATAAAGTGTAATCCTCATGATGTGTGAAAGGGGACAAGGAATATGATCCCTGTTCAATAAAGAATCTGTAAAGAATAATGATCCTTTTCATGATGTAAAGATGAAAAATGTGGTAAAACAAGGAAATCTTCATGAATATTAAGAGCAATAATCAAAGAAAGAGTAATGACATGTAATCATCTTTATAGTTCATATGTTGATGGCAAGGAAACCAAGGTGAAAACAAGTTAAAGTGACACATGAACATTTGAAAACTCGTGTTATAACCAAGAAAGTTGGTAATCCCTTCCTCTTAATAAGAAATCCATGTATGATGATGTGGTGATAAGAGAAGTGTGTTCCCTTGTGTTCTTTCCTTTCAAGGATGTGGCAGTCAAGTGATTCTTATGTTACTTAATGTGCACAATTTAGAAGTGATTTTAAGATGGATACTCTGATAAGTATCACTTGGTCTTGGAATTTAGTTCCAAGATGGTGACATCTAAGAATGGTGATGTTTTATGGACATTATAAGATGTTGGAAAGATTCTTCTGATATGTTTGGGTTTGCCAGTAGTAGTAGAGGGTGGATGTGATGCGTTATTGGCACATATGAAGGATACTAAGGTGCCCAACCTATAGTATGTATATCACATGTTAGGGGTTTATGCACTGCATAAGATGATGTCGACAAGGATGCATATGTTGAAGAGACAGTTGTAAGATCTTCTTGGGTAAAGTTCATTAGGTTGAGTACAATCCCTTGGAGTACACCTATCAGATTTACAAGTAAGAGGAGTTCCAAGAGGGGTGTAAGAGTAGGATTTCCAATCCCTATCTAAATCAGTTAAGGTGATATATGACATCTTCTTATGAAGGGAGAAAGTACATTTGGGAGTATACCTAGTGGCAGGCTAGTTGGTATAAGTCATAAGTGAGATTTGTGTTGAGTCAACATATCAAAGTAGCACAAAAAAAGCATGGCAGGTCTTGTAGTCCCAAGTAAGTAACAAAATGCATCTCTAGTCTTTTTCTTTGGAAGAGACATGTTGAGGTTTGAGAAGGGTATGGTAAACTTCCAGGTTTGAGAATCTTATCATACAATGTTGTAAGTTGAAAAGGTGATATATAAGAAAGAGTTGACACATGAGTTAGATAAGTATGTATAGTGCTTTTATGGCTAAGAAAGTATCACCTGACATAGGGTTGACTCTACAATCGATAATGGAAAGGATAAGTTGAGTATGTGTCCTATGCAACAGATCATGTGTTGACCTTGGATTGGAAAAATAGTATGTTAGTCAAAGTCTTATGACATCACCCTGACATCAAGGAGTCATGTGAAAGTTTGAAGGTGCAATGCATGGGTAATATCCATCTCCTTTTGCCTAGGATTTTAGGGGTAAAATCCTTGTTAGATGTTTATGACTTGTAAGGACCATGACCAGGGCTTTGGACTAAACCTATTTGTTTTACCTAAGTAAGTTGTTTAGAACTTTAATCTAATACTTTGAGGTGTTTTTTTATCATGTGACCCACTTATGATTCAAGTTTGGTTCTGTTTGGATAATGTTTGAGCAATGTTTCCTTATTTTGGACAAGAGTGTAATTTACCCAAGAAGAGGGGTTATCTTGAAATGTATCACATGTTGAGCGTGCCCATAGTAATTTATCATCATGAAAGATAGGGTGATGCCATGGGGTGCCTTGTAGAGAGCTTAAGTTTCTATCTGAGCCTGTGTGGATGATGCTTGTGCTTTGTGTGCTAGATTTGGAGTAAATTGCAATTTACTCAGAGTAAAGGGGTAACATGCAATTTACCATCTCTTGATTGTTATTTCTCTCTCTTGAAATCATCTAGAAGATTTATAAAGAGGTCAGCACCTAGTTTGGATCTCGGGCAAGAGATGATATCCTTAGCAGTGATGATGGTCTATAGACAATGAGTGTTTTGACCTTGGAATGTAGTGTATCGGTTTGGTGTAGTGTAGTGTATCAGTTTGGAGATGTGGCACCCTTTGTCGGAATCTAAGAGGCCGATACTCTACCTAGAGTATATAACCATAATATTGCATGTTAAAGTGGTTGCATGTGGCCTTTGCACTTGGACAAGTGTCACCTAGACTCTTAAGGTGATGACACCTCTCTTTTGATCTCTCTTTCTTCCCTCAAGTATATAACCCCTTCCCTCTTCACACAAGTGATTCCTTTCATCCATTCTTGTTCTTTTCTTCTTTATGGATGATCTTGGGAGCTTAAGGAGCTAGAGTAAGTCCCCATGGAGCTTGGATGGTCGAGTTCCTTGCTCATGGTGATTCTTTATTTAACTTCCATCTTGGTGAGTTATGCTTCTTGGTGATGATTTCTTTGAGCTCTCTTCTTCATCTTCTTCTTCTTCCACCTCTCGGCCATGGATGATACCTTGAAGAAAGGTTGATAGGTCGTGGTTCTCTCTTTTCTTCTTTCCTCCTTGAGCTATCATAACCTTGGCATCTTCTTCTTCTTTCTTGGAAATAAGGATTAGGTCGAGTTTGGGACTCTTGATGGATCATCTTCAACTTTAAGAAAACGCGGGCTTTGGAGCTTTGATCATGGATCTTGAACCCTTAATGGAGACCTTTTTTAGGCGGGTTATATAACTTTTAGCCTTCTTTATTATTTTCACTCTTTCTTGTGCTTATATTGATTCTCATCTCTAAATCATTTACCTCACATATGTTAGTAGTTAATGACGGTCTTGAGAACTGATTTGATGAAGAAAGCTCATTTAGTTTGTTGTTCACATCTTGTACCTTCCTGCCATGATAATAATTGAACTAGTATATGATATCCTAAGGTTGAAGATGACAAGTCAACACACATTGATCTAGACAACACTCCAAGCTAGTTCAAACCTGACATGCTCTAGAGGGGTTAAACTGATATTCCTTGTTAGTCGACACCTTAGACCGATATGTTGAGGGTGCTAACTTGACATGCCTTGTAGTGCTTAAACTTACATGCCTTGTGGTGCTTAAACCAACCTTCCTAACTGGTGGTTAAACCGAACTGCCTAACTGGTGCTTAAATCGACACACTAGATGATCGTACAACCAATACATGTGTCTAACCCGATATAAAGCGAGGAACTTTATCCTACACAAGTGAATGTGTCTACACACTAGATGATGGTACAACCAATACATGTGTCTAACCCTATATAAAGCGGGGAGCTTTAGCTTACACAAGTGAATGTGTCTAGGCTGACACAAGGGTTAGTGGGTAGGCCAATACACCTTGATAAGGTCAAGCTGACACACCATGTAGATGCTAAGTCGAGGTACCCTCCCATAGGAGAGAGGCTAACACACCTTGTGGAGTAAGTGGTTGACACATCAGGGTGAAGCTAAGCTGAGATACTACCTTGTTGAGTAAGAATCCAACACACTTTCAAGTAAGGTTAAACCGACACCCATGGAGAAGATGAAACTGATATATCAAAGGCTAACCCAAGATGTTACAAACTGAGACACACCTTGATGAGGTAAATCGATACATCTAGTGGGTGTTAAGATCGTGTTGCAATGTGGATGTCAAGTCGACACACCTTGGAAGGGATGAAACTGATACCTAGGGTTGATGATAAACTGATACCCTATGCTAATGTCAACGTGACATCTTGAGAAGGTGGTGAAACCGATATCACATTATGAGTGTGAAATCGATACCTTAAGTTGAAGGTGAAACTGACATCTAGGGTTAAGGGATAGACCATGATGCCATGTAATTGATTAGTTGATACATGTGTAATGAAGGGTCATTACACCTATACTATTGTGTGTAGATATAGTCAATACATAGTGTGATGACCTATCTAAGATGTCGTGACTATGAATGGTCAATCCTTAATTATGATGGCAGCCCTAAAACTCTTCAATAACGTGGAAGGTTGTAGAATTAGGGTTTAGTGGTAAAGTAACCATACAATAATCCTAATCATAAGATGGTAAGACTTATGTACTCACCTTAGTAAAAGATTATAATCCATGGCAAGTGTCTTCTATGTTCCTTTCTACATGATCATAGTTTGTGAGAGAAGTTAATGAGACCACTATGTGAGTACATGATAGTGGTGATGAGCCATTTTGGAATCAAAGGGTATTAGCTTTTATGTAGAAATCATGTGAACAAGTTTAATGGTCTAATAAGTGCCTTATGTATAATTTGAACACTACTACAGAAATGGCTTAGAACGTCACTTTTAAAGGCATCGGTTGTATAAATACATCGACACCTAAAACCTAAAGCATCGATTTAATAAAAAAAAACCGACATCTATCTATGAAGGGCGACCAGACATGAGTATCATTTTTATTTAGTGTCGGTTCCCTAACTGATGCCTAAAATTAACCGCCAAATCCAAAATTTCCAGTGAAAAAATTACCTCCAAAATTTAACATATGGCATCGGTTATTAATTATTAAACCGACGACGAAAGGTTATTTGCAAGACAGAAATTGTGTACATTTTGGTCGTCAGTTTTGCTATAATGACCGACTCTTATGGGTTTTCCCGCGTTGTTCTCGGGAAATTTTTCACACCCTTTGAGCGTCGGTTTTTGAAAGAAACCGACGACTATGGTCATTAATCGAGAACAATTTTTTTAATCGGCATATGTAGATAGACGTCGGTTTTTTTTCTAGTAAAAACTGACGACTATCATTGAGAATAGGTGTCGATGTGTTTGTAGAACTGACATCTTTAGTTTTATGTGTCAGTTTTATTTAAGAACCGACACATAATGTTAACTTAATAGCACCAGCACGAGCCCGACTCTTCCCCTTTCTCTGTTTCATTCATTCTCGCGCTACTCCAGGGTTTGGTCTGGCGATTTCTCCTCTACCCCCACCTCCGCTGCCGCTTGCTCTGGCCGCATGCTGCTCCGCTCGCTTGCTGGTCCTCTGCCCACCTCCACCGCTACTTGCCCTCTGCCCCCAGCTCGCTGCTCCGGCGGCCTTCTCTCTTGCTCTGGCGGTCTTCTCTCCTGCTCTGACAGCCTTCTCTCCTACTCCAGCGGCCTGCTCTCCCCGCACCCCCATCACTCGCTACTGCTACTCTCCTCGCTGATGTCGCCGAAGGTACTTGCTCTGCTCTTCTTCCTCCTCTTCTTCCTCCACCCTCAAGCAGGTACCTGCTCCACGACCGATGATGGTGTGTGAAATCGCAGGTTGGCACGGTCGTGCTGGGCAGCACGACCGTGTTGGTAGCATGGTCGTTGAGACGACCGTCATGCCAAAACAAGATAAACTAATGCGGAAGCAATTAACTAGCAGCGGAATTATTAAAAGTCACTAAAATTTTAAAACTTTTTGAAAAGAGATCTTTAAACCATAAAACTCTTTTGTAAGAAAACAAGTTAAGTTGTTTACAACATGGTTCATCATTTACATCTCTGTAAATTCACATCTCGAGTGATTACATACATCCATTTCCATGTTATCAGTACAAGGCAAGATACAAAAATCTCGAGGCATTAAGCCAAAAACCTTAGACATACTGACTCCTAGGACCTGAGAGTACAGAGACGACACAGGACATACTATCTACAAGACTTGACAGACAGTATCTCCACCTGAGATTCACTGTTGTCCCTGGTGTTGCTGCTGCTGCTCACCCTCATATGGGTTACTTCGGCCTCGGCGTCTACCTAAAGAGTCGAATCCCACGGGGGTGAGACAATTTGAATAATTGTCCCAGCAACAGTTATAACTCTCCACCAGAAGCTTTGTTATTGCAATAAAGGAATAACATTAAGCAGTAAAATTTAAGCATTCAACAGTAGGTTTAACCTTCTATAACTAAGCAACATTACAATTATAACATAATTGAATATTAAGGCATATCTCAAATAAAGAATATGAAGAACACGTATACTAGTTATTCAACTAGAACATTACAAACAATGTATTATCAATCATTGTTCCTCGTAGTTCAACCTAAACAGTTAGGCTACACGGCTGATTATGTTTTTCAAATATTATTATGCCCTGAGGAGATGAGGTATACCACTCATACTCCAACCAACCATTATGAAATCACATCGGTACCATACATAGGTCATCAAAAGAGCCAGATTCTTATGACCTCATCTTCCTCAGTCATTGTGAGGATCAACTTGCAGGACATCTCATGTCTCTGCTATAATAGCTTTCCAGGGTATTCAGGCAACTTTGCTATTAGAACTACAGTGGCATTCTGTACTCTCTTCGCCATCGAGGGATTTCTTATTTATCTCACATCGATGCGGCATTAAAGATTCCCTCAGGAGATTAGTGATACATCACCCCGGCATAAACATATGATGAAGGATTGATGGATTAAGGTACATCTTACATCAATTCCTACATCAGGATGTAAGGATATTCGCATCCATAACCCCCACATACTCAAAATTATGTACTCCAGGAGTTCCCTTAGGAAAACCTATTTCACCATCATTAAACTACTGACAATGATGGATCTATGATCAGGGCTCTACATGATATGGTTATACTTGATTAATTAAGTACATTTTAGCATTCTTTTAGATCAAGCATGTTTTCAAACATAAACTATTAAAACAACTTCTATGAAAGAAGAATACTAAATGTATCAATTTTAACTCACATCAGTTATCACATGGATGTTATTTCTTAACTATCTCATCATTGTGATTCAAGAATAGGGGTGTTCAAACCCTTATATCATCATAATGTAGATATTTCTCAAGGCTCTTACATCCCATCAATCTCATATGTTACCCCATATACTTAGGCAACATAGTATATCTTTATTCATAAAGCTTATAGCATGCTTTCCATGAATAAGACATCATAACCCTT
Source organism: Alisma plantago-aquatica (assembly GCA_963693085.1). Lineage (NCBI taxonomy): Eukaryota > Viridiplantae > Streptophyta > Magnoliopsida > Alismatales > Alismataceae > Alisma > Alisma plantago-aquatica. Next base: position 551,668,987 of record OY856415.1, on the reverse strand, counting down.
ACCTGGCTATGATCACCTCTTGATATCAACCTGCATGACTAATATAATTGAGGACATGCATATATAACAGTATTAGCACAATACCAAAACTTTTCAATTTCTTCATAGAACACCACAACCATGCTTCCTTGCACGGTCGTGCAAGAGGAAGCTACCATGGTCGTGCTCCTTAGCACGGTCGTGCTATTATCAACATACCACGATTGATTTCTAGGGATTGGGTTTATTTACTTAAATTAGGGTTATTTAACTCCTTTAGTTTACAAGGCATAAAGGTTCCTCATGTTATAATATATTCATAGGGTTTCATGCTTAAAGGCATAACCCAGAATTATTCCTTTCATCACATCACCCTAAATTAGGGTTTACTATTCACATTACATGGTATTACCCTAGAATTAGGGTTTACTATTCAAGTTACAATGACTTATGATCATATCATCTATGTGTATGAGGATAACTTCCATTGATGCTTTCAATTAGGTTAATAGTTATTAATCACCATAATTAGGGTTTCCATGATCTCACTATGAAGGATCATACCCTAATTATGTACATTTATGCATGTTGGAAGTATATTACTTGAATCTCTTACATATATGGAGTATTCTCTCTCCTCTTACTATTAGATGATGTGTACATCACTCTAGGTTACGTTAAGTCAAAACAACCTTGATAACATAAGTCATGTCATCACCATCAAGGTCATTAGGGTTTGCTTGATCAAGGATATTAGTCACATTGTCCCTTTAAGGGTACCTTAGTAATCTTTTCTATTGACCATAACATGTGTTAATATACTAATTACTTAACCCCTTAATGACTTTAGGTATCTTTAGGTTTTAGGTTAAACAATTACTAAACCATCTTAACCTTCAAACCATCAAACATTCTTAACATAATTGAACCTCAAACGGTCTTGCACTTTCAACCTCCAAACGGTTTTGAAACCGTTTGGGGTCATTGACCGTTTGTTGACTTTTGAAACCATTTAATAAAGTGCACACTCAAGACCGTTTGCCCTAGGTGAGGTGAAGACCGTTTGGTCCCGTTGACCATTTGGCCAACTTTGACTTTGAAACCGCATGGGCAAAACGACCTTGAAACCGCATGGTCACCAATCGATCTTGGGATCGTTTGGTCCCAAACGGTCTTGAGACCGTTTAGCCCAAAACGGTTTTGAGACCGTTTGGACTCAAACAGTCTTGAGACTATTTGGTCCAAACACCCTCAAAATCGCATGGACCAAAAAGTGTATCAACACTTCCAATTGAGTTAGGGTTTTCAATGTTGAACCCCTCAATCATTATTGTACTTATTAGCTACTTATAAATTAAGTCTATTAGGTTAATCCTTTACTGATTTGACACTCAATTGAACCTAAATTGGTCACCAATTAGGGTTGGGATCAATTGGATTAGGGTTTAGAATCGATCAACCTTCAACATACATCAACTTGAGCCTAATTGATGTTGAACCCATTGAACCATCACTTAATTGGGTCATGACCTGACCCCAAACGGTCTTGGGATCGTTTGGTCCCAAACATTCTTGAGACCGTTTGGACCAAATGGTCTTGAGACCGTTTGCCCATAACTCCATCCAAAAACTAAGTCATTAACTCAAGGGTTGAACCCTAATTAGGTCACAAAAATCAGCATTTGATTATTCAACAACTTGATATGATTGGACCCTGAATAGATCAATTGCTCTTAACCCTAGACCTCCAAATGGTCTTGGGTGATCACCAAATGGTCTTGATACCGTTTGAGTGATCCCCAAATGGTTTTGAAACCGTTTGGGTCACTCAACCCAAACTTCAACATGATTGGTCCATTGAAAACAACAATGAACCCGATTTGGGTTTAGGTGACTAATGTGCCTTCAACTTGTGATTTACTTGGAATTAGTTAATGATTCTTGGTGGGTAATTATTCCATAATGTCTACAGAAGATCCTCCAAATGGTCAATATGTGTTCAACCCATCCAAACGGTCTTGGAGACCGTTTGCTCCAATCGATCTAATGAAACTGTTTGCTCTCCAAACGGTTTTGAAACCGTTTGCTCCAAATGGTTTTGCAAACTGTTTGGCCAAGGGGTGGAGGACCGTTTACAAAAGAAACTTTGGGAATCACGCCCCCTTTTTCTACCTCAAGACCATGGTCTATTCTTCATGGTTTTGGTTGCAAGAACGAATAGAAATATGGAAGGAAGAAGAACAAGCAACGTTTACAAGAAAAGAAGATGCATAATCAAAGCTTTAAGGTTTAGAGTTATAAAACCCGCCTTAGAACCAGCCCTAGAGATCCAAGCTTCAAAGATTTAATGGCATCTTGAGCTCCACAGGTCATCCAAGGTTCCTTTTTCAAGAATCGGATGGAGAAGATGGCTAGAAAGAAGATCTATGTAAGAAAGACTATCAAACCAACCTTGTAGCATGACTTCCTCCATGAATTCAAGCAAGATGGTGATTAGAACTTACCCAAAACGGTCTGGTCGTCCCCCCCTGCTCCTGAGCTCCCTCTAAGTTGGCCAAGCAAGAAGATAATAAGATAAGAAGAGAAGTAAAGGGAACGATCCCTTGCTTAGTAAGGAAGATATGTATATATACTTTGGGTGTAATTTCAAGATAAGGACATCTATTTTCTTTTATTCTCAAACAGGTCCCTCTCCTCTTCCTAGGCATGCCTCTCCTTCTCTACTTAAGCCAAAATCCTTCGTAATCCAAGGTCTAAAGGAAAAGAAGCCAAACATCTTACTAAGTTGCACATATAAAAGGGTCTTTTGCTTATAACTTGGTTATTTAATTAGAAGGATTATCCTTCTTATTTGATTATTCAAATAAAGTGCCCTCTTCATAATTTTTACTCTAGTTGATGCCAAGAGTCATGAAAGATACTCTAGAGGGTGTATTTTACATGTTGCACCCTATGTTTTGGGTAAATTGCACTTTACACCAAAACTAGGGTTTTAAAGCACAAGGATTGCTCTACAAGCTGCATCTTGGTGCCCAAGCTTGGAGAATCCATATTACTACATCTTATGATGTCTTATCATCAGAGGAACATCCTAACATGTTAAATTTGCAAGTTAACCCCTCTAATTGGGTAATTTGCACATAAGTCCATATGTAACAAAACAATATTACAACATTGTTCAAAAAGGGCAAAAACAGAAATATATGTTCCTCAGAAGCTTTAATTACATATCAAAAGATAACTACAAGTATCTAATTATATGATTAAGAAAAATACTTAGGGTTAGTTCATAACCCAAGTCAGGGATGTTACAAATTATCCACCCCTTACAAGGATTTCGTCCCCGAAATCAACAAAACAAACTAAGAGAAAAGAGCAGGATATTTCCTCCTCATCTCTTCCTCTAGTTCCCATGTGGCTTCTTCAACACCATGGTGATTCCAGAGGACTTTCACAAGATTTATGTCTTTCTTTTTTCAGCTTTTTAATTCTTTTGTCAAGGATTGACACTGGTCCTTCCTCATAAGATATATCATCATTCAATTCTACTTCCATAGGTTGCAGAACTGATGTTGTATCAGGGTGACATTTCCTCAACATAGAAATGTGAAACACAGGGTGTAACCTCTGAACTCTGGTGGTAACTCTAGTTTATATGCTTCCTTTCCAATCTGTTCAATGATTAGATAAGGCCCCATAAACCTAGGATCTAACTTCCCTTTTCTCCCAAACCTCAGAACTCCCTTCCAAGGTGAGACTTTGAGATACACTCTGTCTCCAACCTAAAATTCTAAAGGTCTACGACGTTTATCAGCATATGACTTCTGCCTATCCTGTCCAGTCTTAATCTGTTGTTGTATTACTTTGATCTTTTTTTTGGTCTGCTACACAAGATCAGGACCTAACAGTTGGTATTCACCAGTTTCATACCAACATAGAGGTGATCTACAACGTCTACCATACAAAGCTTCATAAGGTGCCATGTTAATGCTATGTTGATAGCTATTGTTGTAGGAAAACTCTATCAAGCTTAGGTGCAGATCCCAACTCCCTGTAAACTAAAGAACACATGCTCTCAACAAGTCTTCCAAGGTCTGTATAGTCCTTTCCGACTGTCCATCAGTATGAGGATGAAAGGTTGTACTAAACCTTAACTGGGTGCCTAAAGCTTTATGAAGTCGCTCCCAAAAATGACTCGTAAACTGGGGACCTCTATCAGAAACTATAGAGATAGGGACTCCGTGTAATCACACTATCTCTTCAACATACAACTGTGCCAACTTCTCAGCAGAATAGGTTGTTTTGACAGGCAAGAAATGCGCTATCTTTGTCAACCTATCAACAATTACCCAAATGGAATCACGTCTTTTGCTTGTCCTAGGTAGGCCAACAACAAAGTCCATGGTTACATGATCCCACTTCCACTGTGGTATGGGCAAGGGTTGCATTGTTCTTGCAGGCTTCTGGTGTTCAGCTTTAACCTGCTGACACACAAGACACCGCATAACAAACTCAGCAACGTCCTTCTTTATTCCGGGCCACCAATACATATTTTTCAAGTTTCGATACATCTTGGTGCTTCCTGGATGCATAGCATACATCAAAGAATGAGCTTCTTCCAGGACTAATTTTCTCAAGTTATCCACATTTGGCACTATCATCCTCCCCTGATAACATGCTACTTGGTCATCTGAGTCATGGAAACCATCTCATTTCTCATTACCATACTCCGATCTTATCTGTTGAACTACAGTATCAACTTGTTATGCCTCCTTTATCTGCTCTCTCAGAGTAGGTTTTATATGCATCTCAGCTAACAACCCGGCTAACAATGATACTTTCAACTGTACATTGTCTTGCCTTAAGGAGATAAGTGTGGGCTCTGATCTCCAAAACATGAAATAAACTTAGCGGAAGCGATTCGATTAGCGGCGGAATACGAAAAATCACAAAAAAATTAAAACCTTTTGAGACAAGATCTTGAAAACATGAAACTCCTTTCATAAAAGTATGATAAATAGTTTACATCTCTGTTAAATCACTTCTTGAGTGATCATATACAACCATATACAAAAATCTCAAGACTCAAAATTCAAAATCTCAGATCATCTAACTCCAAGGACCTGAGTGTATAGAGACGACATAAGACTTTCTAACTAACAGACTAGATAGCCAGGATCTCCACCTGAGACTCACTGCTGCCCCTGATGCTGCTGCTGCTGATATTGATCTCCTCTGGACTGGTTCCTTCGTCCTCGACGACTACCTAAAAGGTTGAAATCTACGGGGTGAGACAATTTTAAATAATTGTCCCACCAAGAGCTATAACTCTCCGCCATAAGCTTGTTAAAACATATGAGGGAATCATAAGCAAATAAACTAATTCACCCAACAGCAGATTGGATATAAAGCATACCAACTTCATTAAAGAATAAGAAGAACATGCATACTAAAGTAAACAATGTAACATCAACCATTGTATCTCATAGTTTAACCCTAGAAGATATGCTACGCGGCTGATTACATTTTACAAACATTATTATGCCCTGCGGAGATGAGGTATACCGCTCATACTCCAACCGATCACTAGTAAGTCGCATCGGTATCATACTAGGTCATCAAAAGAGCCGGATTCTTATGACCTCAACTTCCTCAGTCAGATTGAGGATCAACATGCAGGACATCTAGTATCTCTGCTACTATAGCTCACCAGGGTATTCTGGTCCTTCGCTATTAGAGTCACAGTGGCGTTCTGTACTCTCTTCACCATCGAAAGATCTCATGTTTATCTCTCATCGATGTGGCATACAAGATTCCTCGGGTGATTAGTGATACATCATCCCGGCATAAACACATAGTGTAGTGTTGATGGATTAAGATACATCTACATCAACTCCTACACTAGGACATAAGGATATTCACATCCATATTCCCCCACATACTCAAAAGTATGCGCTCCAGGAGTTCCCTTAGGAAAACCTGTTTCACCATCATTTAACACCTGACAATGATGGATCTATGATCAAGGCTCTACATGGTATGGTTATACTTGATTAGTTAGGTACATTTCAGTATTCTTTTATCATCAAGCATGTTTCCAAACATTCAAATACAAAACATTGCTATACAGGAGAATACTAAATGTAACAAATTTATCTCACATCAGTTATCAGATGGATATCAGTTCTTAATCATCTTCTCAGTATGATTTAAGAACACAGATAATCAACCCTTAGGTTATCATAACCCTTGCTGTCAAATGACATATAATCATCAAGTCATCCAATAACCATGACCTTGAATGAAGCAATGTATCCTTCACATATCATAAGTGTTTTCAAGGAATGAAACATCATAACCCTTACCTGTCTATGATCACCTCTTGACATGAATCTGCATGACAAAAATAATTGAGGACATGCATACATGACAGTATAAACACAATACCAAAATTCTTCCATTTATTTATACAACACCATGGTCGTGCTTCCTTGCACGGTCGTGCAAGAGAAAGCTACCACGACCGTGCTCCTTAGCACGGTCGTGTCGCTTATCAACATTCTTCAACTGATTCTAGGGTTTAGTGTTTATCCACTTCAAACAAAATTATCAACCCTTTATATTCACAAGGTATGAAGGTTTCTCACTTTATATTTCATTCATAAGGTTTCATACTCCGAGGTATGATCTAGAATTAACCCTTTCATGTCATCCCCTAAATTAGGGTTTACTATTCACTTACATGACATTATCTTAAAATTAGGGTTTATTGTTTACTTCATAGTGAATTGAGCTCATAGCATCACCATGTAAGAAATTATCATCCTTGATGTCCTCAAATTAGGTTAAGATTCATCAATTATCATAATTAGGGTTTTCATGATCTCACATAGGTGGATCATACCCTAATCATGCACATTCATATACATTGAAGGTACTTTACTTGAATTTCAACCATATAAGGAACCTTCTCTCTCCTCTTACTAATAGATGGTGACTACATCACTCTAGATTGAGTTAGGTCAAGTCACTATTGATTATCATGAGCTAAGTCACCACAATCTTGTCATTAGGGTTTTGATTAAACAAGGTGTCATCTACTTGAACCCTTCAAGGGCACATTGGTAAATACACCATTGTCTCACATCATGGTTCAATCTATTAATTACTTAGCACCTTAATGTCTTAGGGTACTATTAGGGTTTGCATTAGACCACCATTGAACCAATTAAGCCTTCAAAAGACTAAGCAATTACAGCCCTAAAAGTCCCCAAACAGTTTCACCGCTCAACCTCCAAACGGTTTTGAAACCGTTTGGGGGCGTTGACCATTTGGACACTTTGACCTCCAAGACCGCATTGTGAGTGGACCGTTTGAGATAGTTGACTTTGAAACTGCATGACATGAAACGACCTTGAGATCGATTGGATCCAAACGACCTTGAGATCGTTTGAGCCCAAACGGTCTTGAGACCGTTTGGATTCAAAAGGTCCTGAGATCGTTTGGTCCAAATGGGCTCAAAACCGCATGGACCTCAAAGGTGCATCAAAGGTTGTAATTGATTAGGGTTTTCCATGTTGAAGCCTCCAATTGGCTACATCCTTGCTAATCACTTATCAATTGAGTTAACTAGGGTTATCCTTAACCAATTGGGCATTCAATTGACCCTCAATTGCTAACCAATTGGTGTTGAAACTGATTGAATTAGGGTTTATAGACAATTAACCATCAACATTGATAATCATGAGTCTAATTGAAGTTGAACCTATCAATTGGCACTCAATTGGGCCCAAACGGTCTTGAGACCATTTGGACACCTTCCAAACGGTCTTGAGACCATTTTCCCAAAGTTTCACCAAAAACTAAGTCAAGTTGATGCTGGTTGAACCCTAATTAGGTCTAAAATCAGCACTTTTATTCATTTCATCAACCTACTATGATTGGGCCCTCAATTGATCAAATTACCTTAACCCTAGACCTCCAAACGGTCTTGGGTTGTCACCAAACGGTCTTGAGACCATTTGAGTGAACCCCCAAACGGTCTTGAGACCGTTTGGGCCCTTCAACCCAAAGTTCACCAAAATTGGTCATTGAAAATAGCAATTTCAACCGATTAGGGTTTAGAGGGTTGAGGTGCCTTCAACTTGTGATGGGTTTGCAATTAGGTTACAATTATTTGTAGGTGTTTAATTCAACATGTTTACAACAGACCTCCAAACGGTCTTCCCTTGGTCAAACTTGCCAAATGGTCTTGGGATCGTTTGATTCTAAATGGTCTTGCAAGACCACATGAAATCAAACGGTTGTGAGACCGTTTGATTTCAAACGGTTTGCAAACCGTTTAGACCAAATGGTCCAAGGTCGTTTGGTAAAGTTTCCTAGGGAATCACGCCCATCATCTTCAACCTCAAAACAGGTCGGTTACTTCACGGATTTGCTTGCAAGAAGGCAAGGAAGGATGGGGAAGAAGAAGAACTAACTACCACATGCAAGAACAAGTGTATGCATTAAGAAAGCAAGAGGTTTAGAGATATAAAACCCACCTTATGGTCGTTCCTAGAGCTCCAAGCTTCCAAGCTCTCAAGTATTTAATGGCGCCTTGAACTCCACTGGTCGGCCAAAGACTTTTCTCCAAGAAAAGGTTGGGGAAGATCGGCTAGAACAAGAAACCTAAGTGAGATAACCATAAAACCAACCTTATAATCCACTTTCCTCCATGAATCCAAGCTAGAAGATGGTCTCTCCTTACCTTAGAACAAGTTGGTCGTCTTCTCTAGCTCCAGAGATCTGCCTTGGACGGACCAAACAAGGTGACAAGTGAAAGAGTGAAGGGAGTATGTTTACTTGGTTGCAAAGAGGGTAGCTTATATAGCTTGGGTTAGTTCCATCATAAGGACCTCTAATTTCTTCATTCTCATCTAGGCCCCTCCTTTCTTCTTTGCACGCCCCTCCAACTAATCTTAGGTGAAATCCTTTTTAAAATAAGGAACTAAAGGCAAAAAAAGTCACCTTATCACTAAGGTGCACATATATAAGGGTTTCCTAACTTAGAACTTGGTGATTCTAATACAAAAGTTATTCATCTTATCTGATTAATTATTTGAAGCGCCTCCTTCATCATTTCTACTCTAAAAGATGTCAATAGTCACACAAGATACTCTAGAAGATGTATTTTACAAGTTGCACCCACATTTTGGGTAATTTGCACATAGGTCCCTGCATGACAAAACAATACTAAAACATTGTTTAAAAAGGACAGAATTGAGAATGTATGTTCCTTAGGAACTTAGTTACATGCCAGGGGATAATCGCAAGCGTTTAGTTACATATTTAAGCAAAATATCTAGGGTTAACTTATAACCCTGATCAGGGATGTTACAATAAGCATATCCCTCCTAGAGCATACTAAGGAATTCAGTTGTGCTCTATCTAAGGCCGGTGTTGCTAATTTCCTACTCAAGGCATCCGCAACCACATTGGCTTTCCCTGGGTGGTAATCAATTGTACAATCGTAGTCCTTGATTAACTCCATCCAGCGGCGTTTCCTCATGTTAAGTTCGTGCTGAGAGAAGATATACTTAAGGTTCTTGTGGTCTGTGAAAATCTGGAATGTCTCCCCGTAAAGATAATGTCTCCAAATTTTCAAGGCATGAACCACAGCAGCTAGCTCTAGATCGTGTGTCGGATAATTCTCCTCGTGTTTCTTAAGCTGTCGGGAAGAAAAATAAATCACTTGTTTATCCTGCATCAACACACATCCAAGTCCATTCTTGGAGGCATCACAGAAAACTATATATCCTTTCCCTTGCTCGGGTAGCACAAGCACAGGTGCACTTGTCAACCTCTCCTTCAGCAACTGAAAATATTGCTGACACTTATCACTCCAAGCAAAAGGAACATCTTTCCGGGTCAACTTAGTCAAGGGTAGAGCTATGGAACTGAAGTTCTTAATGAACCTTCAGTAATAACCAGCTAACCCTAAGAAACTACAGATCTCTATCGGTGTCTTCGGTTGCTCCCATTATAGAATAGATTCTACCTTTTTAGGGTCAACATGAATACCCAAGGCAGATATCACGTGTCCAAGGAAAGATGCTTCCGGTAACCAGAACTCACACTTGCTAAACTTAGCATATAGCTTGTGTTCTCTTAGCAAAGTTAGATCCTGACGAAGATGTTGTTCATGCTGTTGAGCATCTCTACTATAGATCAGAATGTCATCTATGAAGACAACAACACACTGATTGAGGAAATGTCGAAAGATTCTATTCATGAGTTCCATAAATGCAGCCGGTGCATTAGTTAGTCCAAACGACATAATTGTGAACTCATAGTGACCATACCTTGTCCTGAAAGCATACTTGGGTATGTCACTATCCTTAATACGAAGTTGATGATATCCTGACCTCAAGTCTATCTTCGAGAAGACGGTTGCACCACGCAACTGGTTGAAAAGATCACCAATCCTCGGCAGAGGGTACTTGTTCTTTATTGTTACTTTATTTAACTGTCTGTAATCAATGCACAACTGCATTGATCCATCCTTCTTCTTAACGAAGAGAATCGGAGCACCCCAAGGCGAAGTACTCGGTCGGATGAAACCTTTCTCAAGCAACTCTTGTAGTTGTTTCTTGAGTTCCGCCATCTCAACAGGCACCATCCTATACGGTGTTTGTGCTATAGGTTGCGTGTCTGGGACTAAATTGATCTCAAAATCAATTTCCCGAGGCGGTGGTACACCTGGAAGTTCTTCAGGAAATACATCCTCAAATTCCCTGACTAGAGGAACTTCGGCAGGGTTAGGAATATCCATGGTAGTATCTACCACGTGGGCCAAGAATGCATAACATCCTTGCCTCATCAGCTTCTCTGCAACCATGGCTGACACAAGACATGTGGGTAGAATCTTTCTCTCTCCTTGAAAGATCCATGTGTCTCTATCATCAGCAAATACAGCTTGCTTGGATTCACAATCCAAAACAACCTTATACCTTTCCAAGGTATCCATCTCAAGGATTATATCAAATCCTTGCATATCAAGTGGTATAAGATCCACTTGAATGTGATGCTCAGAAAAGAAGAGGATGTAGGGAGAGCATACCTCCTACAGTACAACAGACCCTCTCAATGGAGTTTCTAACAACAAACTATCTGCTCTATGACTGACTGTCATATTGCAGTTACGAATCACCCTTCGAGAGATAAAGGAGTGTGTAGCACCCGGATCAATCAAAACAGATACAATGCATGATGTAGACATATCAGAATATAAAAATTCCATCTGACCTGCCACAACCCGAGGGTTGATCACTGCATCTGGTGGATTCATCGCATAAAACCTTATTGTTGCCTATGGTTGATTTAGTGTCGAAGATCCAGCTTGGGACGCTTGTCCACGTCCTCTAGCCCCTCCTTGAAACTGTCTCCTCTGTGACCCTTGCTGACTCTACCTTTGAGGTTGAGTTACATTCGCTTCTCTAGCTCTGTAGTCTTTCATCAGATGTCCCATCTTCCCACAATTATAACAACTTTTGTGCAGTTGTGGTGGTCTGGGTGGTCCTATAACTGACATTGATGCTGAACTACGAGCTCCTTCTAGTGGTAGGCTCCGTCCTCTACCTCTACTCGAAGTCCACTGTGTCTGGGGATTGGTTCTAGGTGGTGGTGTAGGCGTAGAAAATCTAGGCTTCTTGAAATCCCTAGATGAAGATCCTTGGAATTGTGGATACGTCTTCTTGCTCTGGTTCTGTCTCTTCTCTGTTATGGACCTCTCTATCCTTCTGAAGGACTCTACGAAGGTAGCAAACCTTTCCCTAATCTCTAGGGCAGACACGGGAGTAGTCAACTCAGCGTTCAACCCTTTCTCGAAACGTCAAATCCTTTCTTCCTCTGTAGCAGCCATGTGCAGACAGAACCGCAACAACTCCATGAACTTAGCCTCGTATTCGCTAATTTTCATTGGACCTTGCCTCAACCTCTCAAACTGAGAGATTTTCTCGTCCAGGAATGTCTTAGGGAAATATCTATTGACAAATTCCCACCAGAAGACTTCCCAAGCAACCTCTACACCAGGCCTCTTCTGCTCTTCCATGGTCCACCAATGACCAGCACTCCCCTTGAGAAGATAGACGTCATGTCTAACCTTCTCAGCTTCTGGGATGTTTAGGATTCTAAAAGCCTTCTCTAGTTCGGTTAACCACAGGTCGGCATTTGCAGGACCAACTGTTCCAAAGTACTCAGTTGCTCCGACTCGGCGAAGTCGTTCAAACGTCTTGCCGATTCCTTGTCCTTCAGGTGGGGTAGGTGCCCTAGGTGTAGGCATAGGCATCCTATCTGTTATGTGTGTCATGGCAGTCATAAACTGTCCAAACATGGTCTAGACGGTTGGGTTCCCCATGTCAGTTGGATTGAACTGGGGTGGCTCAGGTACAAGTTGCTCTATCTCCGGGTTCCTTGCACCTTCTCGGGGTGCAGCAACGCTACTCTCCGCCACATACTCCTCGTGTGGTCCAGACATCCTTAGACTTATCTTCTTCTCCTGAGGAGAAGAAGACACTATTAGATATACTGGAAGACACTAATCTATAGACTCGACATCCTAAGTCCTATGTCTCTGTAGACTCAGTGAACCTAGAGCTCTGATACCACTAAACTGAGACGACTGTCGCGCCAAAACGAGATAAACTAATGCGGAAGCGATTAACTAGCAGCGGAATTATTATAAGTCACTAAAAATTTAAAACTTTTTGAAAAGTGATTTTAAACCATAAAACTCTTTTGTAAGAAAACAAGTTAAGTTGTTTACAACATGGTTCATCATTTACATCTCTGTAAATTCACATCTCAAGTGATTACATACATCCATTGCCCTGTTATCTGTACAAGGCAAGATACAAAAATCTCAAGGCATTAAGACAAAAACCTCAGACCTACTGACTCCTAGGACCTGAGAGTATAGAGACGACACTGGACATACTATCTACAAGACTTGACAGACAGTATCTCCACCTGAGATTCACTGATGTCCCTAGTGTTGTTGTTGTTGTTGTTGCTGCTGCTCACCCTCAGATGGGTTCCTTCGGCCTCGGCGTCTACCTAAAGAGTCGAATCCCACGAGGGTGAGACAATTTGAATAATTGTCCTAGCGACAGTTATAACTCTCCACCAGAAGCTTTGTTATTGCAATAAAGGAATAACATTAAGCAGTAAAATTTAAGCATTCAACAGTAGGTTTAACCTTCTATAACTAAGCAACATTGCAATTATAACATAATTGAATATTAAGGCATATCTCAAATAAAGAATATGAAGAACACGTATACTAGTTATTCAACTAGAACATTACAAACAATGTATTATCAATCATTGTTCCTCGTAGTTCAACCTAAACAGTTAGGCTACACGGCTGATTATGTTTTTCAAATATTATTATGCCCTGAGGAGATGAGGTATACCACTCATACTCCAACCAACCATTATGAAATCACATCAGTACCATGCATAGGTCATCAAAAGAGCCGGATTCTTATGACCTCATCTTCCTCAGTCAGTGAGAGGATCAACTTACATGACATCTCGTGTCTCTGCTATAATAGCTTTCCAGGGTATTCTGGCAACTTTGCTATTAGAGCTACAGTGGCATTCTGTACTCTCTTCGCCATCGAGGGATTTCTTGTTTATCTCACATCGATGTGACATTAAAGATGCCCTCGGGAGATTATTGATACATCAGCCCGACATAAACATATGATGAATGATTGATGGATTAAGGTACATCTTACATCAATTCCTACATCAATACGTAAGGATATTCGCGTCCATAACCCCCACATACTCAAAAGTATGTGCTCCAGGAGTTCCCTTAGGAAAACCTATTTCACCATCATTAAACTACTGACAATGATGGATCTATGATCAAGGCTCTACATGATATGGTTATACTTGATTAATTAAGTACATTTTAGCATTCTTTTAGCATCAAGCATGTTTTCAAACATAAACTATTAAAATGACTGCTATGAAAGAAGAATACTAAATGTATCAATTTTAACTCACATCAGTTATCACATGGATGTTATTTCTTAACTATCTCATCACTGTGATTCAAGAACAGGGGTGTTCAAACCCTTAGATCATCATAATGTAGATATTGCTCATGTCTCTTATAGCCCATCAATCTCATATGTTACCCCATATACTTAGGCAACATAGTATATCTTTATTCATAAAGCTTATAGCATGCTTTCAATGAATAAGACATCATAACCCTTACCTGGCTATGATCACCTCTTGATATCAACTTGCATGACTAATATAATTGAGGACATACATATATAACAGTATTAGCACAATACCAAAACTTTTCAATTTCTTCATAGAACACCACAGCCGAGCTTCCTTGCACGGTCGTGCAAGAGGAAGCTACCATGGTCGTGCTCCTTAGCACGATCATGCTATTAACAACATACCATGATTGATTACTAGGGATTGAGTTTATTTACTTCAATTAGGGTTATTGAACTCCTTTAGCTTACAAGGCATAAAGGTTCCTCATGTTATGATCTATTCATAGGGTTTCATGCTTAAAGGCATAACCCAGAATTATTCCTTTCATCACATCACCCTAAATTAGGGTTTACTATTCACATTACATGGTATTACCCTAGAATTAGGGTTTACTATTAAAGTTACAATGACTTAAGATCATATCATCTATGTGTATGAGGATAACTTCCATTGATGCTTTCAATTAGGTTAATAGTTATTAATCACCATAATTAGGGTTTCCATGATCTCACTATGAAGGATCATACCCTAATTATGTACATTCATGCATGTTGGAAGTATATTACTTGAATCTCTTACATAAATGGAGTTTTCTCTCTCCTCTTACTATTAGATGATGTGTACATCACTCTAGGTTAGGTTAAGTCAAAACAACCTTGATAACATAAGTCATGTCATCACCATCAAGGTCATTAGGGTTTGCTTGATCAAGGGTATTAGTCACATTGTCCTTTTAAGGGTACCTTGGTAATCTTCTCTATTGACCATAACATGTGTTAATCTACTAATTACTTAACCCCTTAATGACTTTAGGTATCTTTAGGGTTTAGGTTAAACAATTACTAAACCATATTAACCTTCAAACCATCAAACGTTCTTAACATAATTGAACCTCAAACGGTCTTGCACTTTCAACCTCCAAACGGTTTTGAAACCATTTGGGGTCGTTGAAAGTTTTTTGACTTTTAAAACCATTTGATAAAGTGCACACTCAAGACCGTTTGCCCTAGGTGAGGTGAAGACCATTTGGTCCCATTGACCGTTTGTCCAACTTTGACTTTGAAGCCGCATGGGCAAAACGACCTTGAAACTGCATGGTCACCAATCGGTCTTGGGATCGTTTGGTCCCAAATGGTCTTGAGACCGTTTGGCCCCAAACGGTCTTGAGACCGTTTGGACTCAAACGGTCTTGAGACCGTTTGGACTCAAATGGTCTTGAGACCAAACTGCATGGACCAAAAAGTGTATCAACACTTCCAATTGAGTTAGGGTTTTCAATGTTCAACCCCTCAATCGTTCTTGTACTTGTTAGCTACTTATCAATTAAGTCAATTAGGTTAATCCTTTACTGATTTGACACTCAATTGAACCTCAAATGGTCACCAATTAGGGTTGGGATCAATTGGATTAGGGTTTGGAATCGATCAACCTTCAACATACATCAACTTGAGCCTAATTGATGTTGAACCCATTGAACCATCACTCAATTGGGTCATGACTTGACCCCAAACGGTCTTGGGATCGTTTGGTCCCAAACGGTCTTGAGACCGTTTGCCCATAACTCCATCCAAAAACTAAGTCATTAACTCAAGGGTTGAACCCTAATTAGGTCACAAAAATCAGCATTTGATTATTCAACAACTTGATATGATTGGACCCTCAATAGATCAACCCCTCTTAACCCTATACCTCCAAATGGTCTTGGGTGATCACCAAACGGTCTTGAGACCGTTTGAGTGATCCCCAAACGGTTTTGAAACCGTTTGGGTCACTCAACCCAAACTTCAACATGATTGGTCCATTGAAAACAGCAATGAACCCGATTAGGGTTTAGGTGACTAATGTGCCTTCAACTTGTGATTTACTTGGAATTAGTTAATGATTCTTGGTGGGTGATTAGTCCATAATGTCTACAGTAGATCCTCCAAACTGTCAATACTTGGTCAACCCATCCAAACGGTCTTGGAGACCGTTTGCTCCAATCGATCTAATGAAACCGTTTGGCCAAGGGGTGGAGGACCGTTTGCAAAAGCAACTTTGGGAATCACGCCCCCTTCTTCTACCTTGGTATGTTCTTCACGGTTTTGGTTGCAAGAACACATAGAAATATGGAAGGAAGAAGAACAAGCAATGTTTACAAGAAAAGAAGATGCATAATCAAAGCTTTAAGGTTTAGAGTTATAAAACCCGCCTTAAAACCAGCTCTAGAGCTCCAAGCTTCAAAGCTTTAATGGCGTCTTGAGCTCCACAGGTCGTCCAAGGTTCCTTCTTCAAGAATCGGATGGAGAAGATGGCTAGAAAGAAGATCTATGTAAGAAAGACTATCAAACCAACCTTGTAGCATGACTTCCTCCATGAATTCAAGCAAGACGGTGATTAGAACTTACCCAAAACGGTCTGGTCGTCCTCCCCTGCTCCTGAGCTCCCTCTAAGTTGGCCAAGCAAGAAGATAAGAAGAGAAGTAAAGGGAACAATCCCTTGCTTAGTAAGGAAGATATGTATATATACTTTGGGTGTAATTTCAAGATAAGGACATCTATTTTATTTTATTCTCAAACAGGTCCCTCTCCTCTTCCTAGGCAAGCCTCTCCTTCTCTACTTAATCCAAACTCCTTCTTAATCCAAGGTCTAAAGGAAAAGAAGCCAAACATCTTACTAAGTTGCACATATAAAAGGGTCTTTTGCTTATAACTTGGTTGTTTAATTACAAGGATTATCCTTCTTATTTGATTATTCAAATAAAGCGCCCTCTTCATCATTTTTACTCTATTTGATGCCAAGAGTCATGAAAGATACTCTAGAGGGTGTAATTTACATGTTGCACCCTATGTTTTGGGTAAATTGCACTTTACACCAAAACTAGGGTTTTAAAGCACAAGGATTGCTCTACAAGCTGCATCTTGGTGCCCAAGCTTGGAGAATCCATATTACTACATCATATTCATTCTTATTATGTATTATCATCAGAGGAACATCATAACATGTGAAATTTGCAAGTTAACCCCTCTAATTGGGTAATTTGCACATAAGTCCATATGTAACAAAACAATATTACAACATTGTTAAAAAAGGGCAAAAATAGAAATATATGTTCCTCAGAATCTTTAATTGCATATCAAAAGATAACCACAAGTATCTAATCATATGATTAAGCAAAACACTTAGGGTTAATTCATAACCCAGGTCAGGGATGTTACAGTCGTGCTGCATAGCACGGTCGTGTTGGTTGATTTTGTGCTATATTGCTCAATTCTAATCGAATAGCTACATTTGTGTGTAATGATTATCCTCATGGTTGACCTAATTCAGTAAATTTTGTGCTTGCATATATTTGTGTTTCTAATCCTAATGTTTGACCTAATTCATTAAATTTTGATGCATGTTGAAATAAGATTTAAAGTTGTCCATTCTAGCATCCTAATTTGATTTGATTATGTGCTTTGAACCTTGAAACATGCGTGTTAAAGATACATTGAATCCCTATATTGTATGATGTAGATTGATGATAATGTATGAGCTAGTTTGAAATTTTGAAATCAATTATGAATCTCTCCATCCCTAGGTCATACTAATTTAATTATGTGTGTCTGTATCTTGATGATGAACATGCATGGACACTCAAAATGTTGAAATCAATGTTATAGAATATGATACCTAGATTAAATGATGTTACATGAAACCTAGGATATGAATTATGAAACTAGGATTGTAGGTATTGGAATGACAACATATATGCATGTATTTGTTGGCCTAGAAACCCATCCAAGATTTACTCATTAGGAGTAAATCTTGGATACTCCCCGGTTTGGGACTATTCATGAACACCTAATCTCACTTAGGATGTAAGTGTATAATGTGTATTTGGTTTTCAAGAAAATTTCAGCAGCATTTCCCCATTTGTTCTCTAAGTACATATGTACTAAGAGAACAGTGGGGAAATGCTTTCGAAATTTTCTTGAAAACCCAATACACATTATACACTTACTAGTGAGATTAGGTGTTCAAGAATGGGATAGGTGGTACACATTTATTATATATAAGAATGACAACACGTGTATTTGTTGGCCTAAAGTTTTAACCATGCAAAAACTCTGATCCTAGACCCTAATCTTGTTGTAATATATAATTGTTTTCTCTTTGATCATAGAATGGATAGATCATGGATGTCCATTCGCAATCACTGCACCCCAGAGTTTATTTCTGGTCTTGACCAGTTTATTAGATTTGTCGTGAGCAGTTGGAACAAGGTCACTTGTATATTTTACAAAACATGGACGAATTGAGTGTTTATATCGAGGAACATACCAATTTCATCAAGAGACAATATCCTCGAGCCAATACAATGTGGCTTGCTAGAGAGCATAACAAGGCATTATTAAGTGGTTTGAAGATAAAGTCTTACATCAACTATCTCAAACACCATATGATATTACTGAAACTATCAAATGCCTCGCCTTTAAACCAAAATTGAATGTTATGTCTTATGAAGGGTATGACATTAATGGATTCACATATTACACAAAGCGCCAAGATGATAAGAGTGTCGTCCAAAACAGCGGGGTCACCCTTCAAGCGTCGACTATGTTTTTTGCAAGTGCAAAGGATAAGAGTCCATGTGAAGCTAAAATGTCATATTACGGTGTCATTGAAGACATATGGGAGTTTGACTACATAGATTTCAGAATTCCGCTCTTCAAATGTAATTGGGTTGATAACACCAAAGGAGTTATAGTGGATGAATTGGGTTTCACTTTAGTGAACTTTGAAAATATTGGCGAGAAGGGTGAACCATTCATGTTGGCATCACAGGCGAAACACGTATTTTATATCGATGATCCTGCAAATGATAAATGGTCGGTTGTTCTTCATGGTAAAAGATAGTTCATTGAAGATCCTATAGATGAAGAAGAGTACTATGATAAGTATGATGACTCCATTCCATTCTCAGTTGGGTTGCCAACACCAGAAAATATTGAAGCTAATGATGACTTGTATGTGCGCGGAGATCACAATGAAGGATTGTTAATTGATAAAAATTCGCAATATTAGAGGCATGTTTATATGTTTTATTTTTCTGAATGTGAACTTTACAATGTGAATTACTTTACAATGTGAATGTGAACTTTACAATGTGAACTTTACAATGTGAATTACTTTACAATGTGAATTACTTTACAATGTGAATGTGAACTTTACAATGTGAGCTTTACAATGTAAATTACTTTACAATGTGAACTTTACAATGTGAATGTGAACTTTCAGATGGCTGAGCTGTAAGGACCATGACCTCCGTTTAGGGCTTTTCCTGTTTGCTTTGCTTAACCTTGATGCTTAGTTGCTTGCTAATCACCTTTAGTGGTGATTAGGGTTTGTTGGTGCTTTGTTGAGAGCTGGAGGTGCTACTTGCAATTAACCCAATTCTAGGGTTTGTGGGCAAGTTTGTCACCTTGTGAGGTGTTCCTCCCTCTCTTTGCTTCCTCTAATGTTGAGAAGAAGAGTTGGGCTCGTTGCTTGAGTTCCTTTGGGCTTGGTTGAGCCTTGTTGGGCCTTGCCTTTGCCCTTTTGGACCTTGTGTCGGGCAAGTGAGCCTTGTGTCGGCCTAGGTGTGTCGGCCATGCTTGTGTCGGCCTGAGGTGTGTCGCCCAGGGGTGATGTCGGGCATGGTGGTGTGGAGGTGTGTCGCCCATGGACCTCTTTGACCCTCTTTGACCTCGTTTGTATCACCACTAGTGGACACTTGGTGCTTGATGCTTGCATGTGGTAATGGCTTTGGACATGTGTTTAGGGCATGTTAGAGGGGCGGCCTTGCTCATGGACAAGTATCCCTAGGTGGGCGACACATTGCCTTGTCTTACCTTGGTTTCTCCTCCATCCTCTCCTATATATGTGTCCCCTTTCTCTTGCTAAGGATCCCTTTAGTTCCTTAGTCTCCATCTCCCTTAGTGCACGACACCCCTCTTCCTTTGCAAGCTTAGTGGTCGATCCTTATCTTGGAGTCTCCTTCTTCCTCTAGTGGTGGCCGAACCCTAGAGTGTCTTTCTCTTCTTCTTGTGGTGGTGCTTGGAGCTAGGAGCTTGGAGCTTGCTTAAGGCGGGTTACATAACTCCTAACCCTAACTATACTACCTCTTCTATGTTCTTGTTTGTATGTTGCTTATGATCAACTATGTATGTTGCTAGTTTGGTTTCTTGCTTAGTCACATCTGGTTGGCCGAACCATGTTCTAGGGTTTCTTGTTGAGCAAACACCCCTCTCCCTCCTTGGTCTAGAGAAGTGAGCTTGAACTCTAGTAATATGGGCAATACTCCTCTATCGTTTAAGTTGAGAGGTGAGCTTGTGTTCTAGTTGCTTGAGCAACACCCTTTTCTCACCATGGATTCGAGAGGTGAGCTTTGTTGTGGTTGTAGACCTTTGTTAGAGTTGTTTCTTGTGTTGCCCGATTGATGATAAGAGTTATGCAAGACCCCTCTCTCTTGGTTGTTGAGAGGTGAGCCATCTTCTTGATCCATTAGGGTTTTGGTGCCCTTGTGCTTGAGGTTGGTGACGACCTTATGGGGTTGCATCTTGCCCGATATCCTTCTTTGGCTTAGAGCCTTGGTCGACATGATGATGTGGTTGTGTCGGGCATCACACATATGGTTCTTGCCTTGTTGTGTCGGGCGTCACACTATGTTGAGTACCCAGCCCGACACACATAGCCTAGGAGGTGGCTTGGTGTCATTATACCTTGATGTTGTGGAAGTGTTGCTAGCCAGTTCTGTAGTGTGCGTTACCCCTTGGCTTTAGCCCTGTGTGTGTGGCCGATAGCATGAGACTTGATGGGCGTTATGCCTTGTTGTGTGCGTGTTGTCCGATATCCTTAGTGCATGACACACCGTTGCATGATATGCCCCTTTGGCTGAGCTGCACGCCCTGGTTGCCCGTTAGCAGTTAGTTGCATGACACGCCTGGCTCAAGTGCCCGTTACACCTTTGATGATATAGAGCTTAGTGGCTAGCTTTGTGCTGGGCATCATGGTGTAGTAGTAACCCTAGCTGTTGCACTTGGATGCACGTTACACCTGTTGCTTGATGCCTGCTGCTCAACACGCCCTTGGGCTCAGCTCCACGATAGGTTCTGTGGGTGCACGACACTCTGTGGTGCACAACACAGCGTTGCACAACACATGAGGTGCACGACACAACGTTGCACGATACACCCTAGGTGCTGCCTGTTATCCTTGCCGGTTTGCTTGACCGTTGTGTGGTTTGTGGTTTGTGTGTTGGGCGATATGGGAGAGTACCCTGTCCGATGCCATCTCTAGTGAGGGTGCCCTACCCGTCATACTTCTGGTGAGGGTAGTGGGCGCTTCTGGTGAGGGTCTTGTCCCTTCTACTAATATGCTAGATCTTGTTTCATGCTATCACATTTGGTTTATGATAGTGATCCTTGACATGCTTGATAGTAGATATAGTAGATCACATCTATGTACCTTGACATGACATTTCATGTGTATATGATCATCTTGAATTATATGTATAATGCGGAGGAATGGTAAGCATATAAGATGCTTTACATGATGATATGACATATGTCTATGGTCACAGGTTGAGGCATGAATGATAAAGCATATGGTCATCAATGTTGCCCTATGCTGGATAATATGATCTTTCTATTAATCCATGATGATTGTGTATACTAACCATGCAGGTGTTTCATACAGATGCATAGCCAGGTAAAGGGCTATGAGGTATATGTGTTTGAGTAACACTGCTCTAATGGTTACTCTTGATGATGATATAACATGCATGATGTGTTTTGGTCTGAGGACCTGAGGTTGGCTAAAGTGCCTAATTGGAGGTGTTATCTTCTGATGATGATCTGGGATTGATATCCCAAGTGATGAGAATGCTTGTTGAGGCAGTGGTTTCTTGTGATGAGGGATTGAGATCTCGGAATAGCATGATGGTGGTAATAATAATGTAGTTTTATGTTATGTATGTGTTACAACTTGGTTTCCTCAACAATCCACTTAAAATGTACTAACTAATCATAGTGGAACATATCATGTAGTTTGCTCTGGCCATAGATCCATCATCGTCAGGAGCTGGTGATGGTGAAACAGGTTCTCCTGCGGGTTAACCTGGAAGCACATATTTTTGAATGTGTGGTTTCTCCTAGCCTGAAATAGAGAGGATGAGAGTGCAGCTACGGTTGCAGACTCAGATATATATATAGAGTATGGTGAACAAGCCCATGGCTCAATGTGATTGAGCATGAATGCGTTCATGGCTCAGGGAGCACGATGAATTGGCCCGTGGCTCAGATATACTAGCACCGAGACCTGTACCGAGGTGGGCTAGAGGAAGGGTAGCCTATGGAGCTGACCCTGTAGTTGAGGCCACTTAAGCATGAGACTGCGGTCCTGCTTTGTTTCTCGTGCACTAACCACGAGGTGGGAGGTCGTGGAGTCCGACTCTTCCATTGACCTTGTATGGCACCGGCTTGGGTTTCACAACCGAAGGTTGGATTTGAGCGGTACGACTCACTTCCTCAGGGCATAACAATACGTAATCCAGTCGTATAGTATTTATTGCTTAAGGCAAAACACGGAACATTGGTTGAGTCCTTGCTTGTGTAGTTGCTCTTGTTATACTTTGCAGTTACTTATACGTTCTTTGTGTTATGTGGTAAGATCTTACAAATATTATCTTGTCAATCATGTTCCATAAAGATATATATGGTTATCTGCCTTCCGTACAGCCTGGTAAGCTTGATGGTGTGAATAGCCTTGCTATATAGACTACTCTTACTATACCTTTTATCAGTTATCTACTGCTATTGCTTTAATCTTTCTATGTTTTTATGGTTTTGGCGGGGAGTTATGTTTCTCGTTGGGACTGTGTAACATCCCAGGATTTGAGGCCTCGGATAAGTTGATCTTAAAAGGAATGATTGGACTACCCATATCACCAAGGTGCACCTCCTTTTCCGGGAGTCCATCACTAAAGAACTCCATAGTTAAGCGTGCTCAACTTGGAGTAGTACTAGGATGGGTGACCAGTCGGGAAGTTGACCCCGGCTTGCGCGTAAGTGAGGAAAAAGTGCGCAGTTAAGGCTCGTGGTGGTCTGTGGGGATAATCGTCATTCCTGAAACTCTACTAGAGCCTAGGGCAGTGGGCCCAAGCATTACAAATGGTATCAGAGCCATAACTCCTCTAGTAGGTGGGGCCCACATGGGCATGTGGCATGCCAGTCTTGAGCAGTGCGGTCCAGGCAAGTTGGAAAGGGCTATCCGTAGAGACGAGATGGAGCCGCCCTTGCGCTGGTAGCCGTGGACGGGAGTTGGGTGTCCATGGGCCATTGTGGGTCTGCACTGAAATGGGGTCAGATTATGAGGCCATATAGTTGAGACTTGACGAGGACGTCAGGAGTCTAAGTGGGGGAGATTGTAACATCCCAGGATTTGAGGTCTTGGATAAGTTGATCTTAAAAGGAATGATTGGACTACCCATATCACCAAGGTGCACCTCCTTTTCTGGGAGCCCATCACTAAAGAACTCCATAGTTAAGCGTGCTCAGCTTGGAGTAGTACTAGGATGGGTGACCAGTCGGGAAGTTGACCCCGACTTGTGCGTAAGTGAGGAAAAAGTGTGCAGTTAAGGCTCGTGGTGGTCTGTGGGGACAATTGTCATTCCTGAAACTCTACTAGAGCCTAGGGCAGTGGGCCCAGGCATTACAGATTGTGTGTCTCACCCCACTGGTTTATAACCTTTTTAGGTGTTTGAGCTAGACGTGGTGGTGGTCGCGGGGTTGCGGCCGGGCATCAAGATGAGATGTAGAAGGCAAGAGATGGATATGTTGTTGTTTTGGTTGTTTTGTAGTAGAGTCTTAGAGTCATCACTGTACTCTCAGGTCCTCGGGAGCGTTTTGACATTTTTTCACGATGTTTAGTTGTTAAAGCTTTGTATATCCTGCTGCTGGCCGGATGTGGGTCGTTATGTACATATAAGCACGTGATGAACTCATGTGATGGCTAGACAGCTAATCCTCTAAGCTGTGGACACATACCAATACTTGTAAATGTTTATATATATAACATGTTTTCATGAAGGATGAGGATATGAATGTAATAGTTTCTTGGTTTATCCGCTTTCTGCAATCGGTTTTAATCAACCCGTGTTTTTGGTAATTTGTGGTTTATGGTGTTTTCCGCACGTTTTCGTGTAACGCCTCGCTATCTGTGTGATAGCGGGATGTGTTGCCACATGAGCATTCTCCCAATGACCATGTTGATGATTATCGTGAGGGTGAGGACATCAATGCACCGCCTCACAATGTAAGTTTTAAAAATATATCATATATTTATATCTACATGTCCATTTATAGTTATATCCTGAAAGTGTGTTTATTTTGTCAAATTTTAGGTTGATGATGCACATGTACCCTCTGAAGCACTTGAGGCACTTGATGAGTAGCACCAAAAAGTTGACAAGAGAAGGGGCATCACTATGATGAAGAAGTTAATAGCGCAAAGGGGCAATGGACCCAAACTTGTTGTGGATTTTGATAATGTAGGAAATGCAATTGGAGTGAATCACAATTCGTTTGTTTCATATCTTGGGTATGTTACTCATAGCCATTGCGGTTGTAAGATAGATTATTGGCATACAGTTCCTAAGGGGAAGAAAGACATAATATGGAAGGATTTATGCGTGAGTTATTATTAATTTGTAATTCTATTTTGTAGATTACTAATTTTTTGGATACTAGTTAATAGCAATTCTATTTTGCAGAGTATATTTGAATTGGATGAAAAGCTGCATCATAAATTTGTGATGCAACGCTGTGGGAGAGTCCTAAGGAACTATAGGATAAATCTCACCCAAGAATACATAAAAGAAGGTGACAAGAAGAAGAAGACAACCACTGAACAGTGGAACTTCCTGGACTAATAAGAATGGGACGCGTTTGTTGTTTCAAGACAAACTGCTGAATTCAAGGTATAAGGCGTCACTCCCAATTTAATTAATATACATTGTATTCACCTATTCAAGATTAACATTTAGTGTTACTAACCAAATCATTAATGTGCATACTAACTAGGCCCTTAGTGAGGCGCAAAAAGCAAGGCGTGCACTAAATGTGCATGACCACACAATGGGTCCAAAGGGGTATGCAGGCATTCGCCAAAGACTACAGGCTGAGTCTACTGCTCAGTCTGCTTCTACTCAAGAGTCCTCTACTATAGGTACCACACCTCTACCTCGCCATGATGTCTGGATAGCTGGGAGGCAAAATAAGAAGGGAGAAATAAGGAAGCCCACAACTGCTGAGGCGGCTGCAAAAATGGTAAAATACAACTCTTAGGGCAATCGTTCGAATATTAATTATTTGTGGTGTTTACTTAATTACAAATTTTTGTTTTGGCGATTAGCGGGAGATGCACGAGCTGAGGAAACAAGGCAAGTTCATCCCTGAGGACACAAGGGATGAATTGACAGTTGCTCTGGGTAACCTAGAGCATCCTGGACGTGTTAGGGCTGCATGCGCTGGTGTGGGCATCAAAACGTTCTTTGGGCCATCCCAGTGCAAACATGTCCCAAAAGCAGGACTTTCACAAGAAGAGGTAACCTATTATTTCTTTATAATGTTACTGTAAAAGAGAATTCAACAATCAGAAGCTAACATTTCTTTTATCCATGTATAGGTAGATAAGCTAGTTGATAGGAAACTCGAAGAAGCAATGAGCAAGTGGCAGGCATCTCTGATTGTCGCTCAACAGAAAATACCTATGGCGTCCTGCTCTACTCCTACTGCAGAGGTTGGGAGTAATCTTGTAGACCGACCACCTAGCACATTTGTTGTAAGTATTTTTATGACATAGTAACTAATCTTTTCAAGATGATATATTTTCAAGATGATATGTATATATGTATATAACATTATTTACACAAAAATTTGTAGGGGTTGAAGCCATGCCGTCTAAAAAGTAAAGAATTTGTCATTGCGGAGGCATCGTCTTACCCATCCCTACCAGGGGAAATGTTTCATGGGTCTCCATTACCAGTTGGTTGGATTCGTGTGAGCCCGGTACGTATATTCCCCAATTGGATGGATCTTCCATTGCCATATGCCCACCCAGATTGTGAAACTCTTGGTGAGGCAGAAGGCGGAGTGATATTGTGGCCAAAAGTGGATGTCCTCTATACTGAAATTATATGATAAACTTACATTACATTAAATTGTTAGTGTGTGTATATGATGTCAATTGATCTGAAATTATATATATATATATATATATATATATATATATATATATATATATATATATATATATATATATATATATATACAGGTTAAAAAGAAGACACCCAGAGCATCTAGGCCTCCACCTCCACCTCCTACATTACCAAGTTGGGTTCCACATGACCTACTTGTCCCGTTAGGTCCTAATTGTAGGGGTATGACAATATGGTTAGGCGAACATGATATAAATTGTCCTATAATTGTTTCGATAGATGCAGATGTTGCAGGTCAATCATACGAAAGCAGCCTATTTATATAAGATATTTTGGAGTTATTTCGATATGATTGGTTGAATACATCTATGATAGAGCTATGGATAATGTGAGATCTTCTTTATACATCCATATACCTTGTGTAGGATCTGGTGATCTGGTTTCTTATTTATTAATACATATGTAATACATGTTTTGCAGCTACTTAGACAAGATACGTGTATATTTTTCATTCAAACATGTAGGATTTTTGATCCCATCTTTGATTAGTCTAGTAGATAAAGACCCTCCGTCAGTTCAACAATACTGTTGTGATGCTTTTACAAATTTTGGTCAAAATAAGAAGACAGTGATAATAGCTCCATTCAATGTGGAGTATGTTTACTTTGCTTATAATTTGGACTTAAGAAAATTACATTTTATTGTGGATTTTAAGTTATTAATTTATAACTTTTTTACCTCTAGTGGTGTGTATTGGGAGTTACTAGTTATTGTCCCTGAGACGTTCACTGTCTATTATCTAGATCCTAAGGGGACTAAATTGAATTCAAAATATGGACACAAAATGAAAATGTCATTATTCCAGTGAGAAATATTTCATTTTCATATCCGTTAACATATGTTATTACATTACTATTTAATTATGCAATGTACTATGTTACATTAACATGTAGGGGTTTGGATGAGTTCAAAAAGGCTGGTTGTAAGTCTCCAGGAAAAAGAACTAGCCAATAATTTGAAGAACGCGGAAGTAAGTTCCCGACTGCAATGTATATATTATTTATGTGAACAATGCTTAATTAGTTGTATTTTTTAATATTTTGTATGTTTCAATTTATAGTGTGGTACACAAGACAACGGATGGGCATGCGCATACTATGTGATGTGATTTATGCACATGATTATCAAATATGCCGCACTGGATATCGATACCATTCCTGGGGTATTATATATAGTCTCATTAATTAGATAATATGAAATATATCAATCTCATTTATATATTATTAATTATATATATACATCATTCTCTTTGCAGGTGTTTAAACTGACCACACTATAGGAAAGGCCTTACCAGATGTACATGCTCCCTATACAATGGCAGAATTAAATGATGTAAGAGAAGAATGGGAAACAACCATACAAGTAGTGGGGGTTTTGACATACAAGTGGGATGTTGATAGCGAATAATGACTAAAGAATGATATTTTGTAAATGAATTTTCAAATTATAATATGTGTGAATGTTTCTACATGTGTGAATGTTTCTACATGTGTCTGAATATTTATACATGTGTGAATGTGAAAATGAATGAAACTGCCGGTTGCTATATGAATGTTTCTACATGTGTGAATGTGAAAATGAATGGAACTACAGATTGCTACATGAATGTTTCTACATGTGTAAAAATCAGATGGAACCGCAGGTTGCTAAATGTGTGAAAATTAATGTTGTTAATTTTGTAGGTTTGTGGCCTGTTGTTGGCTGATATCAATGGATGTCGTAAAACCTGCACTTCATAACTGAATTGCAGGTTTCTCATCCTGCGACCAGCCACAGCAAGTCTGCAGACTGATAGAAAAAAAAACTTGCAATAGGCGTCAGTTATTTGTTTAAAACTGATGACAAATGATTACAACGTCTGATAAATAATTATTACCGACGCCTAATGCATGTGATGTGGCATCGATTATCAATGATAAACTAACACTGATGGTTCTGGCATCGGTTTCCCTACTAGTAACTGACGTCTATTTCCCTAATGAGGCCAGGCACCACGGCCGTACTGGCCACCTCGGTCGAGGCAGCGGACCAGACACCACGGTCGTGCTGGCCAGACAAAACGGTTGTGCTGACCAGCACGACCGTGGCAGCTGGTGATATGGCGTCAGTTATCACTAATAAACTAACACGGATAATGCCCTAGATGACACCCTTTCTGTGGCGTAAAGATTTACGACGTCGGTTTCAAAGCTAATAACCGACGCCTATACCCCCCTCCTGACGCGTTTTCGATGGCACACGAAGGGTTGTGGTGTCAGTTTGGGAACCGACGCCTAACGTTTGGCCTTTTAGTGGCACCCACATAGGTGTCACATTAAAATCGACACTAAAGGCCTTAAATAACCGACACTAAAGGCCGGTTATGTACTAGTGGAAGTAAAACCCTCTAGTTGTGAATCAAAGGTTTTCCATTCCTTAGTATGATGATGTGGTTGATAACTTGTCAAGGAAAATAACATATGGATCACTTAATTATGAGACATAATGTTAGTACATGGTCAATATGTTTACATAATGCATTTTTGTAACCCACACATAACTTAACGAGATGATACACATATACATTTATAAAATGGTGATACCTAGTGCTGA
The DNA here is from genome assembly GCA_963693085.1 of Alisma plantago-aquatica. Classification (NCBI taxonomy): domain Eukaryota; kingdom Viridiplantae; phylum Streptophyta; class Magnoliopsida; order Alismatales; family Alismataceae; genus Alisma; species Alisma plantago-aquatica. The sequence continues at coordinate 551,639,850 of OY856415.1, read as the reverse complement.
TGACACGATGATTTATTCATATCTAACTAATGATTTTTCAAACCTAAATCAGTTTCAAGAGACTGGAAATTGGTGTAATTAGGGTGGGTGATGTAACCATGAGGTAAAACCCTAATCAGCTATATGTCAAGAGCAATGACCATGATTCTAAGGGTAGGTTGTATTATTGAATGTGTATGAATAGAAATCATGATATTGTACCCTCTCTCTCTCTCTCTTAAATTACATGACCTTAACTTTGTGAGTTAATTGAGTGTTATAACTTGTGAATACTATGAAAGCCTTGGTAGGGGAGCATGGAAAGTATAAATATGTGAATGTGCATACTTGGTTATATTGTCTATTTCTTAGCCTCATACCCTCAAACTTATGGGAGATAGTGAAAGTCAGGGATTGAGATAGAATGATACTTGAGAATCCTTTATGGAATAAGCATGAAGCCTAATCCTAAATTAGATAACTTACGATGCTTTACTTGCTTTATTTAAAGGTGTTTAATGTGTTGAAACATGTTCTCTCTCTAATATAATGTTAACTTTGCCACAAAGATGAATGCCATAGCTAGTGATTGCTATGATACGTATATGTGATGTGGCACAAATGATGATTGGTATAAGTAATGCTTATATGCCCAATGAAGCATGATGAGATAGAAATGAATCACAAGTGTGATGTGATGGGTCTTAGGACCGGACAAGGATTTAGTTCCTAGTTGAGGTGATATCCTCTGGTGCTGGAATGAGGTATTGATATCCCATGATAGTATGTTGATGGTGATACCCTTGTGAATGGCAGTGACATAGTGTTATGAGTGATGGGAATCAGTTTATAGTATAAACAATTATATCTTATGTTGTAATACTATGTGGTGTTCTCGTGTACTGACCACAAGGTTTGGAGAGGTTGTGGATTTCGATACTTTTATTAACCTTGTATGACACTGATTTTGACTTCCCAATTGTCAGTTAGATTTGGGTGGTACAACTCAAATCCTCGGGGAATAATAAAATATGTAATCATCTGTGTAGTATACATGTATAGGATCAAATACGAAAATATTAGTTGAAGCCTTGCCTTGCTTTCATACTATTTAGTTTATAACAACTATACATGTTCTTAATATTCCTTTCAAATTATTAATTGGTCTACTACTCAACGACAAGTGCATATTACTGCTCTATTTACTAATTTCATGAGATATATGTCATTTAGTTAATTATGTTCAACATGCTCAGTATGTTAGTCTATCTACTTAGTTATCTATGATAATAATAGAATTGGCGGAGATTTATATCTCTCATTGGGACTTTTGTTTCACCCCATTGGTTAAATATCTTTTAGGTGGACGTGCATGCCAAACTAAATATCGGATGGTTGAGGATATAATATGAAGAGGAACTACACTTGGTGGATCATGGTATACAGATAACGTCTAGTAATAGAGTCCTATGTGTCATCCGTGTACACTCATGTCCTTGGGGGTGTTCTCGATGTGTTTTGATGACATGATGATCGATACATGATTTTTGGCTTATGTTCCTTTGATGGTATGTACATACACGAGGAACTGTTATCTTATGTAACATGTTGATTGGAAAACAATGATGTAGCTCCTTGAATATATGTTATGAAATGCAAGTATTGACTCTTGGTAATAAATCTCAGCTCATGGTGCTTGTTGTAAATCAATTTTAATTTCATGTGATTTTTGGTAATCTGTTGTTAATGGTTGATCGTGGTTTAAGTTTTGAGTAACCTCGCTTTGTGTGGAAAAGGGTGTCACACACATACACTATGAAAGAGAGCACAAGAAAGTATATAAAAGACAATGGATACATTATAAGTTGTCATTGTAGCTACATGTTTGTATGTTTCATGACATATATGTGAACAAATATGCATGCCTCGACAATATGTCTATGTGCTTTAACAGTTTGTTTATCTATTATTTTTTCAAAACATAGATAAATTTACTATTATATACTATAGGTTGAAGGGATTTAGAAGGTAGTTAATCAAATTTTTCTTATTACAAGTACTAATATATTAGTCAATCAACACACGTCCTAAAAGGAGAACACATATAATTCTGGTATTGACATGTTGTTGGTTAGAGGGAGTCAGTTGGTAGTTAGTTGAGTCTCTTAGAGGGTTTTAGGACTTTGTATGGTAACTTATTATACCAATATGTTTGTCTACGAGTTCAGATTTGCTACTCCCGTGTGAACACAAAGTATGTTATGCCTTTGTTTATCTTTCGATACTAGTAGATTTGCTTACCAAAATCAAATATTTCAATGTAAATTATTATAAGTATTAATTTATATTAATGATGGACTAGCACATGTCCTAAACGGGGAACACATATAGTTTTTGTACTGATACATTGTTGGTTCAAGGGAGTTAGTTGGTAGTTAACTGAGTCTCTTAGAGGGTTATCAAAGTTTGTATGGTAACTCATCATACTAGTATGTTTGTCTATGAGCTCATATTTACTACTTCTGTATGAACAAAGGAATATTCTACACCTTTCTTTATGTTTCAACACCATCAAATTTTCTTAACAAAACTTAGCCTTTTTTGCATGTTTGTATGTCGACAATATGATAGTTGTCACCAACTAATTGGTGCTAGAGCAATTCTTTTGTATGTGGTGTGTGTTCCTATCATTCTCAAAGTCAAGTTAAGTGTAGAATTAATATAGATGTAAGTGATGTACGGTCGTCAACGGGATTGGAGCGGTCTAAAAATTGACTTTGATCAATTATATTAGACATTCGTATGTAGTAGTTGAATATTAGATTAATTAAATTGTATTGAACAAGACTCACGTGCTTAACACATGTTATGTGCTAGTATCTATATATCTATAACAAAGTCGATGCAGGAGTATGTGTGCATACCAATCGACCTGCTTGTAACTTTTATTTTTTCTTCAAAATTTTTATTTTTTTGACTAGATAAATAAAAAGACCGAGCAAATGCTAGATTTTAGGTATGTGTTTTCATCATATCAGCCTGTGTGTGTTTTGATAGTTTAGTTGTATGCTCACTATTCCAACCAGTCTGTGTCTTTTAATAGTTTATCTACATGTTAATCTCTCTAGTCTAACAATGTGTTTGACATCATTAGTTTCTTCAAAGCGGGTTCTAGTAAATTATCTATGCTCATTGATCTAATTTATTTGTTTGTTCAATTAATCTATCTCAGTGCTAATTAGCTCAATTTGTCCATGTATTCGAACAATTTGTCTGAGTATTAATTGGTCCAATCTGTCTACGTGCCTACAAGTTGGAGGGAGTCAATTAGCTTTTAATCAAGATGCTTTCTCTTAGTATGCTTTATCTAGATTAGCGCATGTTAGTGCAGTGATCATCTTGAATCCAACACAAAAAAATAGTTTTAGCTTAGATTTTGGTATGACATGCTACAAGTCGAAGGAGTCAACTGACAAATGTGTATGCAGGTGCTCCGGTAGCTTGGCTATGTGCTCATTGATCCATTCATTATTTGTGTTCTAGCAACATGTATGTGTGTTATACAATTTGACCCGTCTGTATGCTAGTCAATTCAGCATGTTTGTGTACTCATAGATTAGATTGAGTCAACTGGATGTTAATTGAGCTTCTCTCTTAATGGATTAGTCGATTTTATTTTTTGTAATTCACATTTTTTTTACTAATTTTTAAATTTTATTGTGCATACTAGAGAGTGTCAACTAGATATCAACCGAGTTATTCTCATTTAACAATTTGAATGTAACTATTATTAATTATGGATCTAGAGAAAAGATGAATTTGAAATTAAATCTTGAATAAACATTATCAAGTGTAATAGTGTGCATCAGAGATTTTATTTTGCTAACTCAATTGCTATTCAGATATTTAGCACATGCTTTTAGCTACTCACACTTTTTTCATAAAACAATATCCTGATTAAACCTGCTGCTTGTGAAGTGCAGGTTGCAGGATCTCCTTTAGGCTGGTTTCTATATATGGCATCATTACCGGGGAGGAGTTCCCCAAATCATTTTTTTTCTCTCCAAAAAACAATATCATTTCCATATTCCAACGGAGTTTTCTTAGAAAATAAAAGTAAATATAGAGTTAAAAAAAAAGTAAATATAGAGTAACCACGAGTGAAATAGGCGCCGGACCAGAAATACGCGGAGGACCAGGGAAGAAGCAGTGTGCGAGCGGCATCGGCGGAGCATATCCCTCCGCCTCCTCCCTACAACATCCCATTCCCGACGGTCACGGCGGATCTATCTTCTCTGCGGCTCCACCCCCATCTTCCGTCGGCCCTCAATCCGCATCCCGATCTTCCTCCATCCTTTAGTTGCGGCTGCAGAAAAAAAGGGGACTGCAGACGTGTGCCTGTGTGGTAAGTAAGCACCTTCCCCTCGCGGCCTCGCCTCTCCCATTGTTTTTGCTTCATCTATTTGTGTTTTTTTCATTCAAATTTTGACACTGTTACCACCCCGTCACAAAAAACCCCGAGCAGATCTAGGACAAGCCGCGGCGACAGCTCAAAGCTGCAGCGGCTCCGGCCCCTGCAAGGAGCAGCGGCGCCAGCCACCGGTAGGAGCAGTGACGACGGCCACTGCAAGAAGCAGCGACCACCACTCCAGCAAGCGGCGACGGCCACCACACAAGCTGCAGGTATGTCGTTCTTTCTTCAGCCTTCCCTAAGGCTGCGTTTGGTAAGTGGTGAATAATGGTGATGGGGAATGATTGTGAAATAAAAATGTTGTTTGGTAGTGATAGGAAATTTTTCTGTGGTGAATCATGGTGAATTTTGGTGTATTTTTGTCCCATGGAAAAGCACGTTGAATGATGGTGAGAAAAGTTCTTTTTAAGTTTCCATCAATATATGGACATATCTGCAAAAAAAAATTCTACTATTTCTTCTCTCCTTGTGCCACATACTTTCCTCCAAGATTTCTTTCCTGAACATATTTTCAAAACTTATTTTACTCTAAATACTATTCATATATCTTATTTTTTCGAACAACATTTTTTCTTGTTATTTTTTATTTGTTAACGTACTTATTACGAACTAAAAACATTTATTCATTGCTAAAATTATCTCTTCTAACAGATCAATTTCCCACATAACGTTTCTCCCGCCAAACCTTTTTCTTCTAAGACACATTTTTTCCCTCCAGGACAACGATTCCCGCCACACTTTTTTTCCTCCAAGACAACGTTTCCCGCCACACCTTTTTCCTATCCCCATCACAGTAACCATGTAACAAACAACACTTTTTAAATATTTTTCATCTCTTTCACCATCACCATGCATGTGTTACCAAACAATAATTTTTAACAATTTCACTAATTGTCACTATCACCATCACCACCACCACATATTTTGACACCATGTACCAAACACAACCTAAAATACCTCCTGTCCTCACCTTTTCCTCCTCTTCATTTACATGTATTTGATCCCTTCCATTTGTCTTCTTCCTATTAGCTTCTCTTCTCCAAATTGCCAACATATGTTCGTTTGGCGAGTAGGGAGCAGATGATAGGTAGGAAGCCGTTCTCCACTTCTTTTGTTTAAAATTGCGCTCCCTCCGTCCTCAATTTCTCTCCCCTCAATCTTACTCACCAGCTAGGTAATTGGGTTGTTTGGGCCGTTTGAGTTTGCTACATAGTGCGCTCTAGTAAAGTGTTGCCGTGCATATAGTGCTCCAGTAGAAGGCCACGTTATTCCTGTCATCATTAGGACATGATTCCCTTCGTTTGTCTCTATAATTTGCTGCCTGTTCCTTGTTGAACCTTTCGGAACATAATATATGACTTGATTATTTTGTATTGGTTTTGGATCAATATGTAAATCATGCTTGTGCTATCTATCGTTTTTTCCCAATTGCCCTAACTTTGGCCGACTTTTCCCCAAATTTTATTTGAATGTGTCGCGTGATGTTGGAATTCTGGATTTGTGACTATGGTGATATAATGTAAATATTTACATCTCAATTGGACAATAGAACTAAATTATTAAAGAACATTGCAATAACCACTAACACCATTGAAGTCAATATGAGTATGGTAGGTAATTGTAAATATCATAATCATCATCATTATCATCATCTAAGCCTCAGTCCCAACTATGTTGGGGTCGACTACATGGATCCTTTGTTTCCATTCAGCTCTATCATGGGCCATATTCTGGTTGAGATGTACAGATTCAAAATCTCTCTTCATATGTGAATATTTATATTTTTTACAGTTTTATGGACATATAGTATAAAAACACATGATATTACTGACTTTTAACTGTTAAACATCATTAGCTACTGAATAATGAACTAAAGATTAGATTAGATTAGGGTATCCTATAGCATATCATAGCAATTGACAATTTCATGCACATGTATACTATATCTTGTATTATACATTTATCCAAATTTAATATACTAGTACACACATATTCTATTTTGTATTGAAATTGTACTATATATTTAAAGTACTCATCATACTTGTCAAGGCGCTCGCCTAGGCGACCACCTAAGCGACAAGGCATCCAAGGGCTGCGCCTAGGCGAGGACACTTTATTTATAATGCTACAATGACCTAGTTTTGTGGGTTTGGTTGTATATTAACTTATTTTAATGTTTGATATGGCTACACCAATGTTCAAAATTAATAGTGTTGCCTATTTTATGTGCCAAATATCACTTTTAATTGGATTTAATACTCTTTTTTGGGTTTGACTGGATCTAATACTCTTTTTTTTTGTTTGACTGGATCTATTACTCTTAGTACACATTAGATTTTTCTTAGTTTGCAGTTGCACCTTCAATTCAGATTGTATTAAGTAGCTATGCTATGAAGGATAGTGATTACATTGCTTAATACTTGTAGCTATGTATGACAATAAATATATATTAATTTGTTGATCACTCTCTTACAATCTTTATAATAATTCTTTTCGTGTCCTTGACATTATTGTCAATGATAATATATTAGAAATGTAACTGGTTATTTTTTCATACAATAAAATATACACACACACACACACACACACACATATATATATATATATATATGGGATGATCGACCATAAATTTGTAGATAACTACATATATAACTATACAATGTGTGTATATGAGTGGGGAAAAACCATGACACATGTATATATACGTAAAATATATACATAAATTATTTTTTTTAAAGGTCGCTTAGACGACGCCTAGTCGTGCCTTGGCGTAAGGCGTCTAGCCCCAACGCCGTGTTGCCTTGCCGCCTTAACAAGTATGGTACTCATATAGTACTTGTGCAATATACATGGTATTTCACCATACTAACATATAACTCTTGTGCAGTTGAATCAATATCGATCCTATAGAATATTATCAATCAACTATGAAGTACTTCATTTATAGTGGGTGGTGAGTGGCAGAAACACAACACTGGTAGTGTGTATAAGTAGGAAAAGAATGCAATACTATGGTTTATTTATTTATTGTTATAGCTTGTAATACATAGTAAGCATCTATTGATCCAATTTTCTTTTTTATATACTTGTTGTTGGACAACGCTGATCCTTGGATTAAGCGGTCCTAAGTGGACCACCCAAAGCGGGACAGACAAGCGGGAAAAAGTGCTCACTTAATGACAAAACGCTTTACCATCGGCTTCATCTTAAATTTCTCATGTAGATAAATTTTAGATAGCCAAAGTAAGGGCATCATACTTGATTTGTTAAAGAATAAGTAAATTTATCTCCATGGATTTTTCTCCCCTTTTGTCAAAGATAAAAAGGCAGGCAGAATTACCAAACTCCCCCTTAAGGAGTGACTTCCCCTCAAAAAGATAATCATATGGAGAGGAGGCCTCATACCCAAGAAAAGGTATTTTTTGAGAAAGGGCGCCCGCCATTTTATTGAGTAATCAAATCATTTGCAGCAAGTACAAGGATCCGATTCTCAAAACCCCCACCAACACAATGAGGGTTAACAAAATGACAGGCAAAAACGGCTAAGGCATGTGCTAATCTATTGCCTTGCCTTCTAATGAAACAGAAATTAAAGGAAAGGAAACGATGGGAAAGCTCCAAGATGTCCCGGGTGATGATGTCTTCATAGCCACGTCCGCCATAGCCTCTCTTCACGACTTCCACCAGTAGCAAACAGTCCGTCTCCACCACTATATCCAAGTAGCCTTCCCTAAGAGCCAGACGCATGCCGTGTAGGACAACCATACCCTCCGCACTAAGCACTGAGTACGACCGCTCTAACCGACATTGGAAGGTCCACATAAGCTGACCGTGCGCGTCCCGTATTGCTGCCCCGCAGCCGTTCTCCTCTGTAGTGGTAAGAGACGCGTCAGTGTTGATCTTCACGCTGCCCGTAGGTGGGCGACGCCATGTAACAGTCCATGGCGTTTTAGTGGAAGAGGCTGGGCATCCAATAGCTGCATGGTATCTCGCATGGTCACCCACCATATTTATGAAACTTGCCGCAAGACCCGGTAGAGGAGGGCGATCGTCAAAAAATATTTTGTTCCTAGCTGTCCATGCCACCCACAAAAAAGACGCTCCCTCATCTTTGCGTCGGTTGTCCCCCTCGTCAAGCAAGCTCCTCACCATGCTCCCCACATCATGAACCTCAAGATGCTCCGTCCAATCAACCTCACCTGCTGCCCATACCTGCCTAGCAATATCACAGTGTAGTAAAGCATGGGTGGTGTCCTCCCGCTGTCCGCAGTGATTGCAGCCACCGTCTTGTGTCACTTGCTTCCTAAGAAGCTTCGCCTTAGTTGGTAAAATGTTCCTCAGAGCTCTCCAAATGAAATGTTTCAATTTTGGTGGCCATCCCTGCTTCCACACTTTCTTCCACATCTCTACATCCCCTCCGTCCACCAAGTCCTCCCCCGCTCGGATAAGAGAATACACGCTCCTGACAGAGAACGTCCCATTACTCTCCTTTTCCCAGAAAAGGGTGTCCTCCACGTGCCGCCGTGACAAAGGTATGTTGAGAATCCTCCTCGCAATATGCGTGGGAAAACACGTCTCCACCGCTTCCCTATTCCACCTCTTCGGCTCTCCAGAAATCAAATCACTCACGAATCTGTATTCCACCGGTCCATTAACTAAATACCTGCTCACCACACCCCCCATGTGTGGGATCCATCTCTCCTTATAGATATGAATGTTCCTCCCATCCCCCACCCTCCATATGAAACTGCTTTTCACCATCTGCATAGCTCCCCAAGTACTCCTCCAGGTGTAACTAGGACTACCCCCAACTCCACATGAAGAATAGACGAGGACCTATAATATTTTGCCTTAAGAATCCGGGCAGCCAAAGACTCTCCATTCACTGCTAATCTCCACCCATGTTTAGCTAGAAGAGCCTGGTTAAAAGCTTTCAAATCTCTAAACCCCATACCTCCACTCTCCTACCCAAGAAAAAATATAATATCAAATGAAAGTAATAAATCTAAATAACCGGGCATGGTATACCAAAAGAGCCACAATTTTATCAAGAAACATCTGTGCATGTCTCAATACCAGTGAGAGGAATGTTGACCTTCATGATAAAGAGATCCTTTTAAGCACAAAAAATTAATCAACAAAGATTCTCTATGCTAATGATAAGGAATGTTAAGTTCATCATTGTCAAAGAGGTCAACAAAAACCATGCTATTTATAAAAAGATATTCTAATACCAATGCAAGAAATGTGAAGTCCTCCATGATATAGGGATGCCATTAAGAAGAAAATGAGGTCAATAAAGAATCTCTAGACCAGTATTAAGGGATGTTAAGCCCACAACTGGTATAGAGAAGCCATTAAGAACATGATCTAACGAAGATGGAAATATAAATCACATAATTTGAGCTTACTCTTAATCTCATATTCATAAAAGTTGAGCTTAAATCAAGAAACTTAACTTGTAAGATAAAGACCACCATTTATGAACATTACCACATTTTTAACACCTAAAATACATCATTTCAGACCTAAAAGACCAAATAAACATGTTTAACATGACAAAGCCCTATACGACATAACAACTAGATGAGATATGAGAACAACGAATTCAGGCCTTCATTAAGGAAGTGAACTTGGAATTTGATTGGGATAGAGAATGAGCTTTCTAAACTTTGATGTCACTCTTTTTATGTACATGTGATTCTTATGGCTTCTTGCAACTTTAAATTTGATGTGAAGTAAATATTGGTGCATATGTGAATGATGAATATGTACAATGACAATTGTATTTCTACATGCCATGAGAATGGAATTGGAATGGAATCGGTGCATAAGTGAATGATGTATCATGTGTGAATGAATGTGAAGATGAATGAATATAATTATGTTTATACATGTGACGAGAATGGAATAGGAGAATGGATCTTGTATGTGGGTAGATTGTGTTTTTTATTGTAGGTTTGTTGACCTGTTGTTAAGCTGAACACTAGATGGTACATGTAGTTCTATTGAACTGTAGGTCTACATCCTGTTGAACAATTAGACAGTAGTTCTGCAGATGTGTTACTTAAAAAAAACTTAGTCGTCGGTTGCATTGGAAAAACCAACACTATCAATCTGAGTCGTCGATTTTCGGCCATAAAATGACATTATAGGAATACTTTAAAATGGTCATACTGGACATCACAATCTATAAGGTCCTACTCGTCATTTGTTTGAAGAAACTAACATTGTATTACTTAATCGTCAGTTTTTCTTGCTATAAATGACAACTAAGTTGCTAAAATGGCATCAATTTATGGTAGAAATCGACTTCACATAGACCTTTGCCAGTTACAAATGTGACTTGGTACGCAAACTAACTCTAAATACCAATTTCAAGTTAGCCTATCACAACTCGTCAGACAATATTTCAGTCGGTCTTTATTTCGGCCGAACTGCCCCTCGGTCGAACTCCATTTCGACCTAGGGGCAGTTTGCTGGATAATTTAAATCCGGTAGAAATATATCTTTACCAATCGACAACATATATAATTACCAATTTGAAATCGTAAACGTTTAAGGATAAACCAATTGAGAGAAAACAATGTCATGATCAAAGTAGATATCCAATGGAGCTCATGATCATACTACACCTCCTTTAGAGAGAGGTTCTAGGTACCCAAACCATGTTGTCACATTTTCTCTTGAAAGAGCATGAGAAAACATAATGACCAAATCTCTCACAAGAAAAACATTTAACATGGTTAATGGGAAAAGAAGAACAAGATTTGCTTTTACCAATATAGGTCCTTGCTTCTTCCTACTTTTGTTTCTTGGAATATAATCAAGGTCACTTGTACCTGCTAGCATGACCAATGTGAGAATGCATATATTGTTCAACATATTTCTACTATCTGAATATTTATCAAAAGTCTCTCAAAATTTTCATTTTCCTTGCGAAGCATCAATAAGTCTTTAGCAGTAGAGATTAAGCATTTTCTTATACTAGCAAGATCATCTCAAGTATAGAAATCTTATCATTTATATCTACATTTACTTGAAGGATAAGATCATAGTCAACATGTGAGCAAAGAATATGTTGTTTCTCCATATTACTTGACTTATCTAGAAGTGTAAAAATTTGAGTTTGCAAGGAAGTATTTTGAGAAACAAGATCATCTATCTTTTTCTTTTCACTAACAAATTGATCATTTAACTTAGTAAGTTCTTTATTTAAAGAATTAACAATAGTAGATAATATGTTTTTCTTTTTCATATATATTTCAACCTACGAAGCACGGATACAGATACGAGTATGGATACAGGTATGGGTACGGTACAGGGATACGACAATTTTTGAAAATATAGGATACGAGTACGACGTGGCTACGTCAACTTTTTTAATATTTTAATATATTTAACAAAAAAATACCAATTTATCTTAAAAAATAGAATTAAGACAAATCCCAATTCATTCTGAAATCACAATATATTAGGGGGAAGTCTAGAGTTGGGGAGTGACATAGTTTTGGGATTTTGAGGTATCACGTGAGTGGGTTGCTGCTCCCTTGACTGCTAAATGGGCTGGCGGTATCTGAGATGTATTGAGGTTATATCCTGCTAATAACATCAGATACCAATTAAGAAGTACCCGATACGTATTAGAGTATCTAGGGAGTATTGGATCAGATATGTACTTAATACTGGTAGGAAACCTATTTTGAAGTATCAGTGCTTCATAGGGGAAGACAGAAGGCTGGGGATGCAATGTTTATCTATAAAGGAGATGAAATATATATATAGGCATGTTAACCACCAGTACTAACTAAAGTATTTTGAGAGAATGTGGAGCACATCAACGTGCATAAAACTTGCACCTCAGCTAGGGAAAGCATCCAGAAGTACCATATAAAGGTGAGTGAACTGGTCTGCAATAAAGAACAAGTAAAAATCCATGATAACCGACATCTAGGGAACAACCAACTTTGCTGCTATCCTCTACTTATCAGAGAGGGTTGAGACATGAACTAGTGTTAGCTGCTAATTGAGGCAGTCATACCCATTTTTTTTTCTTCTAGTTTATACCAGTTGAATACACCTCGGATACGGTATGGATACGACTTAAGAGTATCTGATACATATCCGGGAGTATCCATGGAGTATTGGTATCGGATACGGGTACAACACCTGTTTTGGAGTATCCGTGCTTCATAGAATTTTCAACCTTTGCATAAGTTCAACAAGTTCATCTTTAGAAAAAGTTGAGAGATATACCTCACTATCATCACTTTGTGCTTATTTTTGTTCATCATTTGCATCATGTTCGGCAATTAAGCATTCAACAACATGGTGGCAAACTTCATCTTCATCATTTGATCCCAAATTTGAAGAGGAATTCTAAGAAACATGATATGTTGTCTTTGGAATTATTCTTCTTCTTCTTTTTCTTCTTCTTCTTCTTTTTGAGTTCCGAGCATTCATCCTTCCAATGTCCCTTTTTGCCACAAAGATGATATCTATTAGAGACAGATGTAATATTTTTGTTAGATGAAAAAGTTAACTTCTTACCCTTGTAGTTTGTTTCTTCCTCACTATCAGATGTCCCACTTGAAAAGGAAGAAGTTTGTTTTTACACCCTTGCTTTGAGGTCTGTGCTCTTTTTCTTGACATGCTTTTTTTCTTCATCTTCCATCTCACATTCTTGGAGCTTGGCTTCAAATGTCTCTAAGTTACGTATAAGTTCTTCAACCTGCAAAGTAGAAAGATTCAAAGATTCTTATATGGCAATAACTTTCTTTTCATATTTAGGGGTTAGAGAACGTAAAATTTTAGTAGCAAGCTCGTGATTCTCTATATCCTTTCCAAGAGATTTCATAGCGTTTACAATAGAAGTAAATCTAGCGTACATTTCATTAGTAGTTTCTAATGTTTTAGAAAGCGGGAAGCGGGAGGCGTGCGGAGAGCACCTTGTGGCCGCTTGAGCGCCAGGCGGCCGCTCAGGCGGGCACTTTTTGAAAAAGCGGGTACCTAAATTCTTCTATAATTAAATAGAAAATATATACATATTTGTATATAAGTAATATATTTATAAGGAACTTTTATACTTATTTAGACAGCCTACACAAAAAAATAAAGCACCCAGATAGTTTTTGACACAGTTGTAATATGGTATTTGGGTACTACTAATACCCAAATAGTTTACTTTCACTGCAGTGAATATATTCTGATTACATGTACTAAAATGCAGTAAGCAGTAGAAGATATATAATGTATTAATATAGATTATGCAGTAAATAATTAGAATATATAGAATGCTTTATTATCAATATCCAGTAAACAGTAGAATATATATTACACGATAAAATGTATTAGTACATTATATTATATAAGGTAGAAGGGTACATAAATACAATATGCAGTAGATATTTATGTATGTATTGGTGCATTATTAAATGTATCATACAGTAACGTTTCATATTAAACAATGTACAACAGCAATGTATTATATTATTACAGACTTATAGTATTGTATATTATATTACATGCTAATACAGTCACTCATGCACATACATAGATACTAGGCAAGTCAATATATAGTAGCAGCAACAACATTTGATTACAAAAAAAATGAAAAATGAAAGCAACGATACCAAAATCCAGCGCCTAAAAATTAGGCGGCCAAAAGCGGGCGCCCAAAACAAGGAATCAGGCGGGCGCATAGGCGGGTTAAAGCAGGTTTAGGCGGCCGCTTAATGGGCTGCCGCATGAGTGGCCGCTCAAAGCCTTAACCAGGCGGTTGGGCCTCTTGGCCGCTCAGTCGGGCGCCTAGGCGGGCGCCTGGGACACTTTTCAAAACACTGGTAGTTTCATATTTTTCCATATGAATTAACTCTAGTTTTGAATAAGCATATTAATTTTGGTATCCTTTACTTATTTGGTTCCTTCACGAATAATAGCCACTTTTCGCCAAATATCATAGGCAGTTTCACAAGAGGAGATTTTATTAAACCTACTAGGAGAAAGATAAGAATGTTGAATACTTACAACTTTAGCTTGGGAAGCACGGATACTCCAAAATAGGTGCCGTACCCGTATCCGATACGTATCGGATACCAATACTCCATGGATACACCTAAATACGTATCGGATACCTCTCCAGCCGTATCCCCTTTTTTTCTGCTTTTTTTGCCTGGATACGGCCTGGATACGTTTTGGATACGGCCCAACCCATTTAAGCCTTTTTTTTCGTTTTCAAGACCTTTTAACGGATTGACCTGCATTTTTACTGATTCTCTGTGCAAATCAGTAAAACGGTTCCTTTGGCTTGTGCGATACATTTTGAAGCTTGGTTTTGCTTCAGTTCACGCCATATTTCTATTGTTGTGCGACTTGTGCCTCATCTTCCCAATGGGCTATTGGTGGTTAACGTACAACCTTTGTGCCTCATCTTCTCCAAAGGGATTCAATTTTCTATTGGTGGTTACAGCCTCTAGCCTCTGAATTTCTACCTGAACTCTTTTTTGGAATTCTATTTTGGCAATGTCTTTGTTCGCCCCTTTTGAACGTAAGCCTCTCTAGCTTTCTCTATTTTTTCTGTTTAGTAGTTCTGATTTTCTCACCGTGTCTTGCTATTAATATACCTACTTGTCTATAATTGCCTCTGTTGTTTCATATTTCAGTTCATTTTTTTTATTTTGGAATTTGGATATAATTCTTGTATACATAAATATTTAATTACTTCTTATAGACGAAAGATGGTTTGATGTCACAGATGACATGACACACTTTACAACACAATTAAATGATACATAAAATGTGAATGGTTTAGAATATGATTTTATGACGTCTTTTTGTAACTTCTATCTGACATTAATATGAATGAAATACCCCTTTTTTATATCATTGTTCGATATTATGGAATTGGTTTCCATTTTCTTTTTGATCAATTGTGATTTATAAATGAAATTTGACTGCCTTCATCTATATTTAAAATAAATATACTATTTATTTTTGAAAATATTTAAATGAATATTAAAAAAAATCCGTATCCATGTCGTACCCCTATCCTATATTTTCAAAAATTGCCGTATCCCCGTACCCGTACCCGTATCCGAAACGTATCCGTATCCGTGCTTCCTAGACTTTAGCATTTAGAATGGTCTTTCATACCATTATCGTATCCATTGCTCTAGCTCACTTCTTGGAGGCTCATATTATAGGATTACCATCTTCCATAGTTCAAAGCTAATGGCTTGAATGAAGAACTGCATTGACCTCTTCTAATGTGTAGTTGGAGCCGTCAAAGACAGAAAGCTGATAGACATGTCCTCCTTCAAGGTTGAACGGGCCCAATAGACTTTCCCCATTTTTAAGACTCGTTGGAGCTCCTTGAATCCTCGCTCCGATACCAATTGAAAGCTCCAGAGGGGAGCGGGGTACAGAGAAAATCTAATTTTACAACTTAAAAACACAAGGTTGGCTGATATATAACTTGTTTAAAAAGAAATAACAGCGGTAAGTAAAGTAAGTAGTGGACCAAAGTAAACAATCACAATATAACACAAGATATAGATTGGTTCCTTCCTAAACGACGTCAGTCCACTACCTAGTTGTTTCCAACCAAGATTTTCAACATGTGTTTTCTTTCCTATTTTATACCAATACAAAAATACACAAATATCAATGTCTTTTGTGGCTCAAGACAAATCTTTTTTCAGCTCAAGGATAATAATCGTCTTCTTTGTGGGACGCCGGAAGATCAATCTCCTTGGAGAAGATCGCAATCCCCCACTAGCTTTGGAAGCGGCCTTCTTGCGAGAAGTAACTTCCAAGAAAGCTCTGCTGCAACCTTCTCACAAGATGTAGCACGAAACGCCAAACTAAGAGTGAACAAGAAGGGAAGAAGAAAACTACAAATGCTTTCACAAAAATTACAGTTGAAGCACTATGAACAAGTGATGATAAACTTCATAAGCTTTAGGCATACTTGAGCAAGTTATCTACATACTATCATTACAAGCTTAAATATCCATTTGTGACCTTCAACCACATCCAAGCTAGTCTAAACTTTAGCTCAACATTAGTGTCCAGATATAGCCTTGCGGCTCAAGTATACTCTTAATGTCCATTAGGCACTCCGATATATAGGAAATACTTAAGAATAACTAGGATAATTGTTGGCTGTGGTTAGGCTAAGTTTAGTGGGAAAGTAGTTGTTATAGGATAGCTAGTTGGATTAAAATGGCTAATTGCACAATTACTGAATTTTACTGGAAACTATCAATGGGGTGACATGCTTTGGTCTAACGGTAATGTCTCGATCGATCTAAAGTTCAACCGGAATGCATTTCAGTTGAAAAGTAGTTTGATTGAAAAATACTGTCCCGATATGTTCTAAATTTGAAAAATGACTCATGAATTATTCTTTTGATACCTACCTATCCTAAAGGGTGTATACAAGTATAAAGCTAGGTTTATGATGGTTTTGAGCCAATCATCACTTGTTCTTACCTCATTCCTATCAAGTTGTACAATTTACACCTGTACAAAGTATCAACTAGGTACAACTTGATGTGCAAGCATCCAATCACACACGATTTTATATTCTTCATTATTGAATCTTGTCTAAGTATCATGATCACCTGTTCAAAAAAAAAGATCACCTGAAATACTTAATTAATATATTAGTAACCTAGATGAGAAATACTTGCATAATCAAAATTAGAGTGTGGCATATCTAAAAAGCCAACAACCCCATCAACGTGGAGTGACGTTCGTAGAGTGCCTTCAGTGTAATTCGAACCTCGATCCTTCATCGGGACTTACCAAACTCTCACCACCCAAGCTACTCTGGCCGTACTTAAGAGAGCAAGTTGATTCGCTGATAGAGTCAAATGAAATGTGGGTATGAACTTAGTTGAGGATAGTGTGAGGTTAGGAAGAGACCAGTCGTTTACCATGCCTTCAATGCGAAAAAGGTCCATTAGCTAAGGTAACTTGGGAATGGGTTATTTTAGTGCTGAAGTGGTAGAATATAAGGCTGGAGCTATGTGTAATATCACATGTTATGCTGGAGTCAAGAACCTACGATTATGCACCTGTATGAAGTGACTGAGAAAGACAAGCTTTGGACATACTGGGGATACCTGATTTTTTAGCATAAGATGTAAATGATTAGGTGGCTTGTTGGCATGTGACAAGCTGAAGGAGATGATTGTATTCTTCATCGGTCATTCTAATTCTATGAGTTGCTCTTCATGAGATTCCTTTGTAAAAGCAACACTTGTGAAAAAAGTCGTCAGAGGAAAAATGATGAAGCTCATAGCATCCTCTCCTTATAATGTTCCTTTTTTGCCACAATGAGTTCTTTTGGCCCCCCTGTCCTCCACTAGATTACCTTCCCCTCTTTGTTCCACCATAACCATTACCATGTTTGGAAGAGTTAATTCGAGTAACCAGGTTAAGAGTGATCAGTAGCAGGAGCAGTAGGAGAATCATGCTCAAGAAAGGCACGTGGCGCATGCATATATGACAAGAGTTAGGAAGTGAAATTTTGATAAAATCATAATATTTACGTAATCGAATTAGGACTTTGTTGAACATCTCTATGTAACTAAAGTTTCTGAGGATCAACAGGTAGAGGGAGCATAATGTTCAAATATTCCTTGATGCGAGTGACTCAACCAAATATTGTTAGAGTTGTCTTTTTTTATCTCGACCGTCATGTCATACATAGGAGAGATGTTAGAGTCCATGTTGAAGATTTTCCTAGACAAGTTTACATCTAGTTAGGCTGTCAGTGGAATTTGCCAGAGCAAAGAGAATATTAACACCATGTTGTTCCCATTTAGATAGGGGCTGATTTGTTGTATGATCATTAATGAGATGCTTGCCCTTTCCTTGACCTTCAAACCAACCTTTAACTTTTGACTATATTGAGTAAAAATATATGGCATTTAGCTTTTAAAAAGTGATGACCTAGACATGGACAAACATGGTAGACTGTTCAAGAGTCTTTGTTGACTCCTTTTTCTCTATTGTAGAGACTTGGGTTGCGCGCGACATGTGATAAGACACATCATGTGGCTTTGATCAGAGAATAGATGACACCACATTTTAAGAAACAATTGCACACACTGAATGAATGACGCAGTGTGGCCATGGTACAACATGTGATAAGACACCGTGTGGCTTTGCTCAGAGAATAGACAACGCATTATTTTAAGAAATAATTGCACACTCTGAATGAGAGACACAGTGTGGCCATGGTACATGACATCTGCTTTGAGTGAACTTCAACATGTGTGGAATTGAAAGTTTGTAGAAACTTCAAGGAAACTTTATGGAAGTTTTGAATGAAACAACGATGCAATTAAGCTATTTTTATTGAGAATATGATGGAAATTTTAAAATAATCAAAATTCTCCGAAAATTGTGTATGAATCTCCTTTGATAATAAATGTCTAAAATACATGTCAAAACATATAGATTCTGAATTTTTATGATCAAAGTTTCTCACAACATAGAGGGAGACATAGAGTTGATGACATCTAACAACAAGTTAAAGCTTACAATATAAAAACAAAATCAAAATGATTGAGAATACAAGATAAATAATATATTAATATTTCCACTTGAATCCTACTTTTGCCTTTTTATCACATTTTTTGTAGTTTGTGGGGTTATATATGATATATGGAAAAATCACAATGAACGATAGCATTTAACCAAATTTGTGTAGATATCCACAACTGTGATGGTTGCATAGAATTAAATGTCCGATTTTGATGTCGTGTCTGATGGCCCAGAAATTGAAAGTTTTCAAAATTTTGGCCGAATTTCGATGTTTACGACCCTAATGATTCCGATGACTAAATAAGCGAATTAAATCATGAAAATTTACCAGGACGATCTAAACGCGAAGATCTACTCAAATATGCAATAATATTTCATATTGGATATGTGTGGGGGGGTCTTCCACATGTGTAAGTGAAGGAAGATGAACAATTTTGAGAGAATTTTGTGAAAACTACTAGAGGGGGGGGGTGAATAGAGTTTTATAGATAATTTAACAATTATTGAACTCAAACTACCACAATGAAAATATTGGACAAAGAGACACAAGGTTTAGAGTGGTTCCAACTATAGCAAATACTATAGCCGTCAATCCACTACCCGGTTGCTTACCCAACCGGGATTTGAAAAGAAATTTATTTTATTACCTCTCAAGGAATTTACATAAAATACAATCTCTTTTCCTAAACCCTTCAAGCAGCCTTCACCTAGAAGTAATCGCCAACCTTGAAGCAGCCTTCCCTTGAAGTAGATGCACCAACTCCCGTTGCACCAGCCTTCTGAAGTAGCTTCCCTTGCGATAGCCTTCTTGAAGTAGCTTGAAGTCCCCTTCTCCACCTGAGAAGTCAACCCTCTCCAATCCGCAGCCTCCAACCCTAGGAGTAGCAAGGAGAGTACAAAAGATAAAAAGGAACAAGAAAGAAAAAGGAAATTACAACTTATCCTTTAAGCCCGAGGCTTGATATGCCTAGATCAAGCGTAAGATCTCCTAGCCAAGTATGTGAACTTGTGATTGCTGTGGGTAGGAGAATCTAGCCTATAGGACACGAGATTGAGCTAAGAAGAATGTAGGCCAATGATCACAGTGCTCAAATTGCTTGCAATAGATTGCTCAAGTATGCTCAAGTGTATTCTCAAGTGTAACAAGTGAATTCTAGGGTCCTATGGCTTGTCCTATTTATAGGAATGGCCTAAGTATGCTTAAGGACGTTCTAGACAACTTCTAGGGGTTTCTAAGTGCTTAACTAGCCGTTAGGTACAAAGTTGTTGCTTTAACAACAACTAATTACTTTATTCTGCAGTTGCTGTCAGAGACCATCTCGGTCGACAAATGGTCGACCGAGACACCTACTCGGTCGAACTTTTGTCGACCGACAGGCTCTCTGGAACAAGTGATTTGCAACGTCTTTATTCAACTACCAACTAACTTGTCTGTTGTGTCTAACGACTACTTTGGATCTTTCTCGGTCGAGAAGATTGTCGACCGAGAGTGTCTCGGTCGAGGAGTTTGTCGACCGAGAATGATCCTGTTTCAAGGTTTCAATTTAAGCATTAATTATATGTGTGAGTGTGCAAAGGTGATCCTAATTAAATGGGATGACATGTCTAACTATGGTGTTTGGCTAGGGAAAATCTAACGCTTGATTTACATGCAATTCTAAGTCCTTGTACATTATATATTTGTACAAGTTTTACAACATTGATTACATTGCATGAAAATATAACTAAGTAAGCTCTTGGATTTTCCCTTGCTACTTTGTCATCCTGCACACTCAAGTAGCTCGTTAGATTAATAAGAATGAAATGTTTGTCATAATCAAAACAAAGGGATTTTTAGATGTCCATTTAGCCAACATTTTGTAGGCAATTTCGATGGCAAAATGAAGGAATTAAGTTATGAAATTATGAAAACACAATGTTTAAACATAAACACACTAGATTATATAACAAATTTATATGTTTAGAGGTTAGGGTGGGATCCATGCCTTGATGAGTGAGTGCACAAGTGAACAAAAATGTTAAGTCTGGTAGACAGTTAGACTGTTAAAAACTTCAAGTTTCAACTTTGAATTCAAAAATTACAGTTACAAGTGACAAACTTACAAATTACAACTTGTATTAAGTCTAGTGTTAGCATGTAACTAGGTTACATGGGACATTTATACATATATCCAAGAAAGAACTTAGTTATTTTTGGAGTATATTTCCATATCTCTATAGAAGAGTGTAGAAATTAATGAAGGTAATGTACAAATGGTCTAGGAATAGGGTAAACAAACCTTAGCAAAAAAAAAAAGCCTTTAGAAGCAAGAGATTAAAAAAAAATTGTCAAAATACCCAAGATGTAGTATCAATAGTCTTCAGAACAAATTTCTCGAAATTTAAGTTGTGTTTTTGTACCATGACACAAAATTACGGCCCAAACTGGGCTTTTTGGTGCGAAATTTCACCATGTTTTGTGAAATTTCGCACCTAGGGTCGATTTTTTTGTGAAATTACGTCCCATTCTCTGCATTTGTGCGTTTTGCATGTCCGCTCGTAAGTTTCAATGTCCGATTGCAAAAAAAAATGAAATTTCGAGTGAAATTTCGCAATTTTGATCAAATTTTGTTCCTTTGGTGGTTGGTATAGTACTTATACATACATCATGCTAGTATCAGGTGTTAAGACTCTCCAACACATGAATAACTTACAAAAATTGCATTTGGTAAACATGGTGAAATACGAGAGACAAATGGTATTAGATGACTTGAATTCACTAACCTTGCAAACAAAACATGGATTTAGTGGGGAACAATGTAGTAGTTTTTAGCTTGCAAATAGACAAAAGACTAATAAAGACCCTTATATAAAGCTTCCGTAGGTCTTTCACTAAAACAAAAGTAGGAACAAGGCTATTCCACCATAACATAAGCAATGTCGTCGAAGTTGATCGATGTTTAGGGAAGTCGTGGACTTTTCCTACTTTTCTATTGAATTGGGCAAATATCGTGGATATTTTGGTTGACATTGCCAATGTTGGTCGAAGTTTCATTGAAGTTTCTGAGTATAGAAGCTTACCCGATTTTGACTTCGCTAACCGTTGACATTAACAATATCCTCGAGTTTTTGTCAAATTTCAAAGACATTTAGTACTTTGTGTGTAACAAAGAAACATAGTGTCTCCGACTCGTCTAGAGACTGACTCAAAATATAGTATGGGTCAGATGTACATAAGGTGGTGAAGATGTTGGAGTATGTTAGTATTTAGTTTACTTTTCATATGGGCCCAAGTCTCTTTGGCCCATTAGTGTTTGGACTCCTAGTCCATTAGGGTTTTATCCGTTTTTTCGTACTTTCCTCCACTCCTATATACATGTGAGGGATTTGGCCATCTATCAATAAAAGAAATACACACAAGGGAACTTTCCTATTGTTCCCGTGTTTATACATTGTAGCAAAGTAGGCTTTCCTGTGGCCCTAACCTTGAGAGAGAGAGAGAGAGAGAGAGAGAGAGAGGAGTGAAGCCTCCCTTGTTGACAACTGCCCCCCTTAGGAGTTGGTTGTCCTTAGGGATGCCCAACTCCCTCTACATTTAGCAATGTCTCTGTGGGGCTGTCTCCATCTCAAAATGAAGATGCTTCTCTACTTCTGCTGCTAGATTTGGCCACCACATCTTCATGTTTGTTGTCTTGGGGGAGCCAACGCTGCCCTCCTACTTTGCTACCTCTACCGCTAGCTGAATTGCTGTCGTCATCTACATTGTCGCTGTCACTTTCCTCTACTACATGCTGTAGTTTTCATTGCCTACTGTCAACATTGCTTCTGTCTACTACATGTTGTAGTTTTCGTTGCCTGCATGCCATCTTCATGTCCAAACCTAATGCTAAATCATGGCAAAAGTCATCTTTCTACTACTATTACGGATCGCCAATCCCTATCTTGCCTTGGTTGAAGTTGAGAAGGATATATCCATCCTCTTCTTGCTGTTCTGCGCACAACAAGACACATCATTCTTTGACATGGCGTGGGCAACTGGGCATGATATTTTGTCCATTTGTGCAAACTCCTTCCAGACATGTGTTGGCTCTAAAAATGGCATGTCGCCTATGACATGGTGTACTGTCCTTCTAACAACACCACATGTCATTTGCTCTACTTCTGTCAATTTATAGGTGTGTCCGCTTAGGTATACAATGTGTCCCCTGCATTCCACCGACTTTGACTACTACTGCTAGACACGTCGTCTCTTTCCAGACAACGTGTCGTCAACGTATGACACATGTCTCTTTATTGACACGGCGTCTCACATGTTGTCTTCACTTAAGGATACATGACATCCGTGTCTCTTCACCAACACGACATGTCTCCTGTTGTCTTCACTAAGTATTACATCTAAAGGAGCCGATCCTATATGTGACCACTCTATTACATCGCGAATGGCTTTAATGCCTGGCATGCTCGTATTTTGTCTATTAGCAACACCTAACTTTCGTTTCTAGCAAATTTTATATTATTTAGTAGTTCTTTCTTGTGCCCCCTTCAAGCCCTACCTACATATAGCGTTACCTACTTCAATATATGTACTACCCCAATATATACCAGGGGAAAGCCTATCAAATTTTTAATTAAATTTGTTTGTACCTAATCCATACCGTAAGGTCGGGTGGGTGGGTAGGTGTGGGTGGAACTGTGCCCTTGCACCCACTAGAGTTGCTCAAACATCTATTTATTTTTTGTGCGGATCTGTTTAATCGGGTCTCTTAGTACATCAACTCAGGTCTTGTAGTACAATGACTCGGGTTATCGGTTACCCTCCACGTGTATGCCTATATGTATCCATTTCCTTTTGTTGAGAGTTTGTTGAACTTATTCATCGTCGCTCACTGCTATGGATTTATCTACTTCACATGTGCGATCTGTGGATTGAATGATACATGTTTCACATATTTGCTCATGGTCTTCTATCTGGCAACTTTGTTTTGGCTACTTGCGCCATGTTGGCGCAGCTTTTGTGCATTTGTACAATCTGCCGTCGATGCTTTAGTTGCTGTTGACTTTATGCTTGTCCATGCTTGATGTGGACATCGACTATTATTTGTGACCCAACACTATCTGGACTGTGACCCTGGGAACTTCTGCATTAAGATAACTGCTAGTGTGATAGGAATTACATGAATAGAGAAGATGTTGAAGATTCTTTTCGTGACTTATATTTGGTGACATATTTACGTGTGTTACATGTATATGATCGGACCTTTTTTTTCTGCTGTGATGCATCTTGGATGTATGCCTAAGTACCATGGGTTATTTATTCAGGCCATCACCTTTGCTGCTATTTGTCTGTGCTATTATTTTGCACATTGACTATTAATACTTTTTTTGTCCAAGCACCCTCTGATCTATATGTGTTCTAGCACTCTCTGGTCTACTTCATGATGATAGCCTCTGAAATAAAGGCCGTATACTAAGTGCTAACGTTTACTATTTGCCCAAATGCTACTTCTCTTTGATCAAGAAACTCCTGCTACCTGCCTTCGTGCCTGCTTTACATTATCTGCTAAGGGGGTGTGTTTGAGTTTTGTATGCTTTTTTGTAAAGATTGAGATGGATTGATATTCCAAACACTAGCTTGAGGGGGAGTCTTGAGTATATTAGTATTTAGTTTATTTTATACATGGGGCCAAGTCTATTTGGCCCATTAGTGTTTGACTCCTAGTCCATTATGGTTTTGTCCGTTTCCTTGTACTTGCCTCCCCCCCTATATAGAGGGATTTTCCCATCTATCATTACAAGAAAATACACAAGGGTTCCATTATTTTTGTATTTCTACAGAAGATAATCCAGAAAGAGGTATTCACACCGTGCATTCAATCTACATGGTTTATAGGTCACACAACATGTACATGTACCTACTACACGACGTGCGCAAGTTGGAACAATCAGAAGCCGTTGCACTCAATCACATGCAGTGAAATAAAAAACGCCCAGGCGGGCCGCTTAAGCGCCCATGACCCCCAACCGCTTAATTTTGCCATTAATCGCCCGCTTAATCATTTTGAACAAAATCGCCCGCTTTTTGCCCGCCTCACCCGCTTTTTCCCGCTTTTTTCCCCGCTTTTTTCCCGCTTTTTCCCGCTTTTGTTTAAAAATCCAAATGTAAGCATCTAACATTAATTAATTACATAGCCAAGTAGTATTGACTATAATATACGAAACTTGTATACATTAAATGTTCTATGATATAGCTAGTCCTAATTTAGAATGCATACTTTGTGTGGAAGCTGTAATAATTGGGTACTGCTGTAATGCATCTAAGTAAATATCCTATTGCTCTATTATACTAGTAATGCATGATTAGTTTTACTGATTTCCTTGCTGCTTTCAGTGATTAATGATTGGTACTGCTGGTTAGTATTACTTTAATTCAATAATTCATAGTTTGTTATATACAATTACTGATCTGCTTGCTGATTTTAGTGATTAGAGATGCTGATTAATAGTAAGTATTGATGAATACTTAGTTAATTACTGATTTGCTGATTAGATATGTATAGAAGTTCCTTATAAATATATTTTTTATATACACATACATGTAATTTTGTATAAAAATATATAAAATTTAGACACCCGCTTTTTCAAAAATCGCCCGCTTAATCGCCCGCCTACCGCTTAATCGGTTACAGGGTGTCGTCCGCACGCCTCCCGCTTCCCGCTTTCTAATACATTGATCACATGGCCTGTAAGCGATTTACATAGGTGCATATTAGGATTGATGCCGAACCAGATGAGTCATGTATTAGGACTACTGTGTCGGATGCTGACTATGGCTACAATCTGAGACGACGACATGGCGTAATGTGTACTTGGACTGCTCACTATGTCAGGTGATAACAATGGTGACATCCATAGATGGTGGCATATGACACAATGTGTACTTGGACTCTCGTCATGTCTGATGCTGACTTTGATGACAACCGGAGAATGTGGGGAGTAGGGAAGCAACATGGATCTCCTTGGTGGAGCGAATGACCTCTCTTGAAGGAACTGCAGAAGGTGATGACCTGCCAATCAGTGAAGAAGGTACATCGATAGTTGTCCTCCTCAGGAGAGGATGATGGTATGAGCGCTCCTAAAGAGAGAGAGAGAGAGGACTTCTGTGACCTCTCGGAGAGAGAGAGAGAGAGAGAGAGAGAGAGAGAGAGAGAGAGAGGATAGTGCCGATAACCTCTTGTGGACTTGGCATGACCTTGATTGTGTTATCTAAATCCTCTGCTCTAAGGCCATGTAGAAAGGGTATTTAGGGAGACTGAACTTGATCTGATTATAGATATGACACCTTTATATAGGGACATGGGTGCCGACCAATAACCCCTTTACATGTTGTGAGAAATTTCTATGTACATGGAAAAGTAAAATAAGTAAATAATACTTATTCACACTTTTTCTGAAAATATATAATGCAAGTAAAAAATAAATATAATTGCAAGAGTAATCCTTCATATCCCGTAGGACTCAATAAATGTATTGGTTGGATGGAATCAAACTTTATTCTTCAAGAGACCAGACCAACGAGACATAGATATAATGGCTGCTGATGAAATCAAGCTTTATTCTTTGAAAGACCGGACCAAAGAGACATCCAAACTGAAAATAAAATGTTACCCATATTGGTTGTAATTCTAGCTGGCAGCTTTAGGTTTTTGCACTCATCTGAAACCTAAGAGGTAGAATTCCTACCTAAGAATTAAAATAGAGGTATACATGTAATATTGCTATAGGCTACTGATTAGAAAATAAGAGCCTATCTGTGTGTAATTGCTACATGTGAATGTTCTATCAGGCTACAACAGCTCGTGCTCCTTGTGTACTTCATCTTAGCTCTCCTCATAGACCTAAATGCAGTTTGAAGTTAGAACGTATCCAGACCAACCACTGACTTTCGTGAATTGGAAGTGTTTTGCCAATACAAATTATTTGCCTCGTAGTTAGCTCAATGATCCTATTACACCTGGCCTCCAAAACTGGGGAAGGGAAAGAAGACTCGGGCAGCCTATGCAAATCTGGAGGGCAGGAGAGACCTCTCTCACCTTGAGATGAATTACTCCTTGAAGTGATACCTCTTCCCCCACACTTACTCGTTCTTCATAAGCTTAGGGCACCTGGGCTGTGGTGTTGGCAGGGAGTGTGTGTGCCTGTGTGGTGTCACCTTAAGTTTCCTTTCATTCATTAACTCATAATATTCCGGGCGCCATCATTCATGGGTGCTCTATTGCGCCATTCTAGCAAGGGAACGTGTTATCATGATTTGGGAACATCTGTTGCAGCTTTCTAGTGTCAATACACCATTTTTAAATGCTTGCTGGATAAATTTCAGCTTTGAGCACCCCAAAATTTACAGCCCATTTTTATCCATGATTACTTAAATCAGAATAGCTAGCATAGCTAAATCTTGCTTTTATTACACAGGACTACAATTGTGATATAAGGTTTTGATGACTTCGGGAGCGTAACAAGATTGATACCCTTCCCATTACAGCTATGTAGTCATTATCATCTGAGCCTCGATCCCAACCATTTTGGGTTGGAGCTCAATACAGCTATGTAAATGGACTGAATCTGAGCTTGAAAGCACCCATGATTTATTGGCCATTTCTATGCGTGTTACTTTAAAAGATGTTGAGAGTTATTTAGTTGATGTTATTATTTTCTAGTCAGTAAATGGGCCTAAGTGTGTTGCCCCATTAGGGTTGTGTCAGTCTGTAACTGTGTGCCTTCTATATATAGTAGGGCTTCTCTGATGCAAACAAATCTCTTATAGCCGTCTATTTACTATCTGACAAAATACAATAGCTAGCATAATGAATCTTGTATATCTGATACAGTACTGCCAAATCTGAAATTCGGTCTGACGAGCATGCAAGATTGATGCTTTTCCATGACATCTGCTTAAATGGACCATATATGCAGGACTGAGTATTCGAGTACATTGCCGCTTCTTTTTATTTTTTTCTATCCCATCTGTACAAACCTGAAATGTATAATTTGAAATTGTCGTTTCAGCTGTGCTGATTGACGCAAGGCAAGATGGAGGTAAAACCTATGGTGGCGTTTAGGGCTCTTTTCGTTGGCGGGATTGCAGCATTCGCCAAGATAGGAGGTGCAATGAAAGCTGCAGGTGGAGCTAAGCTAGGTGTTGCCGCCGCAGCTATGACAGCTGCCGCAGGTGCAGCTGTCTCTGGAACTAAAAAGGATGACAGCAGCAGTGGTCTTACACCGACAGGAAAATGAAGATTTTACTTATTTTTATGACATTATCTGTTATCAGCCACAGAGGCTGTACCCGGCTTGTGGGAATTTCCGTTGCTATCCACAAACTGAGTGACATGGCCCGTCATGTTAAGGCTCGAGTTTTAGTGCCGTTGTGGCCAGTTAGCTTTAATGATGCTATTATTATGCATCAGTTCTGATGTCATTCTTCACTGAAATAGGGAGTTTGTATGGCTTCTGACAAGGGTGATATTCTGAAGCATAAGCTTAACCTAACACTTTTATACATAATGTAAGGCAGCCTTTGGTGGTATAGTTTTTGGCTGATCGTTATGGCTTATGATGAACATCAGTTTTGACGGTAATAAGCTAAACGGAAAATTGATGAACATCAGTTTTGACGGTAATAAGCTAAACGGAAAATCTGGCTTTACCGATTTCGGAACCATCAAAGGTCAGATAGAACGGAATGAGATTGAGATGTCGAATTATAGCTATATTCACGAAGTTAGGCAGGTCATTTTACAGGAGCAGGACTACATATTTAGTCGGTCTGAAGCATAAGCGTTACCTAACACTATTACACATAATGTAAGGCAGCCTTTGGTGGTTTTGCTGGCATGAAGTGTTTGTTCGACGTTATGGCTTATGAGGAACACCAGTTTTGACAGATATACACTAAACTGAGAATCTGGCGCTACCGATTTCGGAACCATCAAAGATGAGATAGAACGGAATAAATTTGAGATATTGTATTATAGCTATATTATAGGACGCAATAAATTTGAGAAGGCGTACTGTAGCTATATTCACGAAGTTAGGCAGGTCATTTTGCAGTTCTACATATCAAGGCATAAATTCGTTGGCTGTGGGTGGATGTTCCATTCTACAGGGAGGAATACCTGAAATAGTCATTAACATTGCTAAGTTCACCATTGTCACTCCCCAGGTACATATTGATACGCTAAGCAGGTTAGGATGCCAGAACGACTCGACCCAACTGAAACCAAGTCAAATGCCGAGTTGAATGTAGTGACACAAATGTTTAAGCTGAGATAACTATGTGCATGCTGATGCGAGAGAAGAGGTTCTCGTTTAAGCTGAGATAACTACGGGCAATGCATGCGGATGCGAGAGAAGAGGTTCTCCATAATGTTGGAGTTGCTGACTACCCTGGAGAAAATGAATGCTCGTATTATGAAGGACGGTTGCTTGCAGCCTTCTCTCCTCCCTGGCCCTTGTGGTTTTAATCTTTAGATGTCTTGCGATTGACAACTTAGGCTCTTACTATGGGCATGTTTGATTACCTGCATTACGCAGTATTGGATTGCATTTATAGATTTAGTTACAAAAAGTTTATGTTTGATTTAACAGATTGGAGAAAAACAGAAAATCCTGGTTTTCGGTTATGCATCAGATGCTGGATTGCTGTTTCTTTTTCAAAACCATGGGACTCCGTCATCCAGTTCGTGTGCTCCCCACTGGTCGTGACGAATGATTTTTTTCTTTTCCAACCAACTTCACCGGTATCCGACACAAACACCATTCCGGTCGCCACCCCGGTATTCTTTATTTTATATACATATTGGAGAAGGCAATGCCACAGCAAGTTTCTCTCGAGAATGTTTTATCACCACACGAAATTACACGAAAATTGCTATCAGCATCTCGACAAAATCTTAGCTTGCTTGCCATCTCATTTTTATGAAGAGCCATCAAATCTAGTAAGAGGATGGCGTGATATGGATTCTATCGTTTACATTATTCAAGAGTAGAGGTAATTTCTAAATTACATATACAAAGACAACGTCTGATCTATGGCACGATAGACTCAAACACCCTCTCATGACGTGGTCCGATTTCTTAAAGCTCTTCATTGGATATTAGTTCATCCAAAGACCCCAAATAAAGATGTCCATACCAATTGTGAAGTTAGTAATAATACAAATCTTCCATTTGTAGGGAAAAAATCACAAAAGGACCAATATTTTTTCAACTATTCAATGTGATTTGTGATAAAGATATTCTTTAACATCAATTAGGGGGTTTTCAATGCCATTATACATTAGCTGATGATTTCATCGACATCCGCGGTTGAATCCATTATTTTATCAGGTTCTAGAACAAGTTTTTTGAGTTAATAAGATGGTACAAACTCATTTCAGGCGACCCAAAATTCTTCACATTGAAAATGGATGTTACGTTATAAACCATCACTCCACTAATTTTCTTAAGCAGAATGAAATTTTATGGCAAATGAGCTGTCCATATATACATAAGAAATTTGGAAGTTCGAAACCATAAACACATTATTGAGCTAGGCTATGCAATGTTGACTAAAGGTTACTTGCCCAAAATAACCTTGGGTTAAATTATACCTATTACCTTAATCTTCATTAACAATTTACCTTCAATGATTTTGGATATGAGAACTCCCTATGGCAATTCTCTGTGAAAAGAAGTCAAATCACAATTCTGTTATGGTCTTTGACACACCATGGGCTACCATAAATTAGAGATTATGCTAGAAATAAAAAAGATCAAAGGTCTTTACCTTGTATATTCTTGGCATACAACAAGATTCTAAAGGGTACACAAGTCTATATCAACTTATAACCAACATGTTCTTTTCAAAATATGTGATTTTCCAAGTTAACATAAGACTACTTCCCTAGTTGATATAAATACTTTCCATGTCTTTAAAGACATCGTGGAAGTAACTTGTTGTGAAGATGCCTTCGATTTGATATTTAACATAAGATATGATGACCAACAAGAACATGTATGTTAATTAAATGAATGGTATATACACTTTTGATGTTTATCTATTATAAATAATTCAAGATATGTTGTTTATGTCCCAAATATCATACATGACTGAGACAATTCAATTACAAATTTTGATATAAGTGTACATCCTACTCGTATATTTGCATAGATTGAAAGTTTTCACCACAAAGCAATGTTGATTCTAATAAATATTATAGGAAGTAATTCTTGTAATCACTTGACACATGAATTTTGTGATATTTTTACTCTACACAATGGAACTAATGCTTCTCAAAATGATAACATTGTCATAAGTGGACCAGCTAATGCGACAAATGTGTCTACTGAGTTGCAAAATTATAGTCTTAGAAAATAACATGATCTTTTTGCAACTAAATCCAGAAGATGATTGGAATAAAAAAACCGAACCCAAAATATCTCATACCTTTTATCTATCATCAGGACTTCAGAAATTATATGAGAAGCTTTGAAAAATGAAAATTGGTTGCAAGCCATGCAAGCTAAGTTGAATGCTTTCAAGGGCAATTAAACACAAAAGTTAGTACCAAAGCCTCCTACAACAAATATAGTTGGATTTAAACAAATCCATATCGCCAACTTTAGAGACATGGAAATGTAAAAGCATTGAAATCATGATTAGTTACAAAAGGCTATAAGGAATGATCATATTAACTCTTCTAGTATGTTTGTAGACTATGCAACCATCTGAATTTCACTAAACACATTACTTACTATATATTGCAAATAAAAATATTGAATTGTAATGCACTTTTACACAGAGACCTTAGTGAATAGGTCTATATGCCTATCATCTAAATCTAAACTCTAACCAGGATAAAGAAGACATCACAGTTCTAATATGTCAGAATAAGTGAATTTATCTACCATCTTAGGGTTCACAAGTAGTCTACCTAACTAGGATCATCAAATAGGAGATACAAGTAGTTTAGAAGCTTACTCGTACCATTACCCACCTTATTGTGACATGTAAGGGTAAATATTCACCAATCAGTACCCTTACCTTACCCATTTACCCTGACATGTAAATGGCGAGGGTAAGGGTAAATGGGCAATCTAGTTATCATTTAAAGACCACAAACTTAAATACTCTAAATTTCCAATATTAGCAATAGTTTTAGTACTAAACTTAAGATAGATTAACTGATTCTTGCTATCCATATATCTACAATGCCCATTTATGAAATGATAAGTCCAATTTTGTCAAAAGCATCTCAATGTGAATGGAAGCAAAAACTAAACCAAAATATGTTCTAGTACAATATCCATTTTGACCAAAGCATCTCAAAGTCAATAGAAACAAAAATTGCACAACCAAACTATACTATAATAACAATATTAATGTCAACCTAAACATAAACCTTGAGAGAAAAAATCATTCCCCCAAACTTGTAAATAAAACTCAAAATACATGAATATTCATATTATAGAAAAACCAACAGTAGAAAAATATTACATGAAGAATTTCCATCTTTACCCACAGAAAAAACCATGCCCCAACTATAACCATATATTCTTTCATCGATAGTAAAACCCAAAAAGATAGGATATGTAGACTATGAATAATGTTATAATCAATCAACTTCCATGCCTTACACTGACTATTATTTTTTAACTCTAACACTTCCTCCCACTACTTTAGGAACTCCTTAAATATATTCATTGTCAACATCAAAAGGAATAAATGATTTTACTAGATTGAGGAAAAGCATACAACAATAGGGTTAGAATACACAACACATTTTACCAAGTTATTATAGTAAAATTATCCAAGTGTAAGTACTACGAATCTAGAGGGAGATCCAATGTAGCATGACATGCTCTATTTGTAGAAGATAAAAAGTTGAGAAATTGATAGAAATTGGTTTTATGATGCAAATATCAATACATAAATGATTTAATCGGTTGATCATGGCAATATCAATACAAATGTAGAAAATCCAAATATTACAAATATCGAGATATGAGATTGAGAGATTTATACAAACACACACACATTATATATATATATATATATATATATATTCAACATATGCATATAAGTAGGGATTAGATATGCATGTCTATGAATAGTCCTGATCTAGCGTCACTGTGTTTATGTAATAGGTAATCACAATGTCAATTAGCACTCGGCGACCCTCAACGAGTACCAAAAAAGTTGATTCTCCCTATACATGGAATTGTCGAAGATAAAGGGAGAAATACTAACACTAGAATAACCACGACCAAATCAATTTACCTACCATACACAAATATAGCTCCTTGGGATGGTCAACATCAAACGTGACACAAAAACCCAAGTGAAGATGACGGAGATCACCATCAATACTAGAAGGACCATAAATAGAGCTACTAGATACTAGTAGATGACTTTAGTTCTAGTGTTATATGATGAAGAAAAACAACATATAAAAAGGCATAACTAATTTTTGCTTGGGTGTCTACCAAGCCTCGAAACTTATCATCACAATTAGATGAAGGTAATATAAAGGTGCGACACAAATGAGGTTTCACAAATTTACATGTTGAAAAAAATTGACTAGGATGGGAAGTATTAACTCTAGGAAAGATTTTAATGGAGGAGGATTTGTGTAACACCTGGGCCCACTTTCCACAGCTCTAGTAGAGTTTTAGGAATGACTACTGACCCCATAGGCCACCACTAGACTTAACTGGGAGCTTTATGATCACTAACACACAAGCCAAGATAAACTTCCTGACTGGACACCCATCCTAGTACTACTCTAGGATGATCACACTTAACCATATAGTTATTTAGTGATAGGATTCCTAAAAAGGAGTTTTACCTTGGTGATATGGCTAGTCCAATCATTACTTTTAAGATCATTTTATCTGATGATTTAAATCCTAGGATGTTACAATCTCCCCCACTTGGAATCTTGACGTGCTCGTCAAGGATATGGCCTCATAATCTATCCACATTTTAGTACATGCCCAAATAGTCCATGGACACCCTAGTATCAATCATGGAATACCAACACAAGGGCAGTTACATCACCATGGACATCCCTTTCCAACATGCCTTGACCGCACGACTCTAGGCTGGCATGCCACATGCCCATGTGGCCCCACCTACTGGAGGGGTTATGACTCTGACACCATTTATAACACTTGGGCCCACTGACCAAGGCTCTAGTAGAGTTTCTGGAATGGCAAGTAGCCCCAGAGACCACCACTAGCCTTAACTACGTGCTTTATGCTCATTCACGCGCAAGACATGACAAACTTCCTAATTGGTCACCCATCCTAGTACAACTCTGGGTTGAGCATGCTTAACCACAAAACTCTTTAGTGATGGGCCCCTCGGAAAGGAGATGCACCTTGGTGATATGGGTAGTCCAATCATTCCTTTTAAGATCATTTTATCAGAGGACTCAAATCCTAGAACGTTATAGTTTATGTCATAACATGGAAAAAATGGGAGGAATATTGCTAGCTACACATTCAAGGAAAAATCACACTTGATTGAAAATGATAGATTGAGGGTGGGACATGTTTAGGTTTTGTTTGTTTCATATATAGATTATACACCCATAAAGTTAACCCTAATACTTAACAAGTTATATGTTGAGCAACATAATTTTTCTTCTTCCGATCCTCTAACTGCTTAGGCAATTAGGGTTTCGGCAGTGGGTGTTGTCCTTCTCCCGTGTGGTTCTACCCATCGCCCTTGTGGCACTCCCTTTCTTATAGGTTTTAAGGGTCGTCGCTCTTTGTGGATGTAGTTTTCTTAAAGATGGTTGATGATTTAGTTGACAGATGTGCACGGATGGGGATTGCAAACAATGAGGAAGAGGTTTTGACTTGCCAGAGGGGAATACAGACAAGAGAGGAGATCATGCGAATATAGCTTTAGTAGCGAGACTCCTGACTGATAGATCATACAACTTTGTGACTCTGAAGAGAACTTTAACCCTGGTGTGGTCACTGAGGAGCAGTGTTGGGATAAAGAGAGGCATTCTCTCCCCCTCTTCCACGCCTGTGGTAGAGGCCGAACGCTCGGAAGGGTGGTAAACCAAGGCGGAAACTGAGATTCAAACTGGGTCCCTTTGTTAGGGGACACCGTGCTTGACCAATTAAGCCACTCCTTTCCGACAGTGAGGATCAATGTTATCTTCAAGCAGATAGACTCAACTATGTTTATTCTCCAATTCTTGCATTGGAAAGACAAGAAGAAGGTGCTAGATGGAGGACCATGGCACTTTGACAACATAATTCTATTAACAAAGGAGGTGGATGCGTCAGACGTTCCAGGTCAGATCGTGTTTCAAGAATCCATGATCTGGGAACGGTTGTACGATCTCCCACTTAGACACAGATCGGAGGACACGATACGTTCCATTGCTAGTAGGATTGACCGAGTGGTACACATCAACCAGGATGAGCCTGGATGGGAAGCTTCAACCAGAGTCTGACTGGGAATTGATGTTTCCAAACCTTTAAGAAGAATTCTAAAATTCAGAGACAACAAGGGCAAGGTGATGTCACTGGATATAAAGTATGAGAGATTGCCGAATTTTTGCTATCTATGTGGGAAGTTGGATCATGTCGAATGAGACTGCTTGTTGGAAGAGGAAGACGAGGAACATCAACAGGGATGGGGAGCCTAGTTACAGGCATCTACCAAGAAGCCAAGAATTCTAGTAAGAGAGGAAATCTTTAGGGCTGGGTCTGTACAACACAATCTTGTCTTCCATTTGAAAACAGAAGGAAAGATAGCAACGACAGAACTAGGTGCTAAAGGAAGCAAGAAGATTTTATAGATTCCTATACATGGAAAAAGAGCAGTTGATGAAGACACTATTTGTAAAGAAGGAGTGACCCTGAACCAGTTAATACACATGGGAGGGAAAAGCCTATATTAAGAGGGGGTGTCTGCCACTATGGGTTTCCATCAGAGGTCCAAGGAGAATCAAGGCCCAAAGGGGGGGAGGGAGGTTTATGTTGCTACAGACTGTTTGGAGCATGATGGGGGTTCTGGGGAAAGTCCCAGATAAGGGGATTTTGAGCAGGGAACCTTAGTCCTGCCGCAAGTAGGAGGGGGTGATACCAAATATCAAGCAACTGAAGAACACATATCATTTGAAGAGACGACCTGCCAAAGCAAGGGAAATTCAACAACACCTGATAAGAGGATGGGGTGTGATATCCTTCCGGTACAACAGGTGTTTGAGCCCCTAAACAAATCTCTCACACAACACACTGATATGAGGGACAATGGAGCATAGAAAATCTTGATGCCCAATGAAGGTCCAGTGTCGTTCAACAATGGTTATCTTCTGGACAGAAGGCTGACGAGGGGGCAGAAGCAAAAGACAAAAATATAGTCACCGGGGAAAGGAAAAGAACTAGAGAAGTAATCAGAGAAGAAAGAAATGGACTATGTTCAGAACAATGGTGAGAGAAGAAGAAGCAACGAAGGAGAGCATGGGGGAAAAGTGAAACATGTTGGGGGAGGGAAAAGGAATGGAGAGGACAATAGTGATATTATGGAGCTGGAGGATGATTTGGGAAGTATATTTGTACTGAAAAAGCAAATTGTTCAGAATCATGATCAGGTTGAGCAGGTGGGTGTCCCCTTCTCTTAAAGTAGCGGGTACTGGTATGGACCAGACCTGTGACCATAAATGAAAATCTTAAGCTAGAATTGTCAAGGACTAGGCAAACTCGACACAAAGAAGGGTCTCCGATCTTGGTGTTGGAGAGAGCCCCAACTTGGTTTTTCTATAACCAAGGTTGCTGATGCTAGACAAGAGGAAGTCAAACATTACTGTGCTTTTGTGGACGGTTTATGCATCTCCAGTGTGGGGAGATCAGGGGAACTGGGACTATGGTGGAAAAATGTAAAAGTGAAAGTGAAAAGTTTTTCGCAACACCATGTGGAGTGTGTGGTGGGTGAGGAAGACGACAACCAAAAGTGGACATCAGTTGGGATTTACGGATGGTCAGAATAGAGAGAAAAGGAAAAAAGTTGGGACCTGATGCGACAATTGAAAAATAGATGTGAGATACAGATGATTTTCTTTGGTGATTTCAACCAGATAGTCTCAAATGACGAAAAGCTTGGAGGACCACCAAGGCCGTAGAGATAGATGCAAGACTTTAGGGATGCTATTGATAATTTCACTTTGATGGATATTGGTTATTCGGGAAGTCCATTTACTTGGGAGAGAGGATTGACTATGGAAACTCTGGTTCGCGAGAGGCTAGACAGAGCTCTTGCTACAATTAGTTGGAGAGCTCTTTTTTCATACTGCAAGTTTTCCATATGCCAAGGTACGAGTCAGACCATTTGCCTATTGTTTTATCAGATGACAAAAGGACGGTTAAAAAGAAGAAGAGGAAAAGTTCTTTATGTTTGAGCCTATGTGGGCTGATGAGGAGGGATGTCAGAAAATTTCTAGGAAAGTCACTTTAGGGGGGATATCCCATCTAGACTTGAAGCATGTGGGGAAAAACTTTCTAAATGGGCTTTGGAGTTCTTTGGCAATGTGAAGAAAAAGATTGCAGAAGCGGAACATTTATTGGCGGAAGAACAAAGGAAGCCATCTGACACGGTGTGAAGAATTAGCGGAGAACCTACAATTTTGGCATAGAAAGTATGATGAATATTGGTGTGCAAGAGCCAGAGTGAATGAGATGAAGTTTGGGGATAAGAACACAAGTTACTTCCACCATAAAGAATCCCATAGAAGGAAAAGGAACCAGATTGACAGTCTCACCGATGAATAAGGTTTGATTAGAACAAAAGAGGAGGAGATAGAGGAGGTAATTCTGAATTTTTTCACTGACCTGTTTTCATCCATCTCACTGAGCAATTTTGAGGCAGCTACCAGAAGTCTACAGGTGCGAGTCGATACACAGATGAATGAGTAGTTAGAGAAGGATATTTCTGAGGCTGAGATCCTTATGGAAATAAAGTAGATGCATCCAAACAAGGCCCCTGGTCCGGACAGTTTTAAACTACTGTTTTTTAGAAATTTTGGCATGTGATTGGCAAGGAAGTGACAACTTATATCAAAGGGTGGTGAAAGGGAGATGTGGATATTGACGAGACCAACTATACTTTGGTAGTGCTTATTGTTGGGTTTTAGGGGAGACAGAGAAGGCAGCGGAAACAAAAATTTTCTCCCCCAAACCCATACCGAGAAAATGCGTCAACGTCTATATAATAGGAAAGGATGGTTTGTGGAATCATACCTTGTCCCGAGGCTTGCTCGGCGACAATACCTCGCGCAATGCACGGTCTTCAAAACCGGTCTTGGACGGCGTCTGTACAGCTCCTGGTCGCACCGAGACTGACTCCTCCTCCTCCTACCGGACTGTCGGATGACAGTTGTCCTCCTGAGCGGCAGTGTCCTCCCTCCTCTGTAGTAGTCCACACGGACCACCTAGAACTCCACACTCCTTGTCCCACAAGGAAGTGGAAGGAGTCACACCCTCCTGTTGACGTACTAGTTACCAACACACTCTCCTGCTGCCAGTTGCAACTGTAGTTGTCCTTCCCTTGCTGCACCTCCCTTTTACGGGAAGCACTTGCTCGGGCTCTCTCTCAGTTACCAAAACCAGAGAGAACGACAACTCGCAGAGCAACTGGTTGCACTGAGCTGTTATCTGAGAAGCCCCCACTACCCCTATATATAGGAGGGTCATGGGACATGGTTCTCTATCCCGGGCAATACGTGACTAAACGCAGGAGTAGAAGGGTTTGAGATTTTCCACAAAAGCAACCAACTCGCAACCTGAACCGATCGGTTCACAAGTGAGCCGGTCGGTTGGGGGCCTGAACCGGTCGGTTGGAGCACCAACCGATCGGTTGGGACCCATGAGCCGATCGGTTCACTTCTGAACCGGTCGGTTTGTGGTCCTGGTCGGTTCCCGATTGACTTTCCTTCTTTTGTTTCTAATTGGTATCGAATACCAATATTATTCTCAATCGAATTGGGCAATTTAAAACCAAAGGAAAATTCTCACCGACCTGACTTTCCCAAGTTGCTTGGTTGCACCAGTTGAACCGCTCGTTTCACCCTGGGCATGAGCCGATCGGCTCAACAGCTTGAGCCGACCGGTTCAGCAACCTCAGCCGACCGGTTCAATACTTGAACCGATCGGTTGGGAGTGCAGGTTGTGCAGAATCAGTCAATTGCGATTTCAATCAATCTGATACTCCAATCAATGCGTCCAACACCTTGAACAATATGATATTGAGCTATCGATTAATTGAGTGTTTAATTGAACTACTAAACTCCTTTAGTAATCAATCTAAACATTGCTTGTGGACAAAACTCCTCTTCCAGGTTAAATCCTATGTGTGTGACCCTACAGGTCCATTTCACGTTGGCAGTGAAAGTCCATAACACTTATGACTTCACAAGCAAAGAGCGGTGCCTAGTCACACATCATTGCTACCCAAGTGAAAGTAGAAAGTTGGAGAACAACTTTCATCCTGCAATCCGTGAATGGTGTTATAGTGAATGTATAATTCCTTTTTCACTGATATCCCGAATGAACTCAAGGCATGGAACAGTCATCCTGTCAACGTTCATTCACTTTCTTGATCTCAGAGCAGATTGAAGGAGATATGTATGACATCAATATCACATACTGATTCACACATGCGTGCGCACGCCTATCTCAATCCTACTCATAAAGTGGCCTTGGATATCAAACTCCCTCAGGAGGGACAAATCCCATATCTATCACTCACCCCTCAAAATCCCCATGTGTCAAAGCCACCCAATCATCACCTTTATAACAACCCATATTTCAAGACTGCGTTTGATGATGTCAAAGTGTGCCCAACGACATGTGTTGAGTGTAGTGATTTCAGGTCAAAGAATCACACTCACCACCATCACTGTGAGTACTGACTGTGACTACCATCTCATGGTTCCATGTGTCAAACTCACGGTGGGTCTGTCTGGTACACTTATTCTCTAACAAGTACCTATGTGTTTGGTTTGATATCTCTATATCATGACTAATGAGATTCTGTCATCAACCAACACCACAATATAGTCTTGTGTGTCATTGCTGTCTATCTACCTTCCACAATGACATCCGACTAGGGACATAACAAGAATGTACATACTCTTAGCATCCATATGATCTCATCATTCAGGTCATGAACCTGAAGGCATACGTCATTGAGTACTGTCATTCTCTAGACATTCAATCTATTCTATCACTATCTCATATGATTGAACCAGAAAGAATTGGAAGCTTGCCTTTGATGTTTATCAAATCAATCTTAATGTATCCCACCAATCATCCTATGATTGGCTCTTAGGGCATACATACCAATAGACTCCCACTTGCACTGCGAGCCAATCACCCTTGAATCATATTCATAGTGATCTTCAAACATGTCCCACATGTTACTGTGCTCTAGTGCCAACATAGTGAGTAATGGAAACACCTTTCCAAAGTCTGTATAAATTGCATGTCTCTCATCTCTTCACTGTACGTCACACGTATGAGATGGAGTTGCCGTAATATGTGATCTAGTATTCCTTTGCTAACCTTTAGCCACATTGCATGATCAAGGATTCCAGACTTGTCATCAATGAGTGGAATATAAGTTCATCTCATGAACTTCCAGATCCATATAGTATCCACTGTTGTTCACTAACACACAGATACTCAACAAAATTTCACTTTTATATATCCTATATATAAATTTTGCGATTAATTTTTTGTCCTTTTGGAAGTTCGCATCAATGTAACTCTTTACATCGAACTCTTCCTTGTCTCCATAGAACTAGTAATTATCAAGTTCTCATGGTGTTCCAGTAACCCTTACTGGAAATAGACAGACATTTACTCATCATGTCTCACATACTAGTTATCAGGATGCGCACATCATATTGCCATGTCCTACATACAAGATGATGAATGCATTATATTCTTGTCATGTCATACATGCAAGATAATGGGATGATTACATACATGATAGATCCATATCTATTATCGGTGTTCCCATTCTTCATAAGAATTGGACACTTGGCCTTGGGATAGTAACTCCATGTAACATGGACAAGTTTTCTCCCACTGAATCTGTGC
Organism: Alisma plantago-aquatica; assembly: GCA_963693085.1. Lineage (NCBI taxonomy): Eukaryota > Viridiplantae > Streptophyta > Magnoliopsida > Alismatales > Alismataceae > Alisma > Alisma plantago-aquatica. The sequence goes on along the minus strand of OY856415.1, from coordinate 551,598,704 downwards.
ATACTGAACACTTCAGTACAGATTGCCAATGTATGCTTTCTCTTTTCAGGTCAAGAGATTTTTGAGAACTATCTCTATAGATATCTATTCCTATAACATAGGAAAAATCTCTATCTTCCTTAAATATAATTTCCACTTTTTGGATTTCCAATTTAGAACATTTCCATTTCACATCAACATGTGGAATGTGAATACGCTCCCACTAAATCACAGATCCATTCTTTATCTTTGACATATCCGTCAAACCCTTTGACTATATCATCAAAGTAAAGATCCAATTTTGAGTTGCTTGTACTCAATCAATCATATTGATTAGTCCATTGTAACTTTTAGACTTCATTTGCATTAGTGGATTCATAAACCTTATAGGCTGTGTCATGTACACATCCTGGTTTTATTCCTCATAGGAATGCAGTTTTAGTATCCATATGACAAATGTCTTAGTCATTAAGTTGCAATTAACAAGCATCGTCCTTCTCAAAATGTTATCCATGTGTCTTAACACTTAAGACTTATTTGCACTTATGGATATAATCCAATGAGTGCTACCAACAAGGTCATACCTTATGGCTCATATGGAAGTCATTTAGGATGTAATGGTTCTATACCATAACTCAAAATCTGATTCCTCATATTCATCTAGATAGTTGACTCATCATATGAACAACTCATCACATAGATAATTGAGGTGTATCTGTCAAGGATATACGAACTCACAACTCCTTGTGATTCTTAATGTCCTATATTAGTGTGGGGTATTCTTTTATTAAGAAGAATTCAGTTATTTGATAATCATTCTCTAACTCCTTAGAGTATGATTCCTTCTTGATTTAGACATCACCATGCCTTAATCATGAGTTCACCATGATACACTATCATAATCACTCATAAGGATCTCAAACATTTGGTCCAAGTATTTCATTCATTGATCTCATCAAGAATTAACACTTTACCAAATTTTCACTTCATCTATGATGATCTTGAACACTTCAAGATATTCATATTGGTATTTCTCTAAACACCATTTGAAGTATTAGCATTTGTTCCAATAGGTGTGTAAATAGATCACATGTATTTTACCTAATAGGACAATCATGTCCAAGATATTCATGTCTCTTACTAGTTCTCTAACCAAAAGAGTCTAGATTTATCCATCATATGGAAACTAGAAATGAATTTCTCATGATTGATGCTAATTAGATTGTTTGAGTTACCTATAACTTTCCGGTATCATTTTATCTTATGCATATCAAATACCACAAGATAAACAAGGCATTACCACAAAGATCATATCTTTATAAATTGAAACATCTCTTTATTAATTGCCATCATTGTCATACAATATGCAAAAATAAAGTGTTTCTATCTATTGGAAATATATGAAATAGCAGTTCTCAACTGTATTACATGCCTTGTAGGCTGAAAATAAACTAAAGTACTCCTATCTATGGCGGCAACACTTGCCCCAATTATGAGTGCTTTACACTTTACATCTTGGTATCATATACCTCAAAAAGTGTTACAAGTTTACTTTCATGACACCTTCAAGTAGAGGCTTTAGTCGCCTCCTTCTTCTTTTGTTCTTCCAGATAGAGAGGACAATTCCTTTTCCAATGTCTTGGCTTTTGACAATGGTGGCAATTTCCTTTCTTGGTCACGCCTCCTTTGGCCTTGAGAGCTGAAGATGGCTTGGACTCCTGGCTAGTTTCAGAACCTTTCTTAGCTTTGCCTTTGCCCTTGCGCTTGGACTTGCCTTTCTTGCTCGTGATCACCATCACGGACTTAGGCTTGTCCTTCTTCATCTGTAACTCGGCTGTCCTCAACATGCCCAACAACTCTGACAGTGGCCTATCAAAGTTGTTCATGTTGTAGTTCATCACAAACTGACTGTAAGATTCTGGCAACGATTGCAGTATCACGTCAGTAGCCAACTCTTGGCTCAGTGGAAATCCCAGTCTCTGCAGGTTCTCCACATACCCAATCATCTTGAGTGTGTGAGGACCAACTGGATCTCCTTCTGTCATGACGCACTTGAACACTGCCCTAGAAACATTGTACCTCTCTTGCCGTGCCTGATCTTCATACATGTTCCTGAGATGCTGAATCATCTCAATGACACCCATGTTCTCATGTTGCCTTTGCAACTCATGGTTCATTGAACATAGCATCAAGCACTTTGCATCAATGGCATCATCAGAATGCTTCTTGTAAGCATCCCTTTCTGTCCTTGGTGCATTAGGAGCGGGTTCCTTTAGAATTGGAGTATCCAGGACATAGAGCTTACGCTCTTGAGTGAGAACAATTCTCAATGTCCGATACCAGTCGTGGAAGTTTGTCCCATTTAGCTTGTCCTTGTCAAGGACCGATCACAAAGAAAAGTTGTTGTTGTTTCTTTCCATTTGTACTACAAAAAGGAAAATATGCAATTTTAGTCCAAAACTCATTTTTGACTTATTTGATTGATTTGAAAATTTGACGATATAATTAGACCTTTAATTAATTATCGCTCCCACTATTTTACTTCAAACTGATAGCCCTCACCATCAATTCAGAAGATTGTAGCGTACAACCTTCTAGTGGGCAAGATCCTGAAATCCTCTAAGTCATGGACCAGCTAGGGCTGTCACCCACAACATAGATCTCTCAGGTAGGCAACTTTTGCCAATTGCATCATATGCAACTCTTGATAAGATGTCATATACAACTCCTTGCAATGATCATCTCCATGCCTCAAGGCGCTAGATCCTATCTAGGTCACCTTGTTAAGTCCGACCCAAAGCAAACACGATGAATATGCACCCTGCTAGGGCAGACCCACATATTCATCCTTCACGCTTCCACGAGATATACGGTGCACCACGCTAGGGCATTCCCACACTTGGTCGATCAAGCTTTTCACGTGTGTCGCATTTGGAAGGCATCTAAAACTTAATATTTTAATGAGGGATTTGATTTTTATGTACATATACATATCCAATCACCACAATACATAGTACGTATCATATACATGCTATATCCCACAGAAAACATGCACAAAACGATAAAAGCGATGATTATGGCCATCCTAATGTGATTCCTCGAGCCAAGAGGAATCACGGTCATCTAGGTCTACATCACATGCAACCTTCTAAGATGAACTCTGTGCCTTTGCCTTTCGAGTTGATCAACTCATCACATGAATGATCTGTTCTCTCCAGCCGGTCGTCTAGTTGCCACCAGCCGATCAGTTGGCTCCTCCAACCGATCGGTTCGCCTGGTCGTCATGCATCTCGTCATGTCTGCCACCCGCTCGTCTCACTCCTCGAACCGGTCATCAACCGATCGGTTCACTCCTTGAACCGACCGTCTAGAAGGTCAACCGATCGGTTCACACCATGAACCGATCGTCTGGGCTGTCGTCAGATGGCCTTCGGTCTTTGACATAACAAGAAATAAAATTCTATCCTATTTATTACATTTCTTTAAAAGGGAAACCCCGAGTTACATTCGGGGGGAGCAAAGGTAAGAAAGAATCTCGAATTATTTCGAGTTACATCAGGATTAAGAGAGGGAAGATCGATGCGCAGACCGAGATGCAAGAAACCACACACAACCAATCACAGATAGGTGTTTATAGGCCATAATCATGCTACACACATCCACCACAAAACTCGTTTAAGGGCGACGAGTATCGAGTGCATTAATAATACATATCATATATGTAATTTGGGATTTGTGGATTTAGGATTGGACATGCATAAAGCCAATATTATTCGCATCGTATGTAATAAATAAAGGCGACAAACCAAAAATCGATCATATCGATATTCCTAAATATAGAACAGTTGACGTGGCTCTGATACCACTGTTGGGTTTTAGGGGAGACAGAGAAGGCAGCGGAAACAAAAATTTTCTCCCCCAAACCCATACCGAGGAAACGCGTCAACGTCTATATAATAGGAAAGGATGGTTTGTGGAATCATACCTTGTCCCAAGGCTTACTCGGCGACAATACCTCGCACAATGCGTGGTCTTCAACACTGGTCTTGGACGGCGTCTGTGCAGCTCCTGGTCACACCGGGACTGACTCCTCCACCTCCTACCGGATTGTCGGATGACAGATGTCCTCCTGAGCGGCAGTGTCCTCCCGCCTCTGTAGTAGTCCACACGGACCACCTGGAACTCCACACTCCTTGTCCCATAAGGAAGTGGAAGGAGTCGCACCCTCCTGTTGACGTACTAGTCGCAAACACACTCTCCTGCTGCCGGTTGCAACTGCAGTTGTCCTTCCCTTGTTGCACCTCCCTTTTGCAGGAAGCACTTGCTCGGGCTCTCTCTCGGTTACCAAAACCAGAGAGAACGACAACTCACAGAGCAACTGGTTGCATTGAGCTATTATCTGAGAAGCCCCCACTACCCCTATATATAGGAGGGTCATGGGACAGGGTTCTCTATCCCGGGCAATACGGGACTAAACGCAGGAGTAGAAGGGTTCAAGATTTTTCACAAAAACAACCAACTCGCAACCTGAACCGATCGGTTCACAAGTGAACCGGTCGGTTGGGGACCTGAACCGGTCGGTTGGGACCCATGAGCCGATCGGTTCACTTCTGAACCGGTCAGTTCGTGGTCCTGGTCGGTTCCCGATTGACTTTCCTTCTTTCGTTTCTAATTGGTATCGAATACCAATATTATTCCCAATCGAATTGGGCAATTTGAAACCAAAGGAAAATTCTCACCAACCTGACTTTCCCAAGTTGCTTGGTTGCACCAGTTGAACTGATCGGTTCAACACTTGAACCGCTCGTTTCACCCTGGGCATGAGCCGACCGGCTCAACAGCTTGAGCCGACCGGTTCAACAACCTCAGCCGACCGGTTCAACACTTGAACCGATCGGTTGGTAGTGCAGGTTGTACAGAATCAGTCAATTGCGATTTCAATCAATCCGATACTCCAATCAATGCGTCCAACACCTTGAACATTATGATATTGAGCTATCGATTAATTGAGTGTTTAATTGAACTACTAAACTCCTTTAGTAATCAATCTAAACATTGCTTGTGGACAAAACTCCTCTTCCAGGTTAAATCCTATGTGTGTGACCCTGCAGGTCCATTTCACGTTGGCAGTGAAAGTCCATAACACTTATGACTTCACAAGCAAAGAGCGGTGCCCAGTCACACATCATTGCTACCCAAGTGAAAGTAGAAATTTGGAGAACAACTTTCATCCTACAATCCGTGAATGGTGTTACAGTGAATGTATAATTCCTTTGTCACTGATATCCCGAATGAACTCAAGGCATGGAACAATCATCCTGTCAACGTTCATTCACTTTCTTGATCTCAGAGCAGATTGAAGGAGATATGTATGACATCAATATTACATACTGATTCACACATGCGTGCGCACACCTATCTCAATCCTACTCATAAAGTGGCCTTGGATATCAAACTCCCTCAGGAGGGACAAATCCCAAATATATCACTTACCCCTCAAAAGCCCCATGTGTCATAGCCACCCAATCATCACCTTTATAACAACCCATATTTCAGGACTGCGTTTGATGATGTCAAAGTGTGCCCAACGACATGTGTTGAGTGTAGTGATTTCAGGTCAAAGAATCACACTCACCACCATCACTGTGAGTACTGACTGTGACTACCATCTCATGGTTCCATGTGTCAAACTCACGGTGGGTCTGTCCGGTACACTTGTTCTCTAACAATAACTATGTGTTTGGTTTGATATCTCTATATCATGACTAATGAGATTCTGTCATCAACCAACACCACAATCTAGTCTTGTGTGTCATTGCTGTCTATCTACCTTCCACAATGACATCCGACTAGGGACATAATAAGAATGTACAAACTCTTAGCATCCGTATGATCTCATCGTTCAGGTCATGAACCTGAAGGCATACGTCATTGAGTATTGTCATTCTCTAGACATTCAATCTGTTATATCACTATCTCATATGACTGAACCAGAAAGAATTGGAAGCTTGCCTTTGATGTTTATCAAATCAATCTTAATGTATCCCACCAATCATCCTATGATTGGCTCTTAGGGCATACATACCAACACTTATTCCAAAGGTAGGGAGGTCGAGCAACCTATCTGAATATAGACCAATAATCCTTTACAATGTCATCTACAAGATATATAGCATCCAAGGTACGGGTGTAGATTAAAACCGTTGATGAACATAATTATTACAAACACTAAAGTGCCTTCATCCTGGGAAGAATGATCACAAATAATGTTCTGGTTGCATATGAAGTGTTCCACAAGATGAAAAATGAAGCCAAGAAGAAGAAAGGGATAGTAGACGATAGTATCCTAGTTGCAAAAGCAACACCGGGCGAATGCCTGAGTTCAACTAACATTGTTAGCCAATATGGACAAACATCGGGTCAAAGAATTAACTTATCTAAGACCGAGGTCGCTTTCAGCAAAGGGACAACTAACCAAAGAAGGCAAGAGCTGAAAGATTTGCTTCTGGTCCAGGAGATAGACAGACATGAAATACATCTTAGTTTACCGACAGCTGTAGGGAGATCCAAAAAATAAATTTTCAGCTTTATAAAAGAGAGAATATGGAAGAGATTGCAGGGGTGGAAGGAGATTTTTTTTTTTTTTGGGATCTGCATGGGCCGAAGCCCACCCCCTCTCCAAATAGGTGCCAGAACCCGGATGACCTAAGAGGTTGGTAAATACAGCTGACCCGAGCGGGGAATCGAACCAGCGACCCTTCATGAGGGGCGCGCTGGCTTGACCGCCCGAGCTACGCTGGCCGGGTGAAGGAGAAATTTTTATCAGGGAAGGAAATACTCATTAAATCTATAGCGCAGGCCATACCAATAGACTTAATGAATATTTTTCAACTTCCAACGGTTGTATTGCAAGGTTCTGGTGGGGAGAAAAGGAAGGGGAGAGGAAGGCGAGATATTTTCTGAGATTCTCTGTTCTTGAGGCTACGGGAGGCCAAACCAGTGCTGTTAGAAGGAATATGTTGGAGAGTAGGGAATGGGGAAACTATTAAGATCTGGGAGGACAATTGGATAGAGGGGCTGCAAGATACCTTAGCGAACTCTGACAGGGAGCTAAAGTGATGGGGGGAATATGTAAATTTTTTTATCATTACGGAGGAGTCATGTTGGGACACAGAGCTTGTTAAATCCATTTTCCCGGAGGAAGTTAGCAACCAGATATTATGTATGCCTATCAGTAGAAGACTGCCGGACGACATTATCTGCTCGTGGCCAGAGACGTCTGGCAACTTCTCTTCGAGATCGGCTTACTGGCTCGGACACCTTGGCAAAGAAGAGTTTATGAGGTGCAGAATTTCAGAACGGGAGAGACTTTGGGATCTGATTTGGAACAGTCGGTGGCCCCCAAAACTATCACATTTTCTGTGAAGACTGACTACTGGTAGCTTGGCAACTAATGGCCGGATGTGGGACAGACATTGTAACATTGATGGGCTGTGTTTCATTTGCGGGGCAGGGAGAGAAACGATCGCGCACACCATGTTCGCTTGTTCGTTTGCCGGAGACGCATGGGAATCAAGTCGGGCATAGGCACGACTGCAGGAGTTGAGTTTGCTACAACCAGGTCAGGCCCTTTTGCGGCTGCATGAGACTCTGGACGAAGACGAGGAGAGTAAGGCGTACGCCATTATGTGGGCTGCTTGGAGTTTCAGGAACAATGTAGTTTTCAACAACACCTCCAAACCTATTACCCATATTATCCATACGTATGTTGGACTGATAGCTGATTACAAAAAATTCAACGGCAAAGCAGCGGGCGGAATGGGTACTACTTCTACGCAGGTACACCACAGGTGGAAGAAACTGACAGAGGGCCGTTTGAAATTGAACTGTGATGCAGCGGTATGCACGGACAGAAGGATAGGGATAGCAGGTATCTTCCAGAACTCAGAGGGGGCGGTAATGGCAGCAGTGTCGAAAAACATGTCCAACTATAGGATGGTGCTGCTAGCCGAAGCTGAAGCTATGAGAATGGCCAAGATTCAGGCGCGGACATGGGGCTTACAAGACATCCATGTGGAGTCTGATTCCCAATCGTTGATTAATGCCATCAATTCCAAAAATGAACGCAGAGACTTACTCAGGCTTCTAGTTGAAGACATCTGGTCAACAACTACATATCTTAATTCGTGCTCTTTTTCTTTTGTTAGAGTAGTATGCAGTAATGTAGGCCATCCCAAAATACGTCAACCGTGTAGCAAACATTGATATTGAGTAATGATATGATAGAGTCTTAAAAAAAAAAGTTATACGTCGGGCACAAGTAACTTACACCATTTACCCTCCTCCTAAGGGGATGACTTTTTATGTAACTTATAGTGAACCAAATTACTTGTAGACTATAGTGGGTAGTAAACTGTTAACATATTTGCCTTTACTCATTTATAGCCTTATATCTTATTCATTGATTTTTGTTCCAAAAAAGACAATTATATGTTCACTTTTTAATATATGGTGATGATATCATTTTGAAGAGAAATGATGATACATGATCTCTACATTTGTGATTTACTCCAAGAGTGATTCTTTTTGTAAGATACTTGGAAAGTTGACACCACATACTGGTTATTATAGTTTGCTAATTGAAACCAACTACAATTAATGAAACCCCAACATAACTCTTCATCATGGTTTTTGTACTTAAACCGTTTCTTTGTGATCTAAACCCTGATTCTCATATAAAATGTATGTTGACTATAACATTTGAAATAAGATATGTCAAACTAGATTTATCACATGAATACTCTCAAATTGTGAAAGTGGGGTTTTTTCATCTTGGTTTAAGGAAATTACATGAAAATGAGGAAATTAATTTGATATATGAGATGCATTGATGAAAGGTGTATTATGGTTAGAAATATAATTTGGAATGCATACTAACTAAATTTAAATAAGGAAGATTATATGCAATATTAGGGTTTATATCGACATTGTTAAACAATCGACTAAACTTCTTAATAGGTGGGCCCTTCTTCTAGAATGTCAGTTTGGCCTTTCTAGAAGTTGGGCAACTTCATGAGGTAGTTAATATGACCAGATTTCAAGGTCTATTTTTAAAGGTCAACCAATATTTGAAAATGCCAAAATAATTACCAAAGTACCCCAAATTGGTAAAATAACATAATAGATTATAGACATCAAATAATTTAGACCGGACCTTGAATTCTTAATCTATCCTTCAGAATCAGAATAGGGAAATCACTTCATAAATTTTCATTATTTCTATCTCAACCTATTACATATACATAATCGTAAGGCCTATTTTCTTTCACAAAATTTTCACCTAATAAGTAACCAAATTACTTCAACTTAGTAATTTTATAAAAATCTACTCTTAAACACCTTTCTATTTGAACCTTGGTTATTATATCTAAAGTCCTAATTCAAAAGATATGAGCTTACACATATTTACCTTTATTGATTTTCCTCATATATTAATTTCTCCATATGACAGTCAGATCTTGGATTCTCTTTGTCTTCTTTTTCTTATATTTTCACTTTTCTTGCTCAGTGATCCCTCCATAGGTCCACAAACCCGCTAGTCCAAAAAAAGTACCTCTTTGTTCTCCATTCTTGCGACTCCTTTTTCTCCACTATGCATAGGAAGGTCCAACTTCTCAACCCTATCTTGTAATGCCCAAGCTGGCAATGAAGTTTCCACTTCACTGGCTCTTCTTCCTATCATTTTTGTACCTTCTTGTACCCTCCTTCCTCTACACGACCCTTGCCTAGGTGGAAAGAGGCTCGATGGTCTTCAAGGCCCTACATCATCCCACAGGCACCTAGACCTATTGTGAGTCACCATTATGACCAATTTCATCCTTTATCTCTCTAGTAATAGGCTGTTGTGCCCCTTTATTTTCTCCCATGTTCTTCTGATAGGGTCAAACAAGTTCCAAAAATGCTCCAGGCTTCCTCTCATCATCAATTCTCACCAAGCACGACAATGCCATCGAGCAGTCACTCTCCAGTGAGAGTCCAATCCACCCAAGGTTCTTCTCAAGCTCTGGATCCCCTCTATGATATGTTCTTCACTTCCTGCCTCCATGGCATGCAATGAGCAAGTAAACTTCTCTCTCATTACCATTTCACATGTTCAATCCTTGTCAACTTCTTTTCCTTAGCGGTGGCATCATGGTAGAGACGGTGAATCAGTGTGGTTGCCACCTTCCATCACCCTTTACATACTGCACCAACATATTGTCTTGGTAGATGATCCCATATTTGCGCAGTCCATACCCTATTGTTTGGGTCACCTTCATTCCATGGGATGGACATCGACCTTGTCTCCCCCTCTCATATATAGGTATAAACCCCCTCTATTACAGTTCCAGTCGAGATCATATGTCCCAGTCCCAAAGGGACACATGAAACGACCCCCTTCTTCTTGTATTAGAGTAAGGATCCTGAGAACTGGTTCAAGAGTGAACCGACTACAAATCTTAAACTAATTGGTTTAAGTTAATAATATGGTTGGTTGAAGCTTTATATAAATCACATAAATTTATTTATTAAGTTTTCCTTCTCTAATGAATACATTTCATATTCACCAAAATCAAACCATTATCTCATCATAAACCAATAAAGATCACAAATTTTGAAACTTATACTTGGAAGAAAATCTTAAACCTCATAATTGGTCAAATTTCACAAGTACCTCTTTTGTATCTATTCCTCTTATACCCAAATATCATGAAAAACTAGATGAAACTTTATTATAAACATATCAATCGAACAAAAACATACTTGGAACCATACTAGCAAACGAGTTGGTAAAATACAAATTCAGCCATACAGTTTCACTGATATTTAAGTGGGCTTAGACTTCCATGAAAGCCAATATACTTAAAAACATATGTCTTGGTATCAACTTATTTTGGTTTTGTCAATGTCGTTATCATTATCATAGATAAGTTCTAAATACTATGGTCTAAAAAATACTACCTACCTTGCTGGGAATTTCATACTATTCAATTCAGAGAAGCTACCAACCTCAGGTGATTACCTAACCTAGGTCTTTTGTATTAACTCTCTAGGTGGCACCTTGAGATTTGTGTTGACTTATACAAATTTAAAGGAGCAAGTACTCACTATACTGATGTTTGAGATATTAGTAGCATACATGCCCCATACCAAACATGCTAGCAAGAAGAAGAACATATGCATAATAAGTCTTTTGCTCTTGACATTTCCTCTAAAATTCTCAAAAGGACAGAACACTATCTATCTAGCGATAACACAAAGGATCTGAATCAAATAATCTCCTACCATTCACACATATGCACATAGATATCTCTCTAAACTTGTATTTCTTGTAGGGTTATCACCTCTCAAGTAAAAGGGACATGCATTCTAGATCCTTAACTATCCATCCTCCATATATATATATATATTCTAAAATAAAAGGCTAAAAGAGATATCTAGGTAGCCATGAGAAAAGTCTAGTGGCCAACTAGATTTTTTGATCTAATATCATTATTGTAACACCCCACTTTTCCAAACATATCAATTAAGTGTGTTGAAGCATAATTCACAAGGGGAATGTCACATACATGATATATTGCATAAAAATATAATTTATTAAACCAACATAGGATACAATTTCAGTTTTCTCACATCTTAGTGTCATATAGTTAGTTCACTATTGGATCTTATACATGTTTCTTATAACTTGAAAGAAACAAGGGATTGTTCTATTATATTTGGCACCCCACCATGTACTTCTTTCTTGAGCATACTTGAGCTATTGCATGTCAGATAGCTCTTATCCTCTAAGCTTGCTCCTTACCTACGAGCATCAAGCCCCCAACCACACATCAAACAAATTGTAAGTGTATTTTAACATATTATAACACAAAATTAACATACACTTTGAAATGAAGACATTAACATCATGAACCTATACTTTGCATTTTATCATTTGTCTTTTATTTGAATTATATAAGAATCCTCAATTTTTTTTACTAAAGTGCCTCTTCTTTTGCATTGAAGTGCTCCTCAATTCCACCGAAGTGCTCTGCATGCTAGGAAGCCCATGATTTGCACCAAACTATGCCATGAAAGCCCATGATGAGGATCTTATATAAGGTTCATTCATTATCTTTACTCTTACTATTAAATACTCTTTACTGTTGCTCTTAAACATGAATATAATGTGATATATTAATTCTTGAAGAAAAACAATAAATAAAATTTTATTTGTCAATTAACTGTTACCTTTTAATAATATAAGCATAGCATGAATAATACATTCATTATATAACATGTACCTTATACACAATAGCATATAAACATATGATAATAATGTTCAAAGTGCATGAACCACTTACCTTTATTGTAGAAACCCCTAATAGTCATCCAAGGGTTGATGAACCCTAGTATACCTTCATACATTTTTCAAGCCTGGTATATCTTGGAATTAAATATGATACAATATCGACACTTATCCAAAAACACCAAGATACCCTAATGTACTTTATAGGCCTTCCTATACATATTGGGGTTTCCTCAAGTGTCACACATACTATCGTATCCTCTAAAAACTTTGATATCATGATGAATCCTCCAGATATATCATATCCATAAGACTAAAAAACTATTCCTATTGTCGACTTATAATTCTCAACAATCAAGATGATAACATAACTTCTTTGACATAAAATTCTCATGATGCATGATTATCATAAGATCTAAAATCCAACAATAATTTAATGATTCATACCTCCTATTTCCCACAATTTTATATCATTGTTTGATACCAAAAATTACCAAAGTACCCCCAATTGGTAAAATAACCATAATAAATTATACACATCAAACTATTCAAATGGGAGCTTGAAGTCTTAATCTATCCTTCAAAACAAGACCATGAAATTATTTTGTAAATATTTGTTATTTCTATGTCAACCTATTACATATACATCATCATAAGGCCTATTTTCTTTCATAATATATTTACCTAATAAATCACCAAATTACTTCAAATTATCATTTTGATAGAAATCTACTCTTAGACACCTTCCAAACGACACCTTACTTATTATATTGAGAGTTATAATTCAAAAGATACAAATTTACACAAATTTAACTTTCTTGGTTTTCCTCACCTGTTGATTTCTCCGTCTGATGGTAAGATCTTGGCTTCTCTTCCTCTTGTTTTCTTTATATTTTCCCCTTTCTTGCTTATGGATCCACCATAGGTCCATGAACACGATAGTCCAAAACTAACCCCCATCTTCATTCTCCTTTTTTGTGACTCCTTCATCTCCATCACATAGGCATGTTTGCCTTCTCAACCCTATTCCAAGATGCCCAAGGTGGAAATGAAGTCACCATTATCCTGGCTCTTCTTTTTATCATCTCTCTACCTTCTCATAGCCTCCTTCCTCTACACAATCGTTGCCTAGGTGCAAAGAACCTCGGTGGTCTCCATGGCCCTACAAAAACCCACAGATACCCAAACCTTTAGTAAGTCACAATCATGGCCTCATCTTTTGACTTTATTCCCCTGTCTCTCCTTCCAATAGGGTAAATTGAGTTCCATCAATGCTCAAGTCTTCTTATTTTCAGTAGTTCAAACCGAGCATAGAAGTGCCGTCGACTAGTCGCTCTCCAGTGAGAGTCTAATCCACCCAAGGCACTTCTCAGGCTCTAGACTCACTCTGCCATCTGTTCTTCACTTCTTCCCTCCATGAAATGCACTGAGTGAGTAAATTTGTCTCTCATTAATGTTTCTTAGGTTCTATCATTTCATACTTCTTTTCCTTGGTGGTGTCTTCATGGTGGGGGAGGTGAATCAGCGTGGTTACCACCTTCCATTGCCTTTTACATACTGCACCTTTCTACCGTCTAGGTAGGGATCTGAGATTTACGGAGTTCATGGCATGTTGTTTAGGGCACCTCTAGTCCATGGGATGGACATCGAACTCATGTCCCCCTATCATATATGGCATCAACCCCTCTGTTATGATTCCATTCAGGACTGGCTGTCCTAGTCCCAAAGGGACACATGAAACAATGTCACTCTTCTTCTATTAGAGTAAGGAGATTGAGAACTAGCTCAAGAGTGTACCAACTGCAAATCTAAAACTTATTGGTTTAATTTAATAATAAGGCTAGTTGAAGCTTTATATAAATTGCATACATCTACTTAGTACCTTTTCTTTCTCTGGTTAATACATGTCATACCTCATGTCCATATTTTACCAATATTTAACCATTGTCTCCTCATAAACCAGTAAAGATCACAAAATTTCAAAACTTATACTTGAAGAAAAATCTTAAACCTCAAAAGTGGTCAAATTACAAAAAAAATCCTCTTTTGTATCTATTCCTTCTAATATTTCCAAATATCATAAAAAATAGATGAAACCTTATTATCAACATATCAATTGACCAAAAGCATAGTTGAAGCCATACTATCACAATGAGTTGGTAAAATACAAATTTAGCTACAGTTTCTCTAATACTTAAGCGACCTCAAATTTTAGTGAAAGCCAATATACTTAAGAACATATGTCTGGATACAAACTTATTCTTATTTTTTCAATATCATTATTATTATCTTAGTAAGTTTTAAATATTGGCATGTGATAATACTACCCACCTTGCTGGGAAATTCATGCTCAAATTTTGACTTGATTCAAATAATATAACCACCTTTGGGTTCTAGTTCTACCTTGACATTGAAATAACTCATATGTGCTCAGGGTTCTTTTATATTCCTATTAATTTTAGGTGATTACCTAACCTAAATATTTTGTATTAACTCTCTTGATGGTACCTCCAGATCTTTGTTGTCCATACACAAATTTAAAGGTGTAGAACTCATTATACTTATGTTCAAGACATTAGTAGCATACATGTCCCATACCACACATGCTAGCAAGAAGAAGAACATATGCATAATAATACTTTTTCTCTTGACATTTTCTCTAAAATCATCGATTAGTTGGCCATCACAATTGAGAATAGGAGAGGACATGCCACTAGCTATCTAGAGTTAACACCAAAGATTTGAATTAGATAATCTCCTACCTTTGACACATATGTACATAGATATATATCTAAACTTCTATTTCTTGTAGGGTTACTACCTCTCAAGTAAAAGGGATATGTATTCTAACTCCTTGACCTCCTATCCTCCATAGATATATTTTCTATCATCAACAAAAGGCTTGAAGACCTATCTTGGTAGTCATGAGAAAAGCCTGGTGGCTAACTATATTTTAGCTCTGATCCATTATTGTAACATCCCATTTTCCAAACATATTAATTACTGAGCAAAAATATAATTCTCAAGGAGAATGTCACAAACATGATAACATTGCATAAAAATATAATTTATTAAATCAAGAAATGATACAATTTCAATTTCTCACATCTTAATGTCTTAACAACAAGTCAATATTTCTATTATAGTTGGAACCCCACCAGGTAATTCCTTCTTGAAGATCCTTGAGTTACACCTTGCACGTCAAATAGATATGGCCCTGTAAGCTTGCTCCTTACCTGTAGGCATTGTCACCAGCCATGCATCAAACAATTTGTAAGTAGAATTGAACATATTATAACACAAAAGTAACATATAATTTGAAATGAAACCATCCACATCATGAAAACAAACTTTGCATTTTATCATTATATTTTATCTAACTTATATAAGAATCATCAAGTTTTGTACCAAAGGGCCCCTTCTCTTTGCAACAAAGTGCCTTTTTGAGTTGCACCAAAGTGCTCTGTATGCTAAGAAGCTCATGATTTGCATCAAAGTGTACTATATAGGAAAGACCATGATGAGGATCTTAAATAAGGTTCATTCATTATCTTTACTCTTACTCGTGAGTACTCTTTACTCTTTCTCTTAAACATGAATATTATGTGATATTTGTAAATGTAATACAATTTCATTTATCCATTAACTGTTAATTTTAAACAATAAAATCGTATCATGAATAATACTTTCACATTACAACATGTACATTGTACAAAACTTCATATAAACATCCAATAATTATGTACAAAGTGCACTTACCACTTACCTTTACATGAGCAATGCCTAATAGCTATAAAAGGGTTGATGAAACCCTAATATACCATCAAGTCTTTATCAAGCATGGTATTTCTTGAAATTTAATATGATACAATATCAACATTATATCCAAAAACACCAAGATACCGTTAATATACTTTATAAGACTTTCTATACATATTAAGGTTTCCTCAAGTGTCACTCACACTAATGTATCTTCTAAAAACTCTAATATCATGTTGAATCCTCATGATATATTGCCACAATGAGGATTAATATCACCATTAATATCCTCAATTCATACATCTCAACAATTAAGATAATAACATAATTTCTATGACATAAAATTCTCACAATGCATGAACTATCATAAAATCTCAAATCCAATAATAATTAATGATCATCACCTCCGAATAAGATCTCTTATAATTTCCCTCAAATTTATATCACTGTTTGATACCTAAAATTACAAAAGTACCCCTAATTTGTAAAATAATCATTATAAACCATACACATAAAATCATTCATACCACACCTTAATTATTAATTTATCCTTCAAAATAAAACCAAGGAAATTATCTCATATTTTTTGTTATTTCTATCTCAATCTATAACATATACATCATCATAATGCTTATTTTCTTTCACAAAACATTTCACCTTATAATTCACCTGATTATCTCAACTTATTATTTAAGAGAAATCTACTCTTAAATTGGTTTATAATGGTACCTTAGTTATTATATTTGGAGTCCTATTTCAAAATATATGAATTTCCAAATATTTACCTATCTTGGTTTTCCTTGCCTATTAATTTCTCCATCTGATAGTCAGATCTTGGCTTCTCTTCCTCTTCTTTTCTTTATCTTTCTCCTTTCTTTCTTATGGATTCCTCCATCGGTCCATGAACCTAGTAGTCCAAAAAAAATTACCATCTTTGTCTCCTTTCTCGTGACTCCTTTGTCTCCACTACGCAAAGGTAGGTGCCTCTTATCAACCCTATTTTGTGATACCCAAGGTGGCAATGAAGTCACCACTATGATGTCTCTTCTTCCTATCGTATCTATACCTTCTCTTACCTCCTTCATTTTGATGACCCTTGCATAGGTGCAAAGAGGCTTGATGGTGTCCATGGCCCTATGACATCTCACATGCACCTGTACCTACTGTGAGTCTCCATCATGGCCTCTTATTCTGACTTTCTTCCTTTGTATTTCTAGTAACATGCCATTGTGCCCCCTTCTTCCCTCCTGTCATCTTTCTATAGGGTGAAATGAATTCCAACAATGCTCATGTCTTCTTCTCATCAACAATTCTCACCAATCACGATAGTGCCATGGAGAAGTCGCTCTCTGGCGAGAGTCCAATCCCACCCAAGGTTCTTTTTAAGAATGGATCCCCTATGTCATACATTCTTCACTTGTTGCCTCCATGGTATGGAATGAGTGAGTAAACTTATCTCTCATTGCCAGCTTTCCATCTAGGTAGAGAAACTAAGATTTCTGGAGTCCATAGCCTATTGTTCACAACACCTCCAGTCCATGGAATAGCCATCAAAGTCATGTCCCCTCTTATATATAAGCATCAACCCCCCCTATTACAATTCCAGTCGGGACTTCCTGTCCCAGTCCCAAAGGGACACAGGGAACACACCCCCATTCTCATATTAGAGAAAGGAGACAATGATCTGGTTCTAGAGTGAACTGATCACAAATCTTAAACTGATTAGTTTAAGGCTATTGAATCTTTATTTAAATTGCATACATCTATTTAGTACCTTTTCCTTCTCTGGTTAATATAAGTCATACATCATGTCCATATTTCACCAAAATTTAACCATTATTTCATCATAAACCAATAAAGATCACAAAATTTCTAAATTGTACTCGAAGAAAAATATGACACCTCAAAATTAGTCAAATTGCTCAAGAGTCCTATTATGTATCCATTCCTCCTCTTACATCCAAATATCATCAAAATCTAGATGAAATCTTATTATGAACATATCAATCGGCCAAAAACATAGTTGGAACCATACTCGTTCAATGAGTTTATAACACAGATTCAACCATAGGGTTTGATTGATATTTAAGTGGGCTTATATTTGATGCAATCCAATCACATATGTCTAGATCTAGATTTATTTTGGTTTTGTCAATGTCCTTATAATTATCTTAATACATTTTAAATATTGAGGTGTGACAATACTACCCACCTTACTGGGAACTTCGTCTTTGAAATTGGATTTTATTCAAAGAAGCTAACTACCTTAGGTTCCTAGTTCTATCTTGATATCTAAGTAACTCATCACTGCTTGGTTATATGACCTTTCCATATATCATAGGTTTCTTCTTTATTTACATTACTTTTAGGTGATTACTAGACCTATATCTTCTGTATTAATTTTCTTACTGGCACCTTCAGATTTGTGTTGGTCAAACACAAATGTAAAGGTGTGAGAACTTATTATACTAATGTTCAAGATCTTAGTATCATACATGTCCCATACCACACATGCTAGAAAGAAGAAGAACATATACATAATTTTTTTTTTCTCTTGACATTTACTCTAAAATTCTTAATTAGTTGTCCAACACAATTGAGAACAAGAGAGGAGATTCCACTAGATATCTAGAGTAAACACAAAGGATCTGAATTAGATGATCTCTTACCTTTGACACATATGTACATAGATATCTCTCTAAACTTGTATTACTTGTAGGGTTCCTACCTTTCAAGTAAAAGGGATGTGCATTCTAACTCCTTGACTTCCTATCCTCCATAGATATATTTTGTATCATCAATGAAAAGAGCTATCTAGGTAGTCATGAGAAAAGCTTGGTGGCCATCTATATTTTTATCTCTGATACCATTATTGTAACACCCCCACTTTTCCAAACACATCAATGACTAAGAGGAGGAATAATTATCAAGGGGAATGTCTCAATCATGATAACATTGCATAAAAATATAACTTATTAAACCAACACAAGATACATTCTGATTTCTGACATCTTAATGTCTTAACATCAACCCACTATTTGAACTCATACATGTTTCTCATAACTTGAAAGTAAAAAGGGATCATTCTGTTATAGTTGTTACCCTACCAGGTACTTCATTCTTGAATATCCTTGAGCTTCACCTTACACGTCAGATAGCTATGGTCCTCTAATCCTTACCTGTGGGCATCATGCCCCCAACCATGCATAAAAAAATTTGTAAGTGGAATTGAACATATTGTAACATAAATATAACATATACTTCAAATTGAATATATCGAGATCATGAAAACTAACTTGCATTTTATCTTTATCTTTTATCCTACTTATATGATAATCCTCAAGTTTTTCACCAAAGTGCCTCTTCTCTTTGCACCGAATTTCCTCTTGAGTTGCACCAAAGTGCTTTGCATGCTAGGAAGCCCATTATTTCTATTAAAGTACACTATATGCTAAGAAGCTTCATGATAAGGATATTATATGAGGTTCATTCATTATCTTTATTCTTACTCTTTAGTACTCTTTACTCTTTCTCTTAAACATGAATATAATGTGATGTGTTGATTCTTGAAGGTACATAGGAATCACTATTTCAATTATATAAATTTTAACTTTAGACAATGCACACATAACATGACTAATACATTCACATTATAACACATACATTGTATACGATATAATATAATCGTCCAATAATTATGTTCAAAGTTCATTTACCACTTACCTTTATTGGAGAAATGCCTATTAGTTATCTAAGGGTCAATGAAATCCTAATATACCTTCAACTCTTTGTCAAGCCCAATATTTCCTAGAATTGAATTTGATACAATATCAAAACTACATCCCAAAACACCAAAATACCCAAATAGACTTTATAAGCCTTTTTATACATATTGGGGTTTCCTAAAGTGTCACACATATTATCATATCCTCAAAAAATCTATATGATGATGAATTCTCAAGACATATCGTCTCCATAAAGATTAATATCACTACTACAATCCTCAATTTATAAACCTCAACAATTAAAATTATAACACAATTTCTATGACATTACATTCTCATGATGCTGAACTATCATCAAATATCAAATCCAAATTAATGAAATATACCTCTAAATAAGACATCTTATAATTTTCCTCAATTTTATATCATTGTTTGATTCCTCAAATTACCAGTGTACTCCTAATTGATAAAATAACCATATTAAATTATACACATAAAATCATATAGATCTGACCTTGAATTCTTAATCAATCCTTGAAAATAATACTAGGAAAATTATTTCATACTTTTTTGTTATTTTTATCTCAACCTATTACAGATACATCATCTCAAGGCCAATTTTCTTTCACATGATATTTCACCTAATAAATCACCATACTACCTCAACTTAGTATTTCTATAGAACTCTACTATTAAATACATGTTTTCAAAGTACCTTAGTTGTCATATTTATAGTCCTAATTTAAAAGATATGAATTTACACATATTTACCTTTCTTGGTTTTTCTCAATCGTTGATTTCTCCATCTGATAGTCAGATTTGGCTTCTCTTCTTCTTCTTTTCTTTATCCTTTCCCATCGCTTATTTGCAGATACCTTCATATGTCCAAAAATCCAATATTCCAGAGCAAGCTACTATCTTCATTCTTATTTCTTGTGGCTCCTTCGTCTCCACTACACACATGCAAGTCCCCCTTCTCAACACTATTCCATGATACCCAAGCTGGCAATGAAGTCGTCACTCTACATGAACTTCTTCCTATCATATCTCTACTTTCTAGTACCCTCATTCCTCTACACGACCCTTGAATAGGAGCAAAGAGGCTTGATGGTCTTCATGGCCCTACTAGAGTCCACAAGCACCCTGACCTGCTGTAAGTGTCCATCATGGTCTCTTCTTCTGATTTTCTTCCTTTGTCTCTCCAATATCAGGCTGTTTTGACCCCTTCTTCCTTCCCATGTTCTTTTGATAGGGTCAATTTGTTCCAATAATGGTCTAGTCTTCCTCTAGTCAATAGTTCTCACTGAGAACGATAGTGTCGTCGAGTAGTCACTCTCTGATGAGAGTGCAATCCACCCAAGGTTCTTCTCAGGATCTGGATTCCCTCCACCATTTGTTCTTCACTTCTTGACTCCATGGCATGCAGTGAGCGAGTATATTTGTCTTTCAATGCCATTACACATGTTCTATCCTTGCCGACTTCTTTTCCATGGTGATGGCATCATGGTGAAGGCAGTGAATTGGTGTGGTTGCCCCCTTCCATCACCCTTTACATACTACGTAGGCCTACCATCTAGGTAGAGGATCCCAAATTTGTAGAGTCCATAGCCTGTTGTTCAGGGCACATCCAGTACATGGGATGGCCATTAACCTTATGCCCCCTCCCAACAACCCCCTCTCTTACGATTCCAGTAGGGACCACCTGTTCCAGTCACAAAGGGACACATGAAACAACACCACTCTACTCCTTTTGGAGAAAGGAGATCGAGAACTAGTTCAAGAGTGAACCAAATACAAATCTTAAAGTGATTGGTTTAACTTAATAATAAGGCTGGTTGAATTTTTATACAAATCACATACAACTATTTAGTACCTTTTCCTTCTCTGGTTAATACAAGTCATACCTCATATCCATATTTGACCCAAATTTAACCACTATCTCATCATAAACCAAGAAAGATCACAAAATTTAAAAATGTATACTCGAATAAACATCTTAATCCTCGTAACTGGTCAAATTGCACAAAAGTCATTTTTTTGTATCTATTGCTCCTCTTATATGAAAATATCATAAAAAACTAGATGAAACCTTATTATCAACATATATATCAACCAAAAACATAGTTGGAACCATACCAGCACAATGAGTTGGTAAACATATAAATTCAACCATAGGGTTGCACTAATACTTAAGTGGGCTTAGAATTTCATTGAAAACCAATATACTTGAACACATATGCCTTGATATAAATTTATTATGGTTTTTTAAATGTCATTATTATTATCCTAGCTAAGTTCTATATATTGGGGTGTGACAGATGAAGACGGTCTTTTGGTATTGTATGGTAATTCCATAGCGGTATGTACCTAGAACTAAGGACTCTTCTATTCTGGAAGTTCTTTGACCTCATTTGGTTCCTCCTTTGGTGGGGGCTATGTGAACTCTCCCAATTACATTAGTAGATGTTTGAGGGGTCATTGAATACACAAGGGTTGAACAAACTGGATTCCAATGTTTCTTGCCAAATATTCCTACTGAATCTAGGGTTCTGATCCACCATCAAAGAGATCACTGCCTATACTTTCCCATTTTGCCCTTGCACCAATTTGTTTACTCATCACACTTCATAAGGGTATTATAGACATTTTGAATTCTATTTGATATCTGTCTCTTAAGATTTGAAATCTGTACAAGTACTATTATACCCTATCACACATCAATCTAATGATGCTCATGCAGGGGTAGTTTGGTAAATATCATGGATTTATTTTTTGTAATTTAGGAAAAAGGTTTATTTTAGATAATATAGAATAATTTGTACTTAAGTAAAAAAAGATATGATATCTTTTGAAGTTGTGGGATTTTGCTCTACACAATGATACAATTTTCATCATTGAATTATAATGCAATAAATATATGATTTTTAAGGAATTTTCTAATTTGTTAGAACTTCTTAAATTCATATCTAATAATCTGCAAGTTATAAAAATAAAGTAAAATAAGATATGAGTTTAGGAGGATGATATAATTTATGGAATTGTTTTAGTAACCTAAATTAAAACAAAAAAATGCAAATTTAAGGACCTGAGTAATTAATTTGAAGTTAGCCTTAAATTTCATATGTGCATCTATCGATGGCTTGTGACCCTAATGTGGAACTAAGTTTAACTTTTACTCATATAGACATGATATGAGGTATGTTGCATTCCCTTGTGAGTCATATTGAGTAATCACTCTATTTGTTCTCTCTGTTAGAACTCTATGAGATATTAGTAAGATGTAATTTTTATTTCATATTGACTTTGGCCTATTTGTGTCTAGTTTACTGAAATATATTATGTAATCTTATTACTTTGTTGGATATTCTCATTAGATCCCAAATGATTATCTCATTCATCTTTTCCTTGTTGCAACCCTAATTTGAGATATTGAAATAATTGTTACCTAACTCTTAAGTGGTGGACTTTTTTATGGTCTTGTGATGCATTTTTATTATTGGAAATTGTCAAATAATTATTTATGGGCCCTCTGACCCCACATGATACCTGTTGGATGTGTTCATCTGCTGTTGGAGCTTGACTATACTTTATCTTTCCTTCCCTATTTGCATGTGTGATTGACTAGTCATAACTAAATGTAGTGACATCATATTAATTTTAGGCACTAAGGTATTAGTCCTCATACCAATGTAGTGAGGTTTTAGTCCTCATGTAATATATTATATTTTGGGCACTAAGGGTTTCCAATACACTATGGTTTTAGTCTTCCTAAAAAATTTATATTTATTTTGCACCGAGGTTTTAGTCCTCCTGCCCCTTGTATGGCATATATGGTGTTCCTACCCTACTTTTTAGTATAATATAGTCTTCTAATTACTTACCATGCAATTGTTTATTTTTGTGATAATATTAATGTGATATTGTTTATAAGTCAATAAATATTCACTATTGTTTATCTTATTTGAATCTTCCCTTTGATATCCATTTTGATGTTCTTTATCCCTCTTGACTTGGGAATCCTTGAATAATTTTATTGATTTCCTTTTTCCCTATATTTCTCAATTCATATTTATATGCATGCAATGAATTTTATGTTGACAACTTCCATTTTGTGTTCTCGTGTGGGGTATGATTCCAATCCCTTAGGTGAAGGAAATGGTTGACCAGACTTGGATTAGTAAATCTGACTCTAGGGAGATAGGCTTGAGGTAGTTTGGACTTCCCTCTTACTTACCATTGAAGTTGTATTTTTCTTGTATACCCAAGTTGGAGATTATTATGCAAACTTGTGTAATTGAATATATTACATATATTTCCACTTCTATACTTAGGATTCCTATCCTATCTTATAAGTTCCTAATTAGGATCCTTACCTTACACATTTAGCCTCTAAGAGAGATGTTTACACAAGAATTTACCTAAGTCATACATGAGACAATGAAAGGAAGATTTAGAATCATATGGGATACACATAAGAATTTTGATTAGTAAACCCTAATGAGATGAGGATATAGTGCTCTAACAATATCATATAGGTTATTGGTCACATATCTCTTTGAATGTTTAGATCTAACTTTAGGATAAGGAGATCATATATGGAAAATTGTGACTTGGTTTTCAAAATTGATTTTGGATCCATATTTTGTTTTATGGCTGATGTATTTCATTGTCAAAAGTTATTTCATAATGATACTAGATGTATAAAAAGAATATTTTTCTATATTATTGGTGTTTCCTTTAACTAAGTCACAATAGAGGAATGTATGAAGTTCTGGTAGAGAAGATCCTAAATTAGTAGGAATAGAAAAACTTAAACCCCAATTTTGAGTTGAAATGATGACTAAGAAAAGTGTGACTTGTGATAAAGATTTAGTTAACTTATCCTTTTCTACCCTATGACTTTTTGGTTGTTCATGTGAACCTTAGGGTTGTTAGGGTAGAAACATGATGACCTAAGATTCTACCCTAGATGGTTATGACCTATTAGTTGGATGCATGAAAAATATAAACACCCAAAGTGCTCATAATTAAAAGATCCATATGTAATCCCAATAACTTTAAGAGTTTTTAAATTTGGCTTATTAGGTTAAACCTTTTAAGGGTTGGGTAGTATTTGGTTGATATTGTATGGACAGTTAGATTTCAAGGACAAAATATTTTTAAGGGGTGGAATCTTGTAACAGACCGAAACCTAGCATCTTGACTCTAGAAACATGAATTCCATGATTAGGAAGTTAGGATGATTGGTTCATTAAATTTTTCCAAGAATGGATGGAGTTATACCTTGAATTGGTTTTTGGTTATACTAAAGAGTATAGTTATTACATGTAACATGGTTAACCCAAAGGAAATGTAATATATATAGGCTTGAAAATAAATATAATACATTTAGCATTAGGTTTTATATTCAACACCACATAACATGATATATGTCACATATATTTCCTTAGATAACCATTTTCACATAACGACTAAGATATGTTTAATAAGACACACAATGTGCTTAATACACAAATATGAGTAAAAATGTGAATTTTCAAGCCCACATATATAGAAATAAAAGAATTAGTAAGATAAATGGGAAAAATGTAGAAATTCATACATAATAATATAAGGAAACTCTCTTGGTAACAATGCGAGGATAATATGACTCATATTAATGAAAGTTGGTAATAGTGATGTAATATTACAATAGGAATATAATGGTTATGGGCCTAAACCATAGTTGTGTTAGAACTTATTAAATAAAGCTTCAAAATCCAGATTTAGTGGAAAAATTGTGTTCTTTCAGTGTCAGTTTAGCTTGAGCGCCAATTTTGAGATTAATTAAGTAATCCTAGATACCTTATTTTTTAAGGAGAGAAAATATAAGATTAACTCTAAAATATGAAACAATATAATGAATAACTCCAAACGTGAAAAGTAGAGGCCACTCAAAATCTAAATTTCTTAATTATCCTAGATATGAAATTTCACTTAGTTTTAACCTTGTTTGAGATCTAAACTAATGAAAACAAATTAATAAAAATATAAAAGACTAAATTATTTCATGCATTTAATTGATTTCCTAAGGTTCGTTTTTATTGTTTCTCACACATGTATTTCTCTTTTATTTTTCCATCTCGTATAAGATTTCTTGGCATTTTTGGCGTCAAATGCCTTTATATCTTTGGGTACATGTTCCGATTTTGATGGGTCCATCTGAGCCGTTGTTTTGGTATCTAACAATATCTAGAATCTTCTTCTTCTTCGGTAATAATATGGACACCAGGCACAATGCCTTTTTCCCTCTCTGATTCTTTCTCTCTTATCTCTCCCTCTCTTCCTCTTTTGCATATGATTTCATCTCCCTCATCTTCCTTACCCCCTTACAAACCTATAGAATATAAGTATCTTAGGATTTCTCACATTGGCATGTGACCGCACCCTGCCTGTCTTCTTCACTTGTACTTCCTCTTTATTTACCCTTCTCCCTTCACCTCTCATGTCTAGACCTTCATATCTCTCAAAATCTCTACCCTAACCTCTAGGGAGACCCTAGTCTTATTTTGGTTCTTTGGTTTGGCTCGTCAGACTCTGAGCATGGCTCCCCTACTCTGATTTTGTTCTCCTACAAACTGTGGTTCCTCAAGACAACTACGATTGTCGTGAGGCTCTGTGACCATTTAGATCAGTCCTAGGTGACTCCTTGATGCTTCAAATTTATCCAATTACCCCCCCCAACAATTTAGTGTAAGTCTTTTCCCCTCTTTTTCACTCGTCGATCATGCTTTTATGAGAAAATCCAATCTGAAGGTGTTCTTGCTGAAAACTTGGAATACAACTAATGAAGACATTCTTTTTGTATTGTATGGAAATTCTATAGTGGTCTATACCTAAAGATAATGAATCTTCTATTTTAGGATTTCTTCAACTTCCTTTGGTTCCTACTTCTTTGACATGGGGTTGTGTGAACTCTCGTAATTACATTGGTAGATGTTTGAGGGGTCGTTGAGTACATGAGGGGTGAAACAAACAAATTCCAATGTTTCTTTCCCATGATTCCTATTGAGTCTGGGGTTTCGCTCCACCATGCAAGCTTCCAAAACTTTGTGTTTTTTGTAAAATCAAACAACAAAGAGATTACTGCCTGCAATTTCCCAAATTTTCCCCTCACATCGATTTGTTTACTTGTCACACTTCATATGGGTATTATTGCCCTTTTGACTTTTATATGATGTCCTTTGTGCATGGTTTGATATCTATAATCAGTTTTACCCTGTCGCACATCATCTAATGATGTGTGATGTAGGGGTAGTTTGATAATTTTCAAGGATTTTATTTTTGGTAATTTAGTACAAAGGCTTAGATAATTCATAACAATTTATACATAAGTTAGAATACAAAGATAAGATATGTTTTGGAATCATGGAACTTTTGACTTCAGAATGTTATGATTTTTATCATAGAATTTTGATGCAACACATATGTGATATTTATGGAATTTTCTAATTGATTAAAACTTCTAAAATTAATATCTAATAATCTATAACTAAAAAGAGTTAGTAAAATATGCTATGAATTCAAAAAAGGACGATCTATTACATGGAGTTGTTTTAGTAACCTAAGTCAATAATAAAAAAGCGGTGATTTTTAGAGTTTGATTAATCAATGTGAACTTAACCCTAAATTTCATGCATGCATCTATAGGTGGCGTGTGACCCTAATGTGGAACTAATTTTGATCTTAGACTCATTTAGAATCAATCTAAGGTATGTTACATTCCCTGATGAGTCATATTGAGCAATCACTTTATTGATTCTCTCTCTTGAACCTCTTTTAGGTATTAGTAAAATGCAATTCCTCTTTCTTGTTGTGATTGGGCTATTTGGGTCTAGTTTATTGAAGTAGATCTTATAATCTTATTACTTTGTTGGATCCAGAATCATTATCTTGTTCAACTATTCCTCATGGAAACCCAAATTTGGGATATTGAACTAATTGTTACCTAACTTTCAAGTGGTGGACTTTCTATGGTATTATGATATATCTTCATTGTGGAAATTGTTGAACACTTATTTATAGGTCCTTTGACCCCACATGATATCTGTTCAATGTTCTCATCCAATGTTGGATCTTGAATATACTTTATCTTCCTTTTTTCATGTGTGATTGACTAGCCATAATTATAAGTAGTGATACAATATTTATTTCAATCATTGAGGTTCTAGTCCTTCTAAAAATGCATTGAGATTCTAGTCCTTCTACAATATATTATTTTTTGGGCACTGAGATTTTACTTCTCCTATGAATGCACTAAGGTTTTAGTCCTCATGCACAATCTATATTTATTTTGCACTGAGGTTTTATTACTTCTACCCCTTGGTATGGATTGGATCCTACCTTGCTTTTTAATATATGCTAGTCTACATAATAATCACCATGAAACTATTTATGTTTTGTGATGATATTAATGTAACATTGTTTATAAGCCAAGAAGTATTCACTATTGTTTACTTTCTTTGAACGTTGCCTTTCATATCCATTTGTATCTTCTTAATCCCTCTTGACTTGGAATGCCGTAATTTTATTGATACCATTTTATCCTAATATTTCTCAATTCATATTTATATGCACATATCGACTGTTATGCTGGAAACTTCCATTTTTTATTCTCTTGTGGGGTATGCTCCCAACTTCTTAGGTGAAGGACATGGTGGACCTGACTTGATGACCTAAAATTGGATTAGTAAAGCTGACTCTTGGGAGATAAACTTGAGATAGTTTGGACTTCCCTCTGCCTAGTTATTGAAGTTATATCTTTCATATAACCCCAAGTATGAGATTACTATGTAAACTTAGGAAATTGAATATAGTCATTATATTTATCTACACTGCTATCTGGTAATATATACCATTTATTTAAGAAAAATGCACCTATTTTAGCATACTTGTTAGTGTGTTTGAATTAGATGATTTATTCCTCAAATTAAGTAGGGAGTGGATCACCTCTCGAGTCCCACTCCTTTCAAGTGCTTCTCTAAGAAGTTTTCATAACCATGTGAGAAAATCCATCCATCTCCAACTATTACTGATATATTAGTGTTAATATAAGATTGATGTGAAGGAGGGGGTAGTATACTATTATGATTTTTTTGAATCCTCAAAGTGGTGTAGCAATAAGAAGATCATTATACATTGAAATGATCCAACCATGAAAGACATATTATACCTTATTTGGAGCGCCACCTCTCCCTAGAAGTCTTCTTTTTGGGGTAACATAACCCTCATATCTTCAATCTTGGAAATAGTTATTATTTGTTATAAGGAAAGCTAGTTAAGGCATTATGCCAACTTTATTGTATTTGGGTTTACAACATGGAGTGAAATTCATGCTATCAAAACTTCTTAGTTATCTCACAGTTAATGCATCTATAATGGAAGCATACTAAGAAGAAAATCCTAACACTTAGTGCAATTGTTTGGACAAGGAAATTTGGTCTGAGTTCATAAATTTGTGATGTTCTTGCTTTCAGTTGTTCAATCTTGATATGAGAACATTGCACTTATGATCATCAACAATACTCATTTGGCCCCATTTCCCCAAGGAATGCTAGCTAAGCTACGACCTAGTTCATTTTTTGCCTTCCTTGTCATCATAATTTATGAAAATCTCAATAGTGTTTGAGTCATAAAGTCCATGGATCATCCTCTTGTGGGTACATTTATATTGTGGATAACACATCAAAGATGAAAATATCACTAACACAACATGACAAGAAGAATCACCCAATGATTTTGGAGATCCTAGATACGCAATACCTAACAAGTGTAGGAAAATATATATATTATTATTTTGAACCTTGCTTACTAGGTCATGCAGTCTCTTGGCGCTAGATTCTAGTGACTTGGCAATGAATCTTGGCCTTTGATGTTACTCTCCCTCACTGAACATCATGACAAGAAAAATTAACCAATGGTCTGGGACATACTAAGCAAATGATCTTATACACCAGAGATGCTTAGCCCCTGATTTGTAGAACAACATATGAAAAGAAACCATTAACTAATGTGATTTCACCTCAAAACAACTTCATATTCTCTTCTTTTTATATATTTATACTTATTTTATGTGATTTTACAATATTCATATTTCTTGATTTCATTAATTACTTTGACATTCTTTCACATTGCTGGTTTTCACATTACATCACTTTGTAGTTTTATTATTATATTTTCATTTTAGGTCATTTCTCCTTATATATCTTAGGTCGCACCACACTTCTCACCTCATTTACACTTTCTTTTTCACATTTTGAATTTAATTTCTCACACTTCACTACAAGATAAGAGTATTTGGTTTGAAGATGGGAGTAGATTGTTAAGAAATCTATGAGGTGACTTTATTGTAAAGGAAATCATTAGTTTGGTGGTGATTCCAATAAAACAATATGTCAGATATTTAATCAAATAATATTATTTAAAGAGGAAATAACACTCACAATTCAAGGCTCAGACTTTATCAAATATTATAACCCCCGTCTTACATGTACTCAAGCCCTTTTAATAACTATATTTTTTCCTATGCAACATGCATAATTGGTGTGCAATAATGGATCAAAAGTGGATGTCATCAAATTGTTTGTCTAAAGAATATGAAAAAGGAGTATATGAATTTGTAAGGTACATAGTTAAACATGCAAGAAATGATACTAGACTTCTTTGTCCTTGCATGAAGAGTAATTTTGGGAAGCGGTTTGATAAAGACAACTTGCATTCTCATTGATTTCAATACAATATTGATATGAATTACACTCAATGGATACATCATGGTGAGAACAAAACTTTTCATACTACAGATCACAAAGAACAATATGAAGCACATGAAGAAGACACATTGTAGGACACGACCTACCATGTAGATGATAAGATTCAAGATTGTCCTAGAATGTTTAAAAAGTTTATGACTGAATCAAAAATCTCATTATATAAAAACTATGTCAAGATCACAAAATTATTTCTATTTTGAAGTTGTATCACCAGAAGGTCATCAATGGACCGTTTGATAAAAGCTATACGACCTTAGTAAAATTATTGAAAGATATGTTTCTAGAGGATAATGTACGTCCTTTTTGCACACACTAGGCCAAAAAAGTGATTTCATCCATGGGCCTTGATTATGAAAAGATACATGAATGATACAATATTTACATTTTGTATCAAAATGGTCATGCTTAACTCAATAGTTATAAGGTTTGTGAAGACCAACTATACAAGAAGGATGATAACCATATGAAGGTTTTATGGTATTTGACAATAATTCCTCAATTTAGGCACTTGTTTAATAATGTTGATGATGCAAAGAAGTTGGTTTGGCATGCCGAGGTGAGAAAAAGTGATGGTTTTCTTAGACACCCTACATATTTTCCATAATGGATGACAATGAATAATGTGTTTCTTTAATCTAGTGGTCATTTTAGAAACATAAGATTGGTACTTTTTGTAGATAAAATGAATCCCCACAATTCATGCAGTCACAATACATGACCATATAATCTTGATCCATATGCATGCATAAAATGAAACTACATACTTTGACTTTCCTGATTTTAGGACCAAATCATCTTGGAAATGATATTGACCCTTATTTGGATCCACTTGTTGAAGATTTATAGGTTCTATGGAATAAGAGTGTTGACTTGTATGATTCATACATCCAATAAAATTTCAATCTCAATGCAATGACATATCATATGATAAGTAATTATATGACATATGGAAATCGTTCTGGGTACAATATCAAAGGACATCTTAGATACCCTATTTGTGAAGAGGATACATCATTTTTCCAACTAAAACATGGGAAGAAAACTGCTTATGTCAGCAATTGCAAATTCTTGCCTAAGGGTCATCATTATTGTAGAGTTAAGAATCTTTTAATGGATATGTAAAACAATGTACTGTTCCAAATCCATTATCTAGTCAGCAAATATTTACTAAGGTGGAGCTATGGAAAGTAAAATTAGGAAAAAAAAGTAACCTTAAACTTTAAAGATCCTTAGAAGAAGAGGTCTATATTCTTTGATCTTAGTTATTGGAAGTCTTTATATAAGAGGTGTTGTTTAGATGAGACACATATAGAGAAGAAAATATATAATTCGTTTGGTTGGCACATTACTCAATATTTCATGGAAGACAAAAGATGGCCTCAAAGCAAGATTGGACACACGTTACATCGGAATTTGGGATAGACTGGCCCCACAAAAAGGAGAAGTTAGACATACTTCCCCCAACATGTTATACCCTTTCGAAGGATGATAATATATGTATTGTGGAGGGTATCTAAAAGGACTTTAGGTTTCATAAGGATACTCTTCAACCATTAGCAAATTTGTGGATATGAAATTTTTGAAACTATGGGGCTTGAAATCACACGACTATCACATTTTGATGCAATAGCTCTTGCCATTGGGCATTTGTTCCATTTTTCCTAATCAGATTAAAAATGCAATCACTAGGATGTGTATGCTCATCGATGCATTTTGCTAAAAATCCATTGACCCTGAGACCTAAACTATGTACAAAATTATATCATCATCATCACCACCTTGTGTCAACTTGAGATATACTTCCCTACTTGTTTTTTTGATATTATAGTTCATTTTACTGCGCACTTGGTTAGTGAGGTCAAACTGTGTGGTCCAGTGTATTCATGTTGGATGTACCCATTCTAGTGATTCATGAAGATATTAAAAGGGCATGTGAAGAACAAATATTGACCTGAGGACTATATGGTGGAAAGCTACATAGTATAAGAGGCTATTGAAGTTTGTGCTAAGTTCTTATCTAATGTTGAAGTCATTGGTCTTCTGAAATCATGACATGCTAGAAAAAATTGAAGGTTAGGGTAGTACATAATGCAAGCTTGTATGACTTTTTGATGATCAACTATACAAACCACATGTGTATGTCCTTTAAAATATCACCAAGGTTGAACTCTATGTTGGAAGAACACATGGATTATTTATGAACTTGTAACAATCAAAGAGTAAGAAGGATATAATAAAAGAACACATTCGATCTTTTTCCGTCTGGTTAAA
The DNA here is from genome assembly GCA_963693085.1 of Alisma plantago-aquatica. Taxonomy (NCBI): domain Eukaryota; kingdom Viridiplantae; phylum Streptophyta; class Magnoliopsida; order Alismatales; family Alismataceae; genus Alisma; species Alisma plantago-aquatica. Next base: position 551,565,831 of record OY856415.1, on the reverse strand, counting down.
GAATCACGTCACTGAATAGATTTCTCATTCACCAAGATCTATTTCAAAGACTTTGACATGGTTATCCTTAGGGCCTAAAACAACAATGTTGTCTTTTTAGAGATTGTATCAATAATACACAATCATTCGGGCATGCGTGTATCTTCTTAGCCTCCATTCCCATTGGGCACAACATTTTCTTTACCTGGTATGTTGAGATTGGAAGCTCGTTTCCTTCAGGAAGCATTTCTTTCAACAAAGTCAACAATGAAGTGAAGCTTTTGTCACTCCATCTATTGTTAGCTTTCAACTTATACAATCTCAACACAGCGCTAAGCTTCGTAAACTTAGCAGAGCCTGTGTATAACGGTATCTCAGCATCATGCACAATGTTTGTAAAGATAGGAGGTGGATCGGTGTGCTCTACCCTACAACTATCCAGCATCGCATCAACGATGTCTGCTGGAACTGGTTCGTTCACATTTACGTCATCGGAGGCAATTTCTTCTTCCACCCAAGCACTGCTATCGACATCTACTGGTTTCGATTTTGAAATCTCTCCATGCCAGTGCCATTCTGTATAGCCTTGTACAATCCCGTTGCACATGACATGACTTTTGATTTCCTCACCAGTGTTGACTTTCAAGTTGTTACCGCAATGCCTACATGGACAGTAGAACCTATCTGTAGGTTTTTTCCTATGTTCTTCGTCAAATCTAATAAACTGATCAAGACCAGATATAAACTCTGGGGTGCAACGATTACGAATGGACATCCATGATCTATCCATTCTATGATCAGAGAAAACAAGTATATATTAGGAAAACAAGTGATTGTTCATTCTAATGATTGTTCACATTCTAGGCCTACAAACACATTTGATGTCATTCTTATATATAATAAATGTGTACCACCTATCCCATCCTTGAACACCTAATCTCACTAGTAAGTGTATAATGTGTATTGGGTTTTCAAGAAAATTTCAGCATCATTTCCCCGCTGTTCTCTAAGTACATATGTACTTAGAGAACAAACGGGGAAATGCTACCAAAATTTTCTCGAAAACTCAATACACATTATACACTTACATCCTAAGTGAGATTAGGTGTTCAAGAACAGTCCCAAACCGGGGACTATCCAAGATTTACTCCTAATGAGTCAATCTTGGACGGGTTTCTAGGCCAACAAACACAATAATAGATATCTACAATGAAGCCGGACTCCATACAAACAATATATAATTTAGTGATTGTTCATTCTAATTTATACCAATGTACAAGTAATATAAAGAACAATGATTTTTCACATTCTAGGCCAACAAACACATGTGATGTCATTCTTATATATAATAAATGTGTACCACCTATCCCATCCTTGAACACCTAATCTCACTAGTAAGTGTATAATGTGTATTGGGTTTTCAAGAAAATTTTGGCAGCATTTCCCCACTGTTCTCTAAGTACATATGTACTTAGAGAACAAACGGGGAAATGCTACCAAAATTTTCTCGAAAACTCAATACACATTATACACTTACATCCTAAGTGAGATTAGGTGTTCAAGAACAGTCCCAAACCGGGGACTATCCAAGATTTACTCCTAATGAGTCAATCTTGGACGGGTTTCTAGGCCAACAAACACAATAATAGATATCTACAATGAAGTCGGACTCCATACAAATAGTACATAATTTAGTGATTGTTCATTCTAATTTATACCGATGTACAAGTAATATAAAAAACAATGATTGTTCACATTCTAGGCCAACAAACACATGTGATGTCATTCTTATATATAATAAATGTGTACCACCTATAACAAACACATTGTCCAACATTAGGTTCAACACTTGAAACATACATTCATTTTCAACATAAAAAAATTGTATCATTAGGGTCCAACATGTGGATTATATGGGACATACACATCAAGGTGGTCATAAGGGAGGATATTTCCTTATTTATGAGTAAGCGATATAAGATTAAGATCCATATAAAAATTAGGGCAGAAGGAAGAAATAAATCTTCTTTAGGATACAATAGACCCTTATGGATGTATTTAGGGTCATAGATACCATCATAGAACAAAAGGGGTACACTCTAGGATTTAAGATCACACTACATCATGTATTTTATACAAAATTACATGTATGTGTATATAAAAAATATATTTATAAGGAACTTCTATACATATCTAATCAACAAATCAGTAATTAACTAAGTATTCATCAATACTTACTATTAATCAGTATCTTTAATCATTAAAATCGGCAAGCAGATCAGTAATTGTAAATAACAAACTACGAATTGTTGAATTAAAGTAATCACTAAAGTAATACTAACCAGTAGTACCAATCATTAATCACTTAAAGCAGCAAGGAAATCAGTAAAACTAATCATGCATTACTAGTATAATAGAGCAATAGGATATTTACTTCGATGCATTACAGCAGTACCCAATTATTTCATTAATCACTGAAAGCAGCAAGGAAATCAGTAAAACTAATCATGCATTACTAGTATAATAGAGCAATAGGATATTTACTTCGGCGACAAGGAGCAGCGACAAGGTCCAGGCGTCAGGTAGGCAGGCAGGCGTCGGCGGGCGGCGACAAGGACGTCAGGAAGGCAGGCAGGCGTCGGCGGGCAGCGGCAAGGAGGAAGGCGGCGCGGCGGCGAGCTCCAGGCGTTAGACCAAGGACCAGCGGCGTCGGCGGCAATGATCTCCAGGCGTCCGGAGAAGGGGGCACGGTCCAGAAGGGGGTGCAGCAGCAGTGGCGGCGGAGAAGGGGGCGCCGGAGTAGCAGTGGCGGCACGACGGCGCTGTCGTGGAGAACAAGGAGCAGAGAAATCGACGGCGACAGCGTGGGAAATCGACGGAGAAGCAGAAAAAAGGGCTCGCAATGAAACAGAAGAAAGGGGAAGAGTCGGGCATCATGGGTTATAAAGTCCCAAATAGCGTCGGTTTCTTACAACAACCGACGCCTAAACATCTTTAGCGTCGGTTGTTGGAAAAAACCGACGTCCAATTGGACGATATTTTCATGAAATTGTTTGGCGGGAACCACCTTCAGCGTCGGTTATCCTTGAATAACCGACGCTGAAGGTGACACTTTTCGTGCAAATTTTCATCGCACATAGGCGTCGGTTTCTACCTAAATAACCGACGCTGAAAATGACACTATTTTTTTTGATCAAAAAATGGATTTCGCGGGCGACTTTAAGCGTCGGTTTGTTGTAAACAACCGACGCTGAAGACAAAGCGGTACCCGTGTCTGGCTGGTCTTCGAATATAGACGTCGGTTTTCATAAACAACCGACGCCTAACATAGAAGGCGTCGGTTTTCCTTAATAACCGACGCCCAGAAAAGTGTCACTGAATGCTATTTCTGTAGTAGTGAATGGATACAATTTTTGATAAAAAATGTCAAGATCAAAAGATCACTATGCAACACAGTGGGGTATCTTTCATCTCTAAGCTTTTCAAATTGCTACTAAAGAAAAAAAATACAATTTGGCATGACATGTCCTATTACAAAGTGTTACAAGACATATATGAGTTGTATTACAACTTGTGCATGGTTCCTATTTTTCATTGCAAGTGGGTTGAAAATGACAAGGGTGTACATGATGAATATGTACTAACCTTGGTGAACCTCGAAAGAAAGGGATGTAAATATGATACATTTATAATCGCATTACAGACATACCAAGTTTTCTATGTGATAAACAAAACTAATAAGGGATGTTATGTGATATTATATCACAGAAGAAGGCCCCATGAATGAGATGATGATGAAGATGACAACATTTAGAAGAAGAAACTTCTTTGTCTAGGATCATTCCAGCTGTGTTAGAAAATGATGATATTATTGTTAATGAAGAAGAAATATGTGCTAGAGATGATGACACTGACGGGCCATCTGTTGATGAAGTCCGTGCCCTTAAAAATAAAAAATCTTGAATGTATAAATGATAGGAAGTAGTTTTCACTAATACCTTTTTATTTTTAGCATGTTTATTCAATATTCAAATCAAAACATATGCACTTCATTAATAATTTTTTAATCTTTTATCCCTGTAAATATTAAATAATATTTGTTGTTGTTGTTTTTGATTGCTATAGATATGCAGTTCACTAATACCTTTTTATTGTATTTAATTCCTATAGACATGACTTCCAATGAAGATAACTCAAGGACCACAAAAATTAGAAGGGGTCGTACTACAATGTCAAAAATTGTTAGAAATATATGCTACAAACAAAAAATTCCATAGAAAGAAATCTTAAAAGAGCAACCAATTGGGAAAACACAAAACATTTTCTGAAATTTTATTGGAGTCACATCATGAAAATGGGTTCCAATCAACATTGTTAGTTCGAATGATGTCAGAGAAGGTTGCAAGGAACTTAGTTGGGAAGAGGTTGAGGTGAGTATGTAGACATCGATACCTTCTTTGTCTCTTAGTTTGTTTGAAAGTGAAAAAGTCATATTTCATTTTTTTATGATGTGCTACCACCCCTGAGGAAGTGCCACGATTGTGACCCCCTGATAGTGTAAACCCCCATCTTCCCCCAACCACCCGCACATTAGAGTCAACAAGGTAAAATCACGCAGTAGCTGAGATGGATGACATGACTAAGAATTATTAGCTATGCTAATTTGGAATGAAGTCTCAAGCCCTAATAAGCCATGACCACTCCTTCAAAACTAAGAATGCAAAAATCCTCCACTGAAGTTGAAATTGTTGATAATGTATGTGGAAGATAATGATTTTCATATTATTGCTATTCAGAAGCCTAAAGATGTAGTAGGTTACACACATGAGTTGTTCGTCACACCCAAAGTAGTCAAGATATACCATGATCATGATCAAATAGAAGTCTCACATATATCAATGTACACCAAGTGAGTTTCAGTACAAGTGATTATACTTAAAATTATTATTGTCAAAGACTAAATATGTGTTATTTTTTGTATGCATTTGTTCAACAAAGAAATCTCATGAGGAATATGTAATATAATTGGATTTATATGTCCACATTTTTAAGATTCGATGTACATTAAAAAGGAGGAGAGTTGGCACAGTATATAGTATATCAGTTCATTAGAGGGAATGTGCAAATATTATAAGTGTTTTTTACCTTATAATGTGGGGCATGAACTACACTTAATATTTTTCTCATTGTTTGCTGTTCCATTATTTTAATCGAAAATGAAATCTATTCTATATGTACAAGACATTGGATACTTGGAATTTTTGATCCTATTTGACCAAGATGATACTATCTTGATCTGTTGAGAGAAATATATGCAAACATGAAAAAATCTCATGGAGTTGTAAGTTCTTTGTAGATTATTTCATTACCTAATGCATACTTTAAGTCTACCATATAGTTTCATTAATGTATGTTGTTCTTGGTTTGAATTTGCATAGGTCTCATGGTTTGTATCAAAAGAAGGAGTTACAATATAGGAAAAATTTGAAATGGAAAATTATTAAGTTTTATAATCTCTTCCATACTTAGCCATTCTTTACCCTATGCATTTAGATTTTCTTGATCTATAATCTCTTGTGCTATATTTTTTGGCTAAGGTTGGAACACATCCACTTCACTCATATCCATGAACACACTGAAAGGAATAATCAATCTCTAAAAATAATAGTAATAATCCAAGGAGGAGTCTCCACCATCTACATCATTTAGAATGCATCACTGTCAAAGTCATCCCCTACTCCAAGAGACTTTTATCTGAGCTAAGAGAGAAAACTCCATCATTCTATGCTTTGCAGTAAGGAATATCATCAGAGTAATCAATTATACAGAGTGAGATAATCACCAAATTTAGACCCTCCTCATTCAACAATAGAGATCATATTCTCCGCCAGACTAATTCTCTTACAATGTTAAAATATTAAGTGACAATACATGGAACATCCTCAATCCTACTATTGAAATCAATCAAGGTGACCCACATGTCACTTCTCCCCAGCTTAGTACAAGCATCACATATCACATTGACATACACCAAATCCCCTTTTTGTCCCTTGTGGAGATTGTAGCGTGTTCAGTCTATGTATCAGAAGTAGGACATAACACTTCGTCAACATAAAGTGAGATCTTCCCTCCCTCCATCTCATTAGGAAAACACCAATGCATGATAATGATACAAGAATATCTTATACACATTTCACATTTAAAAATAGTTCCATGATTGCCACAAGCTTAGGATGACATTTGCTATAAATCATTTGTAGAGTATGCCTTGCATTTCTTTTGCCCTTCACCTAGTATTCCAAATGGCTGGTGTCTAAACTTATGCTACATAGATATTTCTTGGTAATTCACTTCTTTGACATCACTATCCCACCATCTCCTTCCCCTATCATCATTATGTACCAACCCCCTAATTACTGTTATGCCTAAGGCCTAGACATGGGCTCCACTCCCACATCTATTCATGCTAAAGTAGGGGTGATCATTCAACTAATTCAATTGGTTATGGTTAATTCAATTCAATTAAATGGTTAATTTGTGGTTTGACATTTTAACCATTCACCTAACCAAACTAGTTTTGGTTAATTCAATTAGGGTTAATCAGTTAATGGATAATTCAGTCCCTCAATTTGAATCACCAAATAACACTTGTTGAATAACATTGTATGACAATACTCATAAAATTTTGAACCATTATTATATTATAGTAGTAATTCATATAAATATAGCACTATATCACTCATCAAACTTAATTACTATATAAATGTAGAGTTTCTTGAAATAAAAATACATCCATATATGTATATATGTGTAGGATATTTTTTTTGAATAAATTGTGGCTATTCGGTTAATTTGGTTAACCCAATTAAAGTATTTTTAGCCAAAAAATTAACCATTTAACCAATTAATAGAAATAAATTAACAAAATTAATCAAATTAACCAAATTGTCCAAATAAAAAATACCATTCGGTTATAACCATTCAGTTAATCAGTTGTTAACTGAATTCTACTCACGCCTATGCTAAAGTATATATTAAAGTTTATTAAACAATAATAGTTGTTGTCTGGTCACCCTAGCCTTGCTTATATATACACACGATGTCTTCCTCATACCAAAACATCAAGGAACTACCAAGTATGTCATGGAAGACTTGAATTTATGGAAATAAGAAAAAGGACAAACCAGAATCATATATAGAAAATTGTTGTCTGGAACTAGAGAATCATTAATCAACTCCATCTCTTTTCATAAAGCATAGATTAGCGAGCTATCACTTCATAGCTTAAAAAAGAGCACAATAGAAAAGATCCTAATTCTAACCGAGCTTACATGAATTCCTTTAAGTATAACAACCAATTATCCAAGCATGAATTCATTAATATGAATGAAACACCTTTATATGTTGATGAAAAATACCTTTAAAATGAATTTCACCTTAGTTGTTCATTCATTGAGATTGATTTCCATCAATAGGCTAATTTGCTTGATTAGTAAGAATTCATAGCTTCATGTTAAACTCTATCATAATGGATGTACTAGCTCGTTGTATGCTTATAATGTAGCATGATGCATGTCACAACATTAGATTTGAATAGGTAACTTTTGCCTCTTTTTTGTCAATTGTTAGATCAATTCAATGAACTATGCATCCTCATAGTGAACATATAGGTTTAAGGTGATGGGACTTCCTTTTGACTCTTCAATGATGGTATGGTTGGTGTAATTCGTGGTAGCAATAAAAGGGTTGAATGCCTTCTATTTTTGAGATTCTTGAATTAGAGATTTTTTTCCTAATTTCAGCATGCCACTTGTATCGATGGTTTTTAAATTTATTGTTCACATTTTGTGAGTAACACTTCTATTTTAATGATCAACTTCTTTTTGAAAAATAGTGCGCATAATCAATATATACTCAATAACTGAAGAACATGCAATGAATTCAAGTAGACATAAGCATATGTTTCTGATTTTCTTTGAACATCTTTATCTATATACTGCGCTTTCTTTATTAAAGTTTGTCTTAAAATTCTCTTGCGAGTAAGGTTTGGATGGTTTCTTATTCATCAAAATCTATACTTTGCTAATTAATCAATAGCTTTGTTGACTTCTTGGATAATGTGAGAACATTGGAAAGCTGTGAACTATCTGTCAATATAAAAATGTCTAGTTTTAATAAATATAGGTGAATTTGACATGTACAACTTTTCTCATCACCACAAAAACCTCCTATGAATTTATCTAGACAATAACCTTTTTGGCTCTATGTTTCATCACACATAGAAGTCCCGATAGCATGGTCGATGCTTCAACAAATGGTGGAGATTGGATTATATTGACTCCCAAGATTCCTGTCATGATGATCTCACTCCCGTGTCCTCTAGTGATAAGCCCAACCCTGTCTTCAAGTTTGTATTTGAGGTGCATCAAGACTAAACTTTTGAACACCCAATTCTTGTCTTTCCCATTTCCTGTACACTCGTGACCTCCTTCCTGGTTGGTATTTCTAGTGGCCTTCATATACTGTTGGTAACCCTCAACCATGTTTTCTAAACCAACTATAGAGTTTTTTTGAGTTGGGTTATTAAGGTCGAAAGTCTTGGCATTGATTTTGTTCCACACACACCCCATTTACACCGCCACCTCTTCAAGATCCCCGTGCCATAGAATTTCCAGAATCTAATTGAGGAGGGTTTTAAATTTACAACATGGAACATCCACACACCATTCCAATAATCTATAATGTCAGCATTTTCATGTGCTGCCACATGATTTATGGACTCACTTTGAGTTTGGATATGAGAATTATTCATCTTACCACTGCTTACTCCATTCTCTCTTCCTATTTTACAGTGGAGTGATTGATCATTTTTCTCAATAGTTTTTAGTATCTCATCTCAAATTGGTAAGGTTGATTCTTATTAATGTTCTGTATGTGGATTTAAGCATCGTGTAATGGCCTCATCACCTACTGGATCTTACAATGTATGCTATTATTATGAGTTCATCATGGAACATTATGTAGACCTATCTTCTATCTGTTAGCTATTTTCAACTTCGACCCAAGCTATTTTTTCATATTAACATTGGAAGAACATGTGTGAAGTTGTGCTCTTTTATCTATGGAACAATGCATGTCCACAATCATGAATGCAATATCCATCCAAAATCCTACCCATTGTGGTTATACTTCATGTGCCAACATTTAAAGGAAATGGGCTAGATTTATTGGCCACACATTCCTCCAAACTTACTTCCAGATGGGATCCCCTTCCTATGTATGAAGATTTTGGAAACCCGTGCTCATCGTGAACTCCCAACTAGTATGCTCTACATACTAAATAGTTTTTGTCAGGACTCAATCCTCAAAATAGATAACCAAATGGTAACTAAAAACTCATTGTTGCAATCACAATTTGGCCTAAAGGTTCTCTACCTAAGATTCTTTTACAATTTCTTGTTCAAAGAATAGGTGTGTAGTTGTCTCTTTTTCTCTATGACACAATGCATACACACCATCCTAACTATAATATCTATTGAATAGACTACCCATCATGGTTAAGGCACCCATGATATCCCTTAGAGGAAATGGGCTAGCTTTATTGGCCACCCATTCCTCCAAACTAACTTCAAGAAGGGATCCCCTTCCTATGCACCAATATTTTAGGACCCCTGCTCATCATGAACTCCTAGCCAGTATGCTCTATGTATTGAGTAGCCTCTGTCAAGACTCGACCACCAACATATAATTAGATGGTAATTAAAAACTCAATTATAACCACAATTTGGTCTTCCATGTTCAATTTGAAGTATATTGATCGAGTTCAACTTGTTTCACAAGTATTATACCTAAGTTGTCGAATATCTGGTTATTGATATAGAGGAAGATCCAACATCCTTTTGTTGGTTACTATTCATAGTAGAATTATATTTGAAGGAAGAAAAGACTCATCCTCCTTCCACACTATGAGACAACACCCAAGTAGCAACCATATCCCTCACGTTAGTTGTACCGATAAATGTTATGCACACAGAAGTTAGATATAACAGTCACTTTTGTAGTATTCACTTAGATTTAGACATTTTCTCTTCACGTATTTCTGAAAAGAATTTAACCACTTTTCATTACCGATTATTTAGAATTCCTTTTTCCTTATTTTGGAAATAATGTTTAGAAATTAGAAATACAAATCTCTCTAACAATTTTGACTGATTTATTTATGTTTATTTCATATTTATTTTATGTAGTGTCCAAATTATGCAAACTTTACAGTAGGTATTATGTGATAAAGTACATGGGAGACGTCCTTGATATTAGAGTTAGAAATATTCTTGAAAATGTTAGATATTTATTACATGTTTTAGTTAATTCAAACTTCTAAATTCATTGAATAATTTTACAACATCCTGATATATTTGACATATGATAGTACTATTATTCTAAGTCTATTAAACACTACTTCAATCAAGAAGAGATTGATGTGGTCCAAAGTGAGTGGGTAATGTGTGTTCTTGAGCATACACCAGACTGTTTGACATGGACGATAGAGGTCCATTCTTTAGCATAGACAAAATTGTGAAACATTTTTAGCTATTTTTTTGTTTGACTATAGACTATGTACCCACTAGGTTATATGATAGAATCTTTGTATGCACAGTTGATTATTTATTAAATTTTTTGCAAGGTTCAATGAAAATTCTATTCAATTATGTGCTTGTTTATGAAATTTAAGTATAATTTAATATTTATTATAGAATACTTGAAATATAGAAAATCAATCAATCAAATTGGTTTGATAGGAGAGCTCAAATTTTAGTAAAATGTATCTTGTGTAAACCACCCCTATTATAATGGGTGTCTCAAAGAGACACACGTCTATTGAAATAAGTGTGTTTAGTGAACTATAACATACACCAAATGTTGTATAAACATATATATTACAACAAGCACACAACATGTTATATAAATATCCCTATTACAATGGGTGTATTTAGTGAAAGACAACATTCTTCAACTCTTGTATAAAGATATATACTATAAAATGCACACTGCATGTTTTACCTATTACAATAGGTGTGTTTAGTGAGAGACAACATGCTTCAATTTTTGTATATGCATATATATTACAAAAGGCACACCACATGTTGTAAAATACACCTGTATTACAGCAGACATGTTTCGTGAACTACAACATGCATTAACTATTGTATAAATACATGTATTACAACATGCATAACACTTGTTGTATAAACCACCCTCACATAAGACCACACCATCTCATACAACAGTTGACACCTATTATGAAGAGGAAAAATGAACCATTGTAAAAAGCATTCTTTGTATTAGTGATATAACATATTTTTCATGTATGCATTCAAGAGATCCACATAAAATGAAGAATGTGATATGTAAAATTCCAAAATTCTAGTGATGAAATGCAATAGTCACCATAATACAAATATTGAATTCTCAATCATACATAATCTTGAATGTGAAAGGATTCCAATAATAAGATGCTGAGGTCAAGATGTCCTATAATTATGTATTAGTCATCTATGGTACATATATGAGCAATAAATTCATTAAAACCCTCTAAAGGCAATCTAAACATGACTATTATGGGTGACCCCCTAAAAAGTTGAGTATTTTAAACTAGTATTGTATCTCTTAAAGATATAAATGGATATTGTGTGGATTTGTGTCTGATACCATAATGTAAAAATGTATTTTTTAAAGATCACATTTTGACACAATATAGTTTTATAACAATAAGTTCATCATATTCATACATATCACTAGAGTACTAGGAGGTTTTAAAAGGAAATCTATAGATCAACTACAATGCATGGAAATTTTCCTCAATGTGTTCTTAATATCAAGAAGTGGGTATCTACTACTCTCTTCTCATTTCCTTTTATTAAATTAGCCACTGACTATCACCTATAATTTATCTATCTTGTTCAAGCATCCAACCACTAATGAATGTAAGGAATGAACTAGTCCCATTGATCAATATTATAATATATTTACCCTTAGTAGTTAGTTTCAAAAAAAGAAACATGGTTTGATAAGTAATATAATTCTAGAAATATAATTTTATAGATAAAGTTTTGAGATCGTTTGTAGTGGATGAGTTTCAAGATAATTAGTACCGGTGGTCATTGAAGATTTTTGGATCCAAACTTAAAGACAATGCTACTTGGAATTACAATGTGATTTTTATTTATGTATATGTAGAATAAATTATAGTTGATGTAATGTTGATAAAAAATATGTATTTGACAATAAATTTAAGTAAATTCATACAATATAATATGCTATGATAGTAGAGATAAATACTTTTTGAAATATTAGTGGAAATTTATGACGACTCTTGGATTTATATGTCTGTTTTGACAAGGATCTTGTTTGCATGGTCAAAAAGAATTATTATGGATTATTTTTTTGACCTAAATAGATGTTTCATATGAATGGATCAATGACTATACTCGTTAAATTTGGACTTTTTTGCTAAGGGTGATGAATTTTTGATACTAATATGTTTATATTAGAAAGTAGGTAATTGACAGATTCATGCATAGGAAGTTAGTTTGACTATGAGACCAGGTTGTTTTCCACCCCTTGTATGTTACCTTTTGACCTTCTTGGTGCTTTCTATACAAGAATGATGAGGGAGAAGACATTTCTCTTTTACTCCCATCCCCTTTGATACTTACTGAGCAAGGCTCACCTTTGTTACATAATTAAACATGACAAGAGACATTTGGTGGTGGAATGTTATGTTAGGTGATCCATGATCAAAGGATACCTTGCAAGGGATTGGATGATGGAAACAACCACATTTTTCTTTTCCTCCTTCCCATGACTTTTGGCACTTTATGGTTGTTGGAAACTTATAGGAAAAATGACCTAGACTATGTGCAACAACTGCAAGGCACTAGGAGTTGCAAAACTCCCAAGCACAATCTTGACATGATGTTTCATCTCTTACTTTAGCTGCTTCGAACAAATATTGACTCCAAAGGGGTTGTTGGAAGCCTCCACACATATCACCCTTCTTGTATCCATACTATGTCTAAATCAGGAAAGACTAAAAGATGGAAAAAATCATCACAAATATGTTGAATGCATATTGCTCATAAAGGATATAGCTAATGAAAAAGGAAGCATAATGGTGCAATTTGACTATTGTTATTGATCCTATTTAGTGATGAAAATTTTCTATTAAAATGAAATTAATATGTAATCATATTTTAAAATAAATTCATGCAATTTCTTCTATCTATGTGCAACATATTTTTGTATGTTTGTGTGGTTTGTCATGTACAACTAATATAAGTCTACAATTTTGTACAACTATCATGCCTTAGTTAGAATTCTCAAATTCATCTGTTAGATAGCCGGGGATGTTACATGTTGTATTTGAGAATGAAAAACACCCACAAACCTTACAATTTCTCATGACATAAAAATTAAGACAAGCATGAAACATGAACTTATAGAAATTCTAAGAAGCTTTTCTCTAAAAGACATAGCCTTTTAGGTTAGAAACCTATATTTTCTAGAAATAGGTATAGATTTTTGTAATTCACTAAGTCTTTCTATTTTTCTTATATATTTGTAACTCTTTAGTGCCTCACCCAAGGATATAATAAAGTTTCATAAATAACAAGTGGCCGACATATAATCAATGCCCTTGGTTGCATGCATTTTCCTCACTCATGTACATTTCATGATCAACTTCACGACTGGTCACACATCCTAGTACTATATTGATCCTATCAAACTTAATAAAGAATTCTTTAGTGATGAGCTTCTTGAAAAGAAAGGCACCTAGGTGATAAGGGCAATCTAATCATTACACTTAAGATTTTCTATATGAGGCCTCAAATCTTGGGACATTACAATCTCCCCGACTTAGACTCTTGACGTAGGCTCAACTATATGGCCTCATATTCTCTTCCCTATTTTAGTGTAGACATGGACCGGACCATGCTCACCCAACTCCTACCACAATTACCTATGCAAGGGTGACTCCATATTGACTCAACAAATAACCCTTTCCAAATGTCTAGATCATATTGTCAAAGACTATAGTTCAACATGTCCATGTAGGCCTTGTATACTAGAGGGGAATTATCTATGATGCAATTTGTAATGTCCAATCCCACCACCTAAGGCTCTAATAGAGTTTCAGGAATAACAATTGGCCACACAACCCACCTCTAGCCTTGACTGCATACTGTATTCCTCACTCACACATAGCTCGAGATGAACTTGCTCATAGTTCACCCATCCCAATACTGCTTTGGACCAAACATGTTTAACCCCATAGATTTTAGTGATGAGTTCAAAAAGAATGTGAACCCTTTGCGACATATAGTTGTCCTCACTCATGCACAAACCAAAAAAATTGTACCTTTCAAGCATGTTTAACCTAGCATACATGTAGTAAGAGTAACATATTCAATATAGTGAGAGAGTCGATGTACTAAAGAGAGTGAAAAACCTAAAAATAGACATGTTCCTAGGGTAGCTACAAAAGTACATATCCAAGTTATTATCATTTTAGTAAGTATCATGATACTAATCTTTCTCTTGTGTGTGTTTACTCCTTACTAGGTTTGAAATTATTCCCTATTGGCTTGTGTGTTGGTTGTTCTATCTAACAGATGATTCATCAGAGAAATACTACATAGTATCTCATTATGTATGAGTGAATATGAAAATGTGACCACACGAAGAGTATAGGAAGGTAGCCACATAACTTGAGAGAAAGAGAGTAACATTAGTCTAGACGAGAGCTTCATGCTGAAAGATGTAGTATCGATGCTGTCTTGAGCCAAGATAAATGTTTGTCCAGGTAGATAGCATAACAAAGATAAGTTTGATTCATGATAATATGACTTTGATATATGATGATCTAAGTGGGAATTTTCGGGGGGAATGATATGTCTTATGTTTTATGATTAGTTTTGATCATGCAACCAGCTTCTCTAGAATCATAAATATAGTGATGTCTAGTGTGCTGAGTCACCTATTCTACAAGTAGCTAGTGGGATTCTGCATGTACATAAGTGTATGCAATTAAAAATATAATATGTGAGATATGGTTTGGATCAACATGGGCTACAAGCCATTAAATTAGAGGACCTCTACAATTAATGTGATAGGGTGAACTCCAGAGTGAGTGAACCCCATTAAGAGAAGGTTATATGACCTAGCCTATTAAATATGATGAGTATGAGATATGTCATACATGAGTAGAGTCACCTAAATTTTTTTTTATAGTGGTACAAATGAGCCTTAGACTTTTGTGAAAGTATCTACTTTCATAGAGACGAGGCAGTTGAATATATATGATTCCCCATATAGGAGAGGGTGAGTCCCAAAACCCTAACCGAAGCATATAAGATATGGTATTATGATAATCCTATGACTAATGTTGGTACTTCCATATGAAGAAATATAGTGGTTTCACACACAATTAAGAGTAGGGTAAGGTTAATGATATGTTATTATATTACGATATGAAAAGCCATACTTTGACTTAGACATGTCTTAGCTCGACTGGCTTGAGCTTGTAAATCACATCTTTAGCTACATGAGATAATTATGAAATCTTTATTTTGATATGGATACTATTCCTCATATAGTTATATGAGTGAATCTCACTTTCGCTAAGAATAATATATATTTATGACAAGTCACTCAAATGATCTTGGCCTAACATGTACTCATACTATACATATATGGCATAATATTGAAATTTGCATTTTCAATTTAGGAGATCTTGAGATTGTAGATAACGTGATAGTTATGTATAATGTTTAAACTCTATTCAAATGAGTGATAATGAACTAATGATGATAACTGGTACTTGATCACATAAGTTTGGGAGAACATCTAAAATATACAGAAGATAACTGTAACCACCATAGGTGAATAGGTTTTAGTATGATTTTAATGATAACTTGATGAATTTCTGTTAAACTGAGGTGATTGTAATATCTTGAACTTCTATAGTTATTTTATAAAATTATCACGGTCTGATAAATAATGA
This sequence comes from Alisma plantago-aquatica, assembly GCA_963693085.1. Classification (NCBI taxonomy): domain Eukaryota; kingdom Viridiplantae; phylum Streptophyta; class Magnoliopsida; order Alismatales; family Alismataceae; genus Alisma; species Alisma plantago-aquatica. Next base: position 551,549,789 of record OY856415.1, on the reverse strand, counting down.
AATTATGGCAATATAAGTTTAGAAATATTATTTGAGATCCCTTTTAGTCGATTGTTTGCAATATAGTGAGTAAATGTGCTCGTTGGGTATTTTTGGAAGAAAAATTAAGAATACCAAGTTAGATGGATATTTTGGAAAAAAAATATGTGTTGTATATCTTATTGATGGACGTAAAATTTCCCCCAATATAGTGATGGACTCTTTGAAAAGGAGACACACCTTGGTGATATGGTTATTCTAATGTTACCATTAAATATCATTTTATTTGAGCAACCTCCCCCACTTAGAATCTTGATGTCCTCGTTAAGGATAAACTATATAGACTCATGATATTTCGCTATTTTAGTACAGACCCAGCATGACCCAAGACACCCAACTCCTGCTCATGACTACCACTAGAAGGGTGGCTACATCACCATGGGTAAACCTTTCCAACATGCATGTGCCGCACAACTCAGACTGGCATGCCGCATGCCCACATGAGCCTTATCTATTGAGGGATTGTGACTTTGATACCACATGTAAAGATTGAGATTTGAGAGGGAATCTACTCCTCACTACAAAGATAAATAAAACCGTCATATTTCAAAGTTAAAGCAATAAGAAACATCGAAAGAAGCCCGAGGGAGAGGCCATCACCTCCAACTTACACCCTCAAGCTCAATGTCGATGGAGCGGTGGTAAAGAGAACGGGTAGAAACTACAACCTTTGTTCTCAGAGATAATAGGGGGAACTGCATGCTGGGCGGAATGACGAAAATGATACAGTCTAATGTTTTAGCATTGAGCTACTCGCAATCATACAAGGGGTCCAGGCGTGCCTACACAAACGCAGGGCACTATGGGTGGCAACTGACAACAGAACGACAACACAGCTGCTCAGAAATCAGATATCCTCAAACAGGTACCTGGGGCTCATCAATGCTTTCAAAGATTGAGCCGAATCAACATGAATGCCCAAGTAGTACACATCAACAGGCTGCACAATCAACTTGTGGATAGCATTGCAAAATGGGGATCCAAAAGCGACTAACTCTCTTCTCTGATAAAGTCGGGAAAGAGAGACGGACCACATCAGTTGTAAATGAACCCTTAGTTATGTCTGCAACCCGAGAGCAGGATGAATAGATAATCTCGTGGGGCCAAAAAAATCTTAGCATCTAAACACCCCAACTGAATAAATAAAAGAGACAACTTGTCATATTTTACTTTGAAATCTTGAGCGAGAGGGTGTATATATTTGATAAGGTCTTAGCCTTCTCCAAGCCACTCCAGAATCGTTGACAATCTGGATTGTGTTTAGTACCTGCAAAACCGTAATAGTCTAGATAAGGTGCAAGATATTCTGTTTCAGATTAAGAACATACATGCACATAGTAACAAAGAATCGCATGGTAAAGAAAAAGCAAAAATGCATAGCCATGCCAAGATCGGAGATGCTGAACGCAGAGGCACCGCGTCAGCTATAATGATATGTAATATTGTTATATCAAGAGGAGGGGCCAATGAGTACATCGACAGAAATAGATGGAAAAGTATGCTTTAATAATAGGCAAAAAAAAACAAAATCACGATTTTGTCCATTTTAATTCCTAGAATAGTACGTTCTTGAACTTAATTCTCAAAATGACATATTCTGAGAGCAATGCGTCCCGCCTCGGGACACAATGCTCTGTCGCGGAGTAATGCGTCCTGATCGGGGACGCATTGCCCTTCGGTGAGACCAATGTGTCCCACTTCAGGACGCATTTTCCTGTTATGAGACCAATGCGTCCCACCCCGACACATCCCAAAGGCTCTTTGGGCAATGCGTCTCGGCTGGGGACACATTGCTACCACACAACACCCGATTGTTGCAACTCAATGACTATGTTGCCGTTGGGGGCCGTGGCTCAGTGCCACGTGGGGGCAGTGCATCCCCAACCAGGACACATTGCTCCTCTATATAAAGGAGCCAAGATCAGCCCCCAAATCCACACCATTCATCATTCTCTTCAACTTCTCTTCTACTCCCAATGCTCTGGAGTTCCCTGCTCAGATTTCTATTGCTTAGAGGTGATTTTGGGCAATCTTGGAGCTGATTTCGGGCGATCAAGAGCTATATTCTTCTTCTCTTCTTCTTTCGCTGTTTGGCCGGGATTCTGCTTCTCTTCTTTCTCTTTTTGGATTTTTTGATTGCAAATGAGATCTCGCCATTTGAGGTATTTTTTCTACTATATGTTTAGATTCAAAAATTTGGACCTAAAATTCCTATGCAATATTAGAAACGAAATAATTATATTGCTACTATTGAATTCCACATTACTAAAAAATGTTATAGAAAAAGACACGAAGGTTAAATACTCTTCAAAAAATTATTGTTCCAAATTCCAAAATTATTGTTCTAAAATGTTAATGTTATAGAAAAAATATTGTTCCAAATTTAATTTCAAAATCTAAAATTATTGTTCTAAAATGTAATGTTATAGAAAAAATATTGTTCTAAATTTAATTTCAAATTCCAAAATTAATGTTCTAAAATGTTAATGTTATAGAAAAATATTGGTCCAAATTTAATTCCAAAGTCAAAATTATTGTTCTAAAATCTTAACTACTCTTCTAAAAATGATGTCAATGTTTGAAAATATTAATTCATGCTCTAAAATATTAATTCATATTCTCTAATATTAATTATTATTCCAAAGTTAATTTACCGTTCTAAAATCCAAATTACTATTTTATAATGATAGGAACATGGCATCTAGTTCACATTCACGAATTGTCAAGCTTCAATATGATGGTCAATTTCTCTCTGATGGGTCTTATTCTAGTCGATCTGTTAGACCCATAAATATTTTACTTATCAATACCCTATCCGAACTAAAATCATATATCCATACAATACTTGACATCAATCTCAATCACTTCTCTATCAATATATCCTATCTTTTCCCTGGAGAAAATCATATGCTCATATAGTTGATGATGATGATGCATAAAGAACCTTGTTCTCACTTTCATCTGATGCCTATATTGATGTGTTCCTTGAAAAAACATATTTCCACCAACATTCTAGTTTCATTAGTATGTTGAATCAATTTGAATCCCACAACCATGTAACAGTAATGTAACTGCTGAATGGAATCAACCACCTGAATTCTCTCAAAATCCTACTATTGAGAATATTGGTGTTGGGGTTGAGGAGGGAGAACATGAAGGTGATAATGATAGTAATTAGGAAGGTCATAATGATAGTGATCAGGAAGGTGACAATGATAGTGAGTCATTGACTGAAACTGCTGATGAGCATGAACATCCATTCCCTGACGCTATTACAACATTGAGTTCCGTTCCATCTATATTTGATAAAGAATGGCCGCGGTATGAACACATTGATACCAACTACAAAGTTTGTCAAGATGAAGAATGGGTTGAAGATTTTCATCAGGAATTCTGTTTCAATTACAATCCTTCTAGCACTGAAATATATGAGGGTGCTTTATTTGCATCCAAAGCTGTAATGGTTGAGACGATCCAAAAATGGTCAGTACAAAAAAATGTCCAATATCGTACACAACACTCAAATAATCATCATATTACATTTTTTTGTATCCATGACCAACAATGTCGTTGGAGTTTGACCACTTGACAATCTAAAAAAGCAGGTGACATGTGGAAGATAAAACATTATAGTACTAGACACAATGCGCAACCAACTGTTCTAAATCAGGACCATCACCAAGTCACATCATCTTATATTTCTCGTATGATAATGCCAATCCTAGTATCACGATTGAATATGTCCACACGAGAAATTAATGACAAGGTGAATGCGGAACTAATGCTCCATATATCTTACAAGAAGGCATTTCTAGCGAGGAGGAAGGCTGTCTGTAAAATATTAAGAAGGCATTTCTAGAGAGGAGGAAGGCTGTCTATAAAATATTTGGAGACTGGGAATCATCATATCATACTTTGTTGCCGTTCCTGATTTCTCTGCCACAATATATTTCACGAACTATATATTCCCACCTTATGGATGATTATACCCTTCAAACTAAAAGCACTCGTAGATTCAAGTGGGTTTTCTGGGCATTTGGTCCAGCTATGAGGGATTGGGCCTATTGCAGGCCTGTTCTTACTGGTGATGGCACATTTCTAATAGAAAAATATTTTGGCACACTTCTTATTGCATGTGGCATAGATGATGATAATGGTATATTTCCACTTGCTTTTTCTGTTGTCGAGGCAGAAAATAAAGACTCATAGGAGTGGTTCTTAGGTTCTCTATAAAATTTTATTCCAACCATTCCATGCCGTACAGATCTGTGTATTATTTCTGATCAAATGAGTGAAATTTTTCCAGCACTTAGGTCACAATTTAACTGGGCTCAACATCACTATTGTCTTCGACATCTTCGTGAGAACTTCCATCAAACGTTCAAGTCATAGGAGTTGTAGGAACTTTTGTAGAAGGTGGGTGTTTTGGAAAATATTTCTTTGGCTAGTTTGGGCTTGTTCATAGGCTACGACCTATCCACCTTGATCCCAATTTAATCAATTCCTTAGTTAACCGGTGGGACAACTCTAGTAATATTTCTAGGTTTCCCCCTTTTATGATGAGTATAACCCTTCAAGATGTTACAGTTCTCTTAGGCCTTAGGATAGATGGGCCACCAGTTATAGTTTCATATCCTTTAGGCGTAGATGAGGGGTAATTTTCTTCATGGTCTCACCTTTGTGAGCGTTTCTTAGGAGATGCACTAGATGGATGTCTAAGGGACATATCTCCTTGATATGGTTGTGTGAGACCTTAGGGATATGGATTTCACTTTAGGAGATGAAGAACAACGAATACAAATGAGGATAAGGTATACTAGATCATATCTCCTATACTTTTTAGGTAGTTACCTTATTCCTGATAGTACCGGAGACAGAGTACATATACGGTGCCTCTCACTTCTTTCTGACTTTGTAAGTTGTAGCACTCTATCTTGGGGTGCTGCAACTCTAGCATACTTGTATAGGAAGTTTTATAAGGCTACCACCCGTTATAGGAAAATTGTCCACCTATCTAGTTGTGTATGTGTACTGCAGATGTAGTGTTGTAAGAGGTTAGGAATTGGATGCCCATGTTCACTGGTTATGAACTCGGGGGAGTGGCCAGAAGGTGTTCCCTTGGGTTACATGTAAAGATTTACACAATTTATTTATACATTTGTCCATACATTTTGTAATATTTATCTAAATTTAGTTTGTCAATTTAATAGGTGGCCTACATTTGTTCAAAGGAGTGATACTATGAGAGGATCAGTCTAGTTTTATGATTCAACATTTGACCAGATTTTACCCTCTCTAGTATAACTTACTTACTTCTACTAACATATTGTATGATATATGCTGTATTTTTATGCAATTTACTCAGTTTTATATGATACATGTTGTATCTATTTGTATAATAGATACAATTAACTCCTTACACTACTGATATTCTAGAGAGACTTCCAGCCTTGTGTCGAGAGGGTCGGAATATTTGGTTGGAACGAGTGCCTTTACTGTGCTACACAGTAGTAGAATGACACTTCTCTGACAGAGTACTTGGACAATTTGGTTTTGTTCAAGTACAACCTATTCTGGAGTTTCCATACCTTAGTAGGATAGATGGGAGGGGTCATGCGGCTGAGGACTGGTTGCATCATTATAGGCGGGGGGTGCAACTATGGAATAACAAACATGAGAGCTTAGTCCCCCCTCAACCAATGGAGACAATCTTTAGTCTACATGCGCACTACTCATGGTATCATCCCCAATACATACTGCCCCTCCAACTCAGCCTCAGACCACATACTACCCACAAAGTTATCATTAACAGTAATTTGTGAGTATCATTTATATTTCTTTTATAAATTGTTATTATTTATCTTTATTATTTGTAATATATTTAATTGGTCTTTATTATTTGTACATACTTTGTTTGAACAGGTGGAAACACATGTGTGGATCTGAACAACTTTACAACATGCCCATGTACATATCGGAGATGACATCTATGAAATCCAGGGGACTTACTTTGACAGTCTTCCCGACTATACTCGTCGGTATGATCCCATAGCCGCTCATACCACAGCCCCTGAGCCCACTCCTACTCCTAATCCTACTCTTGTGCTTACTGCTCCTGAGCCCACTCCCACTCCCACTTCTCAGTTCATGGCATGGGGACTGACATGACCATACTTTTTAGGAGCTGGTTCATTTTCTTCATACATCACCCCACCTCCACCAACATCCTACTACGGAGAAGGTTCTTCTTCTGTTCCATACACTCCACTCCCACCACCAATTATTCATGAGAGTCGACCACCACCCTATGCCACATACTCACCGACTCCATTTGATTTCTCAAGATGCACTACACATGATGCCCCACATCTTAGTATTCAGAGACCCCTCACCCCACCTCCAGCTTTTCATTACTTCCCCGATCCTCATTAGCCTACTGCTACATAGTTGTCCCCTATTGAGGCATCTCCAGATGACTTTAATACTCAGGAGCCAGATGTACAGAGAGGTGGGTGAGGACATCATGGGCATGGAGGATGTGCTTAGTTTTTCATATATTGTACTATGTTGTATATATGCCTTTGTTCAAGCATTTATTTGGTGTGTTTGTGGATCTATCATATTATGATATCATATTGGTTCATTTTGGATCTATCAGATTGTTCTATTGTGGATTATTTTCTCATCAAGTTGGTTCATGTTTTAACCTTATTTTTAATGATATCTTTTTTTAGAATAATTTCTTCTTATATAATCAATTAGGAACCAACTAGTGTTGGTTGCAATACCACTTCTATAATCTATATGCATGTTTAGAAATATTGAAATTAACAAATTTATAATAATTGGCTATATTATAGACATTCAAATACAAGTGAACGAATAGGAAATGTACAAATATAATCAATGTTGTTAATATATAAATCAATATGCATGAAAGAATAATAATGAATGTAAAAAAATGTGTAAATGTAAGGACCCTGACCTCCATTTAGGGCTTATCCTGTTTTCTTTGCTTAACCCTGATGCTTAGTTGCTTGCTAATCACCTTTAGTGGTGATTAGGGTTTGTTGGTGCTTTGTTGAGAGCTGGAGGTGCTACTTGCAATTAAACCAAGTCTAGGGTTTGTGGGCAAGTTTTTCACCTTGTGAGGTGTTCCTCCCTCTCTTTGCTTCCTCTAGTGTTGAGAAGAAGAGTTGGGCTCATTGCTTGAGTTCCTTTAGGCTTGGTTGAGCCTTTTTGGGCCTTGTTGTGCTTTGCCTTTGCCCTTTTGGACATTGTGTTGGGCAAGTGAGCCTTGTGTCGGCCTAGGTGTGTCGGCCATGCTTGTATCGGCCAGAGGTGTGTCGCCCAGGGGTGATGGCGGGCATGGTGGTGTGGAGATGTGTCACCCATGGACCTCTTTGACCCTCTTTGACCTCATTTGTGTCACCACTGGTGGACACTTGGTGCTTGATGCTTGCATGTGGCAACGACTTTGGACATGTGTTTAGGGCATGTTAGAGGGGTGGCCTTGCTCATGGACAAGTGTCCCTAGGTGGGCGACACCTTGCCTTGTATTACCTTGGTTTCTCCTCCATCCTCTCCTATATATGTGTCCCCTTTCTCTTGCTAAGGATCCCTTTAGTTCCTTAGTCTCCCTCTCCCTTGGTGCACGACACCCCTCTTCCTTTGCAATCTTGGTGGCCGATCCTTATCTTGGAGTCTCCTTCTTCCTCTAGTGGTGGCCGAACCCTAGAGTGTCTTACTGTTCTTCTTGTGGTGGTGCTTGGAGCTAGGAGCGTGGAGCTTGCTTAAGGCGGGTTACATAACTCCTAACCCTAACTATACTACCTCTTCTATGTTCTTGTTTGTATGTTGCTTATGATCGGCTATATATGTTGCTAGTTTGGTTTCTTGCTTAGTTGCATCTGGTTGGCCGAACCATGTTCTAGGGTTTCTTATTGAGCAAATACCCCTCTCCCTCCTTGGTTTAGAGAAGTGAGCTTGAACTCTAGTAATATGGGCAATACTCCTCTCTCGTTTAAGTTGAGAGGTGAGATTGTGTTCTAGTTGCTCGAGCAACACCCTTTTCTCACCACGGATTTGAGAGGTGAGCTTTGTGGTGGTTGTAGACCTTTCTTAGAGTTGTTCCTTGTGTTGCCCGATTGGTGATAAGAGTTGTGCAAGACCCCTCTCTCTTAGTTGTTGAGAGGTGAGCCATCTTCTTGATCCATTAGGGTTTTGGTGCCCTTGTGCTTGAGGTTGGTAACGACCTTGTGGGGTTGCATCTTGCCTAATATCCTTCTTTGTCTTAGAGCCTCGGTCGACATGATGATGTGGTTGTGTCGGGCGTCACACATCTGGTTCTTACCTTGTTGTGTCAGGCGTCATACTATGCTGAGTACCCTGCTCGACACACATAACCTAGGAGGTGGCTTGGTGTTGTTATACCTTGATGTTGTGGAAGCGTTGCTAGCTAGTTCTGTAGTGGGCGTTACCCCTTGGCTTCAGCCCTGTGTGTGTGGCCGATAGCACGAGACTTGATGGGCGTTATGCCTTGTTGTGTGCGTGCTGCCCGATATCCTTAGTGTGCGACGCACCGTTGCACGATATGCCCCTTTGGCTGAGCTACACGCCATGGTTTCCCGTTAGCAGTTGGTTGCACGACACGCCTGGCTCAAGTGCCCATTACACCTTTGATGATGTAGAGCTCAGTGGCTAGCTTTGTGTTGGGCATCATGGCGTAGTAGTAACCCTAGCTGTTGCACTTGGACGCACATTACACCTGTTGCTTGATGCCTGCTGCTCGACACACCCTTGGGCTCAACTGCACGATAGGTTCTATGGGTGCGTGACACTCTGTGGTGCACGACACAACATTGCACGACACATGAGGTGCACGACACAATGTTGCACGATACACCCTAGGTGCTGCCCGTTATCCTTGCTGGTTTTCTTGACCGTTGTGTGGTTTGTGGTTTGTGTGTTGGGCGATATGGGAGAGTACCCTACCCGATGCCATCTCTAGTGAGGGTGCCCTACCCGTCACACTTCTGGTGAGGGTAGTGGGCGCTTCTGGTGAGGGTCTTGTCCCTTCTACCGATATGCTAGATCTTGTTTCATGCTATCACGTTTGGTTTATGATAGTGATCCTTGACATGCTTGATAGTAGATATAGTAGATCACATCTATGTACCTTGGCATGACATTTCATGTGTATATGATCATTTTGAATTATATGTATAATGCAGATGAATGGTAAGCATATAAGATGATTTACATGATGATATGACCTATATCTATGGTTACAGGTTGAGGCATGAATGATAAAGCATATGATCATCAATGTTACCCTATGGTGGATAATATGATCTTTCTATTAATCCATGATGATTGTGGATACTAACCATGCAGGTGTTTCATACAGATTCATAGCCAGGTAAAGGGCTATGAGGTATATGTGTTTGAGTAACACTGCTTTGATGGTTACTCTTGATGATGAGATAACATGCATGATGTGTTTTGGTCTGAGGACCTGAGGTTGGCTAAAGTGCCTAATTGGAGGTGTTATCTTCTGATGATGATCTGGGATTGATATCCCAAGTGATGAGAATGCTTGTTGAGGCAGTGGTTTCTTGTGATGAGGGATTGAGATCCCAGAATAGCATGATGGTGGTAATAATAATGTAGTTTTATGTTATGCATGTTTTACAACTTGGTTGCCTCAACAATCCACTTAAAATGTACTAACTAATCACAGTGGAACATATCACATAGTTTTCCCTGGCCATAGATTCATCATCGTCAGGAGTTGGTGATGGTGAAACGGGTTCTCCTGCGGGTTAACTTGGAAGCACATATTTTTGAATAGGTGTGGTTTCTCCTAGCCTGAAATAGAGAGGACGCGAGTGCAGCTGCGGTTGCAACTAAGATATATATATAGAGCATGGTGAACAGGCCCATGGCTCAGTGTGATTGAGCATGAATGCGTTCATGGCTTAGGGAGCATGGTGTATTGGCCCGTGGCTCAGATTTACTAGCGCCGAGACCTGTACTGAGGTGGGACAGAGGAAGGGTAGCCTATGGAGCTGACCCTGTGGCTGAGGCCACTTAAGCATGAGAATGCGATCCTGCTTTAGTTCTTGTGTACTAACCATGAGGTGGGAGGTCGTGGAGTCTGGCTCTTCCATTGACCTTGTATGGCACCAGCTTGGGTTTAGCAACTGAAGGTTGGATTTGAGCAGTACGACTCACTTCCTCAGGGCATAATAATACGTAATCCAGCCATATAGTATTTACTAATTAAGGCAAAACACGGAACATTGGTTGAGGCCTTGCTTGTGTAGTTGCTCTTGTTATACTTTGCAGTTACATATACGTTCTTTGTGTTATGTGGTAAGATCTTACAAATCTTATCTTGTCAATCATGTTCCATAAAGAGATATTTGGTTATCTACCTTCCGTACAGCCTGGTAAGCTTGATGGTATGAATAGCCTTGCTATATAGACTGCTCTTACTATACCTTTTGTCAGTTATCTACTACTATTGCTTTAATCTTTCTATGTTTTTATGGTTTTGAAGGGGAGTCATGTTTCTCGTTGGGACTATGTGTCTCACTCTGCTGGTTTATAACCTTTTTAGGTGTTTGAGCTAGACGTGGTGGTGGTCGCGGGGTTGCGGATGAGCAGCAAGACGAGCAGTAAAGGCAAGAGATGGATATGCTGCTGTTTTGGTTGTTTTGTAGTAGAGTCTTAGAGTCATCCCTGTACTCTCAGGTCCTCGGGAGCATTTTGACATTGTTCCACGATGTTTAGTTGTTAAAGCTTTGTATATCCTACTGCTGGCTAGATGTGGGCCGTTATGTACATATAAGTAGGTGATGAACTCATGTGATGGCTAGACAGCTAATCCTCTAAGCTGTGGACACATACCAAGACTTGTAAATGTTTATATATATAACCTATTTTCTTGAAGGATGAGGATATGAATGTAATAGTTTTTTGGATTATCTGCTTTCTGCAATCAGTTTTAATTAACCCGTGTTTTTGGTAATTTGTGGTTTATGGTGTTTTCTGCACATTTTTGCGTAACACCTCACTGTCTGTGTGATAGCGGGATGTGTTGCCACAAGTTTGGTATCAGAACCTTAGATTCGCTGAGTCTACAGGGATTTAGGACTAGGTTGTGTCTGTTCTTGTGAGTCTTCCAGATTTTCTTACAATCATCTTCTGCCCTCAGCGGAAGAAAAGCCAAGATGTCTGGAAACCATGAAGAACATGATGTCGAGAACAGTGATGCTGCATCAATTGATGGAGCTATAGGGCGGACACATGAAGATCGGGTGCCTGAGGTCCCCCAACCTGACCCAGCCATTCTTGAACACCCTACCTATCAACAGCTTATGGGGAAGATGATGGCTACCATGAATCTCATGGTAGAGAGATTGCCAGTGCCTCCGCCAAGAGCACAGGCTCCCCATGGTGAAACATCAGGTATTGGGAAGAACTTTGAGCGGCTTCACTGAGTCAGAGCTTCAGATTATGTTGGGACGACTGATCCAGTGGATGCAGATCTGTGGTTGACAAGTCTTGAGAAGGCTTTCCAGATCCTCGACATCCCCGAAGCAGACAAAGTCAAGCACGCTGTCTACCTTCTGAAGGGTAGTGTTGGTCACTGGTGGACCATCGAGGAGGAGAAGCGACCTGGTGAGGTGATCGGTTGGGAGGTTTTCTGCCGCGAGTTCATCAACAGATACTTTCCAAAGACGTATCTGGATGAGAAGATCAGTTAGTTTGAGCGCCTACACCAAGGAACGATGAACATCACCGAGTATGAAGCCAAGTTCATGGACTTTTTGAGGTTTTGTCCTCACATGGCAGTGACAGGTGATGATCAAATCAGACATTTTGAGAAGGGACTGAGTGCTGAGCTGACAACACCTACTTCTGCGTTGGAGAACCGAGAGCGGTTTGCTATGTTTGTGGAATCTGTCTGGAGGATCGAACGGTCAGTTAAGGAGAAAAGAGAATCTACGTCTAACAAGAGGCCTACTCAGTTCCAGGGACAGAGGTTTGGTGTCTTCAAGAAGCCAAGGTTTTTAGCACCTTCAGTGATGAAAGGTTCCAGTGTACCAATGCAGTGGTCTCTGAGTAAGGGAAGAGGTTATATTTCTTCACCGTCAAAGGCACATAGTACAGCTTCAGTGGCAGTGACAGGGCCATCTAGGCCACAGTTTGAAGTTAAGGCATGCTATATCTACGGTCAGACAGGGCATTTCAAGTCAAATTGCCCAAATAGAGATGTTGAAGTGATGCAACAACCGAGGCAGAATCAACAAGGCTCAGATAGACTGTAGTCGAGTAATAGCAGAGGGTGAGGACAAGGTCAAGCGTCGCAAGTGGGATCGTCTGCTCAAGGAAGCAGAGGACGTGGACAGCAAGCAATGACTCGATCTATGCTATGAATCAACCGGAGGAGATAGTCAACCAGTGAGTGGTGACATGTCATATGGAGTTATTTCATTATGATATGTCTTCTTCTTGCTTTATATCTGTTCTGGTTGACCCGGGTGCTACACACTCTTTTATCGCCTATAGTATGCTTGAAAGCTGTCGTTTACCTGTTAGTTGTAAGAAGGATATCTTGTTGTTAGAAATCCCTCTTGATGGTTCCTCGATGCTCCGAGAAGAGTGTCCATCTTGTGTCTTATCATTTTTGGGATACATTATACAAGTGGATCTTATACCACTTGATATGCATGGTTTCGATGTGATCCTTGGGATGGATACCTCAGAGAGGTATAAGGTTGTTTTGGACTGTGGTTCCAAGAAAGCTGTGTTTGATGGTGACAGAGAGAAGTGGATCTTCCAAGGAGATAGGAAGATTCTTCCGACGTGTCTAGTGTCTTCTATGGTGGCAGAGAAGTTTCTACGGCAAGGATGCAAGGCGTTCTTAGCTCACGTTGTGGATACCTAGGCGAAAGGTCCTAGCCTGGAGGAGGTGACGGTTGTCCGAGAGTTTGCAGATGTGTTTCCAGATGAGTTCCCTGGTGTTCCTCCACCCTGAGATATTTATTTTGAGATCAATCTAGTTCCAGGAACACAACTAGTTGCACAGACACCGTATAGGATGGCTCCAATAGAGATGGCAGATCTTAAGAAGCAGTTGCAAGAGTTGTTGGAGAAAGGTTTCATTCGACCGAGTACGTCGCCTTGGGGTGCTCTAGTGTTTTTTGTTAAGAAGAAGGACGAGTCAATGCGGTTGTTTATAGATTACCGATAGTTGAACAAAGTCACAATCAAGAACAAGTACCCGTTTCTGAGGATAGATGATCTGTTCGATCAGTTGCATGGTGCTACAGTGTTTTCAAAGATCGATCTACGGTCTGGATATCATTAGTAGAGGATTAAGGCAGATGACATATCAAAGTCAGCTTTTAGGATGAGGTATGGTCACTTTGAGTTTGTGGTTATGCCGTTTGGGCTAACTAATGCACCTACTGCTTTCATGGATTTGATGAACAGAGTGTTCCGTCCATTTCAAGATCAGTTTGTTGTAGTCTTTATAGATGACATCTTGATCTATAGTCGAGACATGTAAGAACATGAGTGACATCTTCGAATAGCGTTGACTCTTCTTCGCCAACATCAGTTGTATGCCAAGTTTAGTAAGTGTGAGTTCTGGTTGAAAGAAGTAACTTTCTTGGGTCATGTGATATCTGTAGAAGGAGTTAAAGTGGACCCGAAGAAGGTAGAATCTGTTGCAGAATGGGAACAGCCGAAGACGCCGACAGAAGTTCATAGTTTCCTGGGATTAGCAGGATACTACCGGAGGTTTATCAAGGACTTCAGTGTGATTGCGTTACCGATGACGAAGTTGACTATAAAGGATATAATATTATGGAATGATCGTTGTCAACAAGCTTTCCAAAGTTTGAAGGAGAAGCTGACTAGTGCTCCAGTGCTAGTACTGCCAGAGCCTGGAAAGGGCTATGTTGTTTTCTGTGATGCTTCCAAGAAATACCTAGGTTGTGTGCTGATGCAGGAAGATCATGTGGTTTCTTTTGCTTCGCGACAGCTTAAGAAACACGAGGAGAACTATCCGACTCATGACTTGGAGTTGGGAGCCGTGGTTCATGCGTTAAAGATTTGGAGACACTATCTTTACGGGGAGGTATGCCAGATCTTTATAGACCATAAGAATCTAAAGTACATCTTTTCACAGAATGAGCTAAACATGCGACAACACCGATGGATGGAGCTAATCAATGATTACGACTGCACCATCAAGTATCATCCTGGTAAGGCGAACGTGGTAGCTGATGCGCTTAGCCAAAAGTCTTCTTCTCTTTCTTCAAAGAAGGCACAGTTGAGTTCCTTGGTATGCCATAGGTGAGATATGTTTGTTTCCCTACGACAGATGAATGTGCAGATGGAAGTTTCCTTGTTAGCAGGACTTTTAGCACATATACAAGTCAAGCATATGCTGAGACAGCAGATCAAAGATGCATAGTGAACAGATGATACAGTGCAGTTGATCAGATCAGAGTTTGGCAGCAAAAAGCGTGATGGGTTCCATGAGTCTGAGGATGGACTAGTTTGCTATCATGATAGGATGGTGGCCCCCGATGCTGATGATCTGAGGAAGCTAGTGCTCGAAGAAGCACACACGTCGATGTATGCTATGCATCTAGGAGTCACTGAGATGTATCATAATCTGAAGGATTTGTATTGGTGGCCCAACTTGAAGAAAGATGTAGCCGAGTTTGTCGCTAGGTGTGCGATATGCCAGCAAGTCAAGGTTGAGCATCAGAAGCTGGCTGGTACATTACAATCCTTGCCGATACCGCAGTGGAAATGAGATCATATAACCATGGATTTTGTAGTTGGTCTACCCAAGACAACTAGGAATCATGATTCCATTTGGGTGATAGTGGACAGATTGACGAAGTCTGCCCATTTCATACCTGTAAAGACGACGTATACATCCGAGAAGCTCGCTCGGGTATATTAGTACGTTTGCACGGTGTTCCAGTGACAATAGTTTCTGACAGAGGTCCTCAGTTCATGAGTCATTTCTGGGAACAATTGCACAAAGCGTTGGGAATACAGTTGAGGTTCAGCACCGCCTTCCACCCGCAGACAGATGGACAGTCTGAGAGGACTATTCAGACTTTGGATGATCTCCTTCAAGCTTGTGTTTTGCAGTTCCTAGGAAGTTGGGACATACATCTCAGTCTGATAGAGTTCACCTACAACAATAGTTATCAGTAGAGCATTGACATGGCTCCTTATGAGGCCTTATATGGCAGGAAGTGCAGATCTGCGTTATGTTGGTATGAGTCTGGTGAATATCAACTTTTGGGTCCTGAGTTAGTACAGCAGACAACAGAAAAGATCAAAGTGATACAACAACAGTTGAAAGCGGCACAAGACAGGCAGAAGTCTTACACAGACAATCGCCGACGACCTTTGGAGTTCCAGGTAGGAGACAAAGTGTATCTTAAAGTCTCTTTGTGGAAAGCTGTGCTAAGGTTTGGCCAGAAAGGTAAGATAGCACCCAGATATATGGGGCCATACCTGGTCATAGCACGTATGGGAAAGGTAGCTTACAAGTTGGAGCTGCCGCCAGAGTTGCACAGGTTACATCCAGTGTTCCATGTCAGTATGCTGAAGAAAAGTCATCCGGATACATGAACAATGATACAGCCAGTCAAAGTTGAGCTTGATGAAGATGTAACCTACGAGGAAGGTCTTGTGATGATCCTTGACAGAAGAGTTAAGAAGATGAAAAGGAAGGACCTGGTCCTGGTTAAGGTTCTTTGGCATCATCGTGGCGTTGAGGAAGCCACATGGGAGCTGGAGGAGGAGATGAGGAGGAAGTATCACTCGCTTTTCTCTTCAGATTTCGAGGGCAAAATCCCTTTGTAGGGGGTTATAGCTTATAAGGACCCTGACCTTTGTTTAGGACTTATCTTGTTTGCTTTGCTTAACCTTGATGCTTAGTTTCTTGCTAATCACCTTTAGTGGTGATTAGGGTTTGTTGGTGCTTTGTTGAGGGTTGGAGGTGCTACTTGCAATTAACCCAAGTCTAGTGTTTGTGAGCAAGTTTGTAACCTTGTGAGGTGTTCCTCCCTCTCTTTGCTTCCTCTAGTGTTGAGAGGAAGAGTTGGGCTCGTTGCATGAGTTCCTTTGGGCTTGGTTGAGCCTTGTTGGGCCTTGTTGTGCCTTGCCTTTGCCCTTTTGGACCTTGTGTCGGGAAAGTGAGCCTTGTGTCGACCTAGGTGTGTCGGCCATGCTTGTGTCGGCCTGAGGTGTGTCGCCCAGGGGTGATGTCAGGCATGGTGGTGTGGAGGTGTGTCACCCATGGACCTCTTTGACCTTCTTTTACCTCGTTTGTGTCACCACTAGTGAACACTTGGTGCTTGATGCATGCATGTGGCAGTGGCTTTGGACATGTGTTTAAGGCATGTTAGAGGGGTGGCCTTGCTCATGGACAAGTGTCCCTAGGTGGGTGACACCTTGCCTTGTCTTACCTTGGTTTCTCCTCCATCCTCTCCTATATATGTGTCCCCTTTCTCTTGCTAAGGATCCCTTTAATTCCTTAGTCTCCCTCTCCCTTGGTGCACAACACCCCTCTTCCTTTGCAAGCTTAGTGGCCGATCCTTATCTTGGAGTCTCCTTCTTCCTCTAGTGGTGGCCGAACCCTAGAGTGTCTTGCTCTTCTTCTTGTGGTGGTGCTTGGAGCTAGGAGCTTGGATCTTGCTTAAGTCGGGTTACATAACTCCTAACCCTAACTATACTACCTCTTCTATATTCTTGTTTGTATGTTGCTTATGATCAGCTATGTATGTTGCTAGTTTGGTTTCTTGCTTAGTTGCATCTAGTTGGCCGAACCATATTCTAGGGTTTCTTGTTGAGCAAACACCCCTCTCCCTCCTTGGTCTAGAGAAGTGAGCTTGAACTCTAGTAATATGGGCAATACTCCTCTCTCGTTTAAGTTGAGAGGTGAGCTTGTGTTCTAGTTGCTTGAGCAACACCCTTTTATCACCACGGATTTGAGAGGTGAGCTTTGTGGTGGTTGTAGACCTTTGTTAGAGTTGTTCCTTGTGTTGCCCGATTGGTGATAAGAGTTGTGCAAGACCCCTCTCTCTTGGCTGTTGAGAGGTGAGCCATCTTCTTGATCCATTAGGGTTTTAGTGCCCTTGTGCTTGAGGTTGGTAACGACCTTGTGGGGTTGCATCTTGCCTGATATCCTTCTTTGTCTTAGAGCCTCAGTCGACATGATGATGTGGTTGTGTTGGGTATCACACATCTGGTTCTTGCCTTGTTGTGTCAGGCGTCACACTATGCTGAGTACCCTGCCCGACACACATAACCTAGGAGGTGGCTTGGTGTTGTTATACCTTGATGTTGTGGAAGTGTTGCTAGCTAGTTCTGTAGTGGGTGTTACCCTTGAATTTAGCCCTGTGTGTGTGGCTGATATCATGAGACTTGATGGGCGTTATGCCTTGTTGTGTGCATGCTGCCCGATATCCTTAGTGCACGACGCACCATTGCATGATATGCCCCTTTGGCTGAGCTGCACGCCCTGGTTGCCTGTTAGCAGTTGGTTGCACGACACGCCTGGCTCAAGTGCCCATTACACCTTTGATGATATAGAGCTCAGTGGCTAGCTTTGTGCTGGGCGTCATGGCATAGTAGTAACCCTAGCTGTTGCACTTGGAGACACGTTACACCTGTTGATTGACGCCTGCTGCTCGACACGCCCTTGGGCTCAGCTACACGATAGGTTTTGTGGGTGCGCGATACTCTGTGGTGCACGACATAGCGTTGCACGACACATGAGGTGCACGACACAGTGTTGCACGATACACCCTAGGTGTTGCCCGTTATCCTTGCTGGTTTGCTTGACCGTTGTGTGGTTTGTGGTTTGTGTGTTGGGCGATATGGGAGAGTACCCTACCCGATGCCGTCTCTAGTGAGGGTGCCCTACCCGTCACACTTCTGGTGAGGGTAGTGGGCACTTCTGGTGAGGGTCTTGTCCCTTCTACTGATATGCTAGATCTTTTTTCATGCTATCACGTTTGGTTTTTGATAGTGATCCTTGACATGCTTGATAGTAGATATAGTAGATCACATCTATGTACCTTGACATGACATTTCATGTGTATATGATCATCTTGAATTATATGTATAATGCAGAGGAATGGTAAACATATAAGATGCTTTACATGATGATATGACCTATGTCTATGGTCACAGGTTGAGGCATGAATGATAAAGCATATGGTCATCAATGTTGTCCTATGGTGGATAATATGATATTTCTATTAATCCATGATGATTGTGTATACTAACCATGCAGGTGTTTCATACAGACGCATAGACAGGTAAAGGGCTATGAGGTATATGTGTTTGAGTAACACTGCTCTGATGGTTACTCTTGATGATGAGATAACATGCATGATGTGTTTTGGTCTGAGGACCTGAGGTTGGCTAAAGTGCCTAATTGGAGGTGTTATCTTCTTATGATGATCTGGGATTGATATCCCAAGTGATGAGAATGCTTGTTGAGGAAGTGGTTTCTTGTGATGAGGGATTGAGATCCCGAAATAGCATGATGGTGGTAATAATAATGTAGTTTTATGTTATGCATATGTTATAACTTGGTTGCCTCAACAATCCACTTAAAATGTACTAACTAATCACAGTGGAACATATCATGTAGTTTTCCCTGGCCATAGATCCATCATCGTCAGGAGTTGGTGATGGTGAAATAGGTTCTCCTGCAGGTTAACCTGGAAGCACATATTTTTGAATATGTGTGGTTTCTCCTAGTCTGAAATAGAGAGGACATGAGTGCAACTGCGGTTGCAGACTCAGTTATATATAGAGCATGGTGAACATGCCCATGGATCAATGTGATTGAGCATGAATGCGTTCATGGCTCAGGGAGCACGGTGAATTGGCACGTGGCTCAGATATACTAGCGTCAAGACCTGTACTAAGGCGGGATAGAGGAAGGGTAGCCTATGGAGCTGACCCTGTGGCTGAGGCCACTTAAGCATGAGACTGCGGTCCTGCTTTGGTTCTCGTGCACTAACCACGAGGTGGGAGGTCATGGAGTCCAAATCTTCCATTGACCTTGTATGGCACCGACTTGGGTTTCGCAACCGAAGGTTGGATTTGAGCGGTACGACTCACTTCCTCAGGGCATAATAATATGTAATCCATCCGTATAATATTTACTGCTTAAGGCAAAATATAGAACATTGGTTGAGGCCTTGCTTGTGTAGTTTCTCTTGTTATACTTTGCAGTTACTTATACGTTCTTTGTGTTATGTGGTAAGATCTTACAAATCTTATCTTGTCAATCATGTTCCATAAAGAGATAGTTGGTTATCTATCTTCCGTACAACCTGGTAAGCTTGATGGTATGAATAGCCTTGCTATATAGACTACTCTTACTATACCTTTTATCAGTTATCTACTGCTATTGATTTAATCTTTCTATGTTTTTATAGTTTCGGCGGGGAGTTATATTTCTCGTTGAGACTGTGTGTCTCATCCCACTGGTTTATAACCTTTTTAGGTGTTCGAGCTAGACGTGGTGGTAGTCGCGGGGTTGCGACCGAGCAGCAAGACGAGCAGTAGAAGGCAAGAGATGGATATGCTGCTGTTTTGGTTGTTTTGTAGTAGAGTCTTAGACTCATCCCTGTACTCTCAGGTCCTCGGGAGCGTTTTGACATTGTTCCACGATGTTTAGTTGTTAAAGCTTTGTATATCCTACTGCTGTCCGGATGTGGGCCATTATGTACATATAAGCAGGTGATGAACTCATGTGATGGCTAGACATCTAATCCTCTAAGCTGTGGACACGTACCAAGACTTGTAAATGTTTATATATATAACCTATTTTCTTGAAGGATGAGGATCTGAATGTAATAGTTTTTTGGTTTATTCGCTATCTACAATCAGTTTTAATTAACCCGTGTTTTTGGTAATTTGTGGTTTATGGTGTTTTCCGCACGTTTTTGCGTAACACCTCACTGTCTGTGTGATAGCGGGATGTGTTGCCACAGTAAAACTGCTATACGTCCTGCATGAGGACACATTGCTCTGTGAGAGAAAAACTGCAATACCTCCTACATGGGGACGCATTGCTCTGTGAGAGAGCAATGCGTCTCATCTCCAGACGCATTGACCCCACAACAGGGCAATACGTCCAGTGCCGGGATGCATTGCTCTGCGGTGGGACCAATGCATCTCGCCTCGAGACGCATTGCTCTATCGCAGAGCAATGCTACTGACTGGCATGCATTGCCCTTCGCTGGGGCCAATGCGTCCCTGGTCCTGACACATTTCTCCTCAAGAGGGCAATGAGTCTTCAGTGCGGACACATTGCTCCTCAAGAGGGCAATGCGTCTCCAGTGCGGACACATTGCTCCAAAATATGCTATTTTGAGAATTAAGTTCAAGGACGTGCTATTTTGAGAATTAAAATGGCCAAACGTGTCATTTTAGTTTTTGTTCAAAGAATCAAAATAAGTCATATCTAGTGTCTCTTTTTAGTGACTTGTACTAAGCATAACAAAAATGAACTTGAAAACTGATCGATGGGTTGAATGGAGAAACAAAAAAGGCGATGAAATAAGTGTTACTCACTGGAACTTTGATGACGGCTTCCAACCACGCAATCGCAGATGACAAATGATTCTCAGATCACCATTGTAGGCTTCTTGAACCACATTGCTATGAGCTTGGAGATCACAATTATTGAACTGTGACTTCACCTCAAAGATGTACCTAGAACCCCGCGTCCGTCACACCTAAGGGCTTCCCACTGCTAGGGTTTAGTGCTCACTTGGCTGCTAGGGTTTGCAGATAAATCAAAAAGAGGGAGGACCGAGGAGTGAGGGGAATTGTTAGTGAGGCCAGGGGCATTTTATATCTAGTGTTAGTTATTTTTATAAAGAAAAATAAATGTGGACGAGGAACTGAGGTTTTCTATGCAGACCCATTTTGGAACGCAAAATGAAACCTCAAACATTCTCCATTCTCCACCACATGTTAGAAGGTATAACAAATAAAATTATATATCGTATTTGGTATACCTTCTAACATGTAGTGGAGAATGCTTGAGATTTCGTTTTGGGTCCCAAAATGGTGTTCTCCTAACATATTTCATAGGGAACCTCACTTGCCTACCTACAAATGGAGTGGAAATTTAGCCGGATACATTATCTAATGCCAATGCCTTTAGGTTTTATATAGTTTCTACCAAATATATGTTCGGATAAGGATATTTCTCAAAG
Organism: Alisma plantago-aquatica; assembly: GCA_963693085.1. NCBI lineage: Eukaryota > Viridiplantae > Streptophyta > Magnoliopsida > Alismatales > Alismataceae > Alisma > Alisma plantago-aquatica. The sequence continues at coordinate 551,528,451 of OY856415.1, read as the reverse complement.
CAGATAGTAACAAATCAAATATCGGATCTGAAATATCCAGATAGCATATCCGGGTTTTATATAGTTTCTACCAAATATATGTTCGGATAAGGATATTTCTCAGAGCAGATAGTAACATATCAAATATCGGATCCAAAGTATCCAGATAGCATATCCGGATATCTGAATCTGAACAAAAAAAAATGCAAATTTAGATTTTTTTCTTGATTTTCAGACGCGAATGCAAATCCAGATATTGAATATCCATTTACAGATCTATTCTCATCATGGGAGGAATACCAGTTTCTTCATGCTTGATTCCTTAGAAATTATTTGTCATCACACCAATATTTCGGACTCGTACTGCTGTAGGGAGTGATCCCAGTTTCTTCATAAGCGTTTTCTGACCCTGAAGACGCCCCACTTGGGTATTGCCATGTGTGTGGCTTGTACATGGCTCACCTGCCATAGCTGATCGTCAAGAGTACCAAAATCACCGGACAATGGTGGTTCGTAGTAACCAGTCTTTGGCACTGAGTTTAGGAAAATCCAGTGAAGGCGGAAAACAGTGGTACGACAATAGTACAAGTAGGGATGTCAATGGGGAGGGTATGAGAAGGGTAAGGTCTTACCCTTATCCTTACCCACCAAGTTTGGTGGGTAAGGGTATGGGTAATTCCCCACTCCACCAATATCCTTATCTTTACCCTCTTACCCACATGGTAAATGAGGAGGGTAAGGGTGAAGTGGGAAATTTATATGTCATCTTCAAATTTGTGGTAATATTAATAATAATGGTCTAGCTAGTACATTCATATATTTGAGTGAAATATCAAGATGTTCCATAATGGATTTTAAATATCCAAAATGTTTCTAAGTAATATTCTACAAGTGTTGTAGTGAATGCATGTACAAATGGTAGTACCCTAACATTGGTGTGTAAAAAAATAAATTATTCCTAGTAGATTAAGACTTCTATGTTAAAATGCTATTATAGGACAATATGTCATAGAGAGTTATTCTTAGAAACATGCATATCATATACCCTCTAAAATGTTGTTGCATCCAAAAAATAAAGCACAAATAAAATAGATAACACCACCTCACATATGTATCAAATGATATATTAAAGATTAATTCTTGTTATTATAAACATGTTTGCCTTACACCACAAATTATTTAATGGAACATAGACTACTAATATACATGTCTTGCAACTCCAAGGCAGTGTTTTATACACAACCAAGTTAACTATATAAGAAGTAGAAAAGAATATCATGTATTATTTAAAATGATGACCCCATAATATTAAATATTACATAGATTCAAACAACACATGACCATATATTTAATATAATATACATAAATATGGGCGGGTAGTGGGTTAGAGGGTATGGGTAATGACTTACCCTTACCCTTACCCATTAAGGTAGTGGGTTAGAGGGTAGAGGGTAGACGCGTAAAGGATAAGAAAATCCTTTATCCTTACCCTTACCCTACAGGGTATGGGTACACTACTATAGAACCTACCTTTAGTGTCGGTTATTTAAGGCCTTTAGTGTCAGTTTCTAAGCGACACCTATGTGGGCGACGCTAAAAGCCCAACCATTACGTGTCGGTTCCAAAACCGATGCCAAAACCCTTAGCGCCACCGAAAACGTGCCATCAGGGGACTATAGGCGTCAGTTATTAGATAAGAAACCGACACCATATACCTTCACGCCACAGAAAGGGCGCCATCTTGGGCACTATCAACGTCGGTTATTATATAAGAAACCGACACCCTATCACTCCCAGCACGGCCAGCTGCCACGGCCGTGCTGGCTAGCATGACCGTGGTGTTAAGGAAATAGACGACGGTTACGAGTAGGAAACTGACACTGTAACTACGTGTTGTCTGGTCAGGTGCCACGGCCGTGCTGGCCAGCAAGGCCATGGTGTTAAGGAAATAGACGTCGATTACGAGTAGGAAAACCAACACTATAACTATGTGTGTCGGTTTTATACAAATAACCGACGCCTATTGTTTTTTTTCTTCTGTCAGTCTGTAGACCTGCTGTGGCTGGTCACAGGATGAGAAACCTGCAGTTCAGTTATGAACTGTAGGTTTTACGACATACATTAATATTAGCCAACAACAAGCTACAAACATGAAAAATTAACAACAAAAATATCAAAATATTCACACATTTAGCAATGCAACATGCAGTTCCATTTGATTTTCACACATTTAGAAACATTCATGTAGCTAGCAATTTGTAGTTCCATTCATTTCACATTCACACATGTAGAAACATTCATATAGAAACCAACAATTTCATTCATTTCCACTCAGACACATGTAGAAACATCCAGACATGTAGAAACATTCACACATATATTATAATTCAGAAATTTATTTACAAAATATCATTCTTTAGTCATTATTCGCTATCAACATCCCAATTATATCTTTAAACCCCCACTATTTTATGGCTGTTGTCCATTCTTCTCTTACTTCATTTAATTCTTCCGTCATATAGGGAGCATGCACATCTGGTAAGTCCTTTCCTGTAGTGGGGTCAGTTTTAAACACTTGCAAAGAGAATGATGTATATATATAATTAATGAGCTATAAATTAGATTGATATATTTCATATTATCTAATGAGACTATATAATACCGTAGCAATACAATTGATGTCCAGTGCGGCATATTTGATAATCATGTGCATATATCACATCACATAGTATCCACATGCCCATCCTTTGTCTTGTGTAGCACACTATAAATTCAAACATACAAAATATTAAAAAATAAAACTAATTAAGCACTGTTCACATAAATAATATATACATATATTGCAGTCGGGAATTTACTTTCACGTTCTTCCAAATTATTGGCTGGTTCTTTTTCGTGGGGACCTTTCCTCCAGCCTTTTTGAACTCATCAAAACTCCTACATGTTAATGTAACACAATACATTGCATAATTAAATAGTAATGTAATAACATATGTTAACGGATATGAAAATGAAATATTTCTCACCGGAATAATGCCATTTTCATTTTGTGTCCATATTTTGTATTCAATTTACTCCCCTTAGGATCTAGATAATAGACAGTGAACGCCTCGGAGACAATAACCAGTAACTCCCAATGCCTACCACTAGAGGTAAAAAAGTTAAAAATTAATAACTCAAAATCCATAATAAAAATGTAATTTTCTTAAGTCCAAATTATAATAAGCAAAGTAAACTTACTCTACATTGAATGAAGCGAATATCACCGTCTTCTTATTTTTAGCAAAAATTGTAGAAGCCTCACAACAGTATTATTGAACTGACAGAGGGTCTTTATCTACTAGACTAATCAAAGATGGAATCAAAAATCCTACATGTTCGAATCCAAAATCTGCACATATGTTGTCTAAGTAGCTGCAAAATATGTATTAATTATGCATGCATTAATAAATAAGAAACAAGATCACCAGATCCTACACAAGGTATATGGATGTATAAAGAAGATCTCACCTTATCCATAGCTCTATCACAGATGTATTTAGCCAATCATATCGAAACAACTCCAAAATATATTGTATAAATACTTTGCTTTCGTATGATTGACCTGCAACATCTGAATCTATAGAAATAGTTATAGGACAATGTATATCATGTTCGCCTAACCATATTTCCATACCCCTACAGTTAGGACCTAACGGGGCAGGTAGGTCATGTGGAACCCAATTGGGTAATGTAGGAGGTGGAAGTGGAGGCCTAGATTCTGTGGGTGTCTTCTTTTTAGCCTGTATAAATATAGAAAAATTTCAGATCAACTGACATCATATACACACACTAATAATTTAACGTATTGTAAATTTACCATACTGTTTTAGTAAAGACGACATCCGCTTTTAGCCACAATATCACTCTGCCTTCTGCCTCACCAAGAATTTCACAATCTGGGTGGGCATATGGCAATGGAAGATCCATCCACTGGGAGAATATATGTATCGGGCTCACACGAATCCAACCAGCTGGTAATGGAGACCCGTGAAACATTTCCCCTGGTAGGGATGGGTAAGCCGACGCCTTTTCAATGACATATTCATTACTTTTTAGACGACATGGCTTCAACCCCTACAAAATTAATTGTAAAGAATGTTATATACATATATAAATATCATCTTTTTTTGAAATGACTACAATTTCATATATACATATCATCTTGAAAACATATCATCTTGAATTAAAAAACTAGTTACGATGTCATAAAAATACTTACAGCGGATGTGCTAGGTGGTGGGTTGACCGACCTAAATCGCGCGTCCAAAAATGGAGGCAGATTTGAGGTAGTCGAGCTTTTACATTTATAAACCCGAATCCTTCTAGGCCCCCACAACTTTGTTTATAGGGTCAAAGTAGTCATACATGGTCGAACACAGGGACAAGGGTAGTAGTGTTAAGAATCCAGAATTGACACGCTACACTCCGACAGGTATAAAGATGATAAATTCCCAAAAGGGAAACAACAAGATGTCACGAATAAAACAAATAAAACCATCTCCAACAGGAGCTACAAGAAAGATTTTAAGGTTTTACCATTTAGCAGTTTTTAGAGGTTTTTATGCAACAGAAACAGAAAGATAAAACTAGAGCTAGAGAAAGGTACGCAGGATAAGACGACAGTAAAACAAGCGACAACAGTAACATCCTGCACCCCTCCTCTCAGAGCAGGTACCTCTAACCGCTGCATCAACACCCCTATCGAGGTTGCTGGGCTTAAGTTAGAGTGGAATGTTACTAAAGCAACTCCATTCTGGGCACTCTCGTACTCCAGAATTGGACAAAACACTAGAGCCACAACACAACTCTCGAAGTTGTTGCGACGGGAAAACACGATTCGGTAGCTAAGCAAAACGCGATCCAAACATACAAGCTAGAGTTCAAATATCAAACATAGCAGTCATCCAACAATAAGTACCAAGCATAGAGCAACAAGTAATTAAGCTTTTCTATTTCCATAAACATTAAAGGTCTTGAGACATTGTGTGAAATAAAGAATTAAATAACAGAATTAAAGATATGTGTCACCTTCTTGATGTAGAAGGTCGACAGGCTACAGCGGCTCTCCAGCCCGATACCGGTTAGGGGCCTAGCCCGATACAACGGTGTCGGGCGGCACACCCTCTCGGGCGGCACACTACGACGGCCGACAGTATCTCTCAAGGACCCTGGCCGATACGCTCAAGTCGGGCGGCACACCCTCTCGGGCGGTACGCACAACGGGCAGAGCGTATCGGGTTCGATATCGTGTCGGGCACGGAGCGACGTGTCGGGCACTCATGTCGCTCATCTACATTGGCCGATATCGGCCCACAGTGTCGCCTGGGATAGTCCTAAGTGAACCATCCCCTCCCTCTCAGGATGAGGAAGAGCTCACCTAGTGTCGCCTGACACAAGCATTGGGGCACGATACTTTTGCTCTCGCAGTTTCCTCTGATGATAGCTCAAGTTCCCAACCGTCCAAACTATCTTTTCGGCTTCCTGTAGCTACTATTTATAGGCAGTGGCTGGGGGAAGTTATGGTGCTCGAAGCGCCACGTGTCCTCCTTATTCGCGGGTCGGTGGACGACCGATACTGGTATTGCTCAGCGCAGGGGTGTCGGCTATCGGTCACGTGATGGGCGGCACGCCTACCGGTGGGTGGCTGTGTCGCCCGACAAGCTTGGGTTGTCGAGGCGAGCTTGGCTCCCTGTCGGGTAAAAGACGTGTCGTCTGTCAATTTCTTCTTGCGCGGCATCCCTTTGTCGTGCGTCATTGTGTCACTCCACCCTGTCGGGTAGAGGTTGTATGGGGCGTCAGGGAGGCCGAAACAGACTTGGACTTATTTGTGGGCCGGGACGGCCTTATTGCACCAATATGAGGAAAAACTCTGCAAAAGATGGAAATATTGGATTAAGAGCATTGCTTTGGCCAATTTTTGCAAAAGTGCTTATAAAAGAGAGGAAAATAGAAGAAAAGGGCAGTTTTGATAATAGAAAACAAGGCAAAAACATCACCAAAATTGGTGTTATCAACTCCCCCAAACTTAGCATTTCGATTGTCCTCAATCAATATTTAAACTTTATTTAGCAATGCTCTTCTTGCTTGGCGCAGTTTTCTATTCAAAAGGTGAAACAAGAATCGCGATGCCTTAAGGATAATGCTGTCTCATTACAAACAAAAGACCTTGCGTTTTCTGCCTTATTTATTTAAGTAAAATTCTTCTCTACAGCTTCGACGAGACTTGTTGTATGATTCCGAAGTTAGCTTACACACCAAACAGCTTTATTTTTGGGGCAGAAAGTTGTGTAAAGGGTATGCTAAGGCTTTTTGGGGGTTTTCTCTCGTTTCCCATCAGTTCATCCAGGTAAGGGTCCGTTAGCGGGCAAGTGGTCCCTGCAGTCCAAGCTAGTTGGCTTTAGAGTAGTGATTTCACATCCTACGTACCATTGCCACAGATCTACCATGCCTAAAGATGGGTACTTTTGGAAAACAAGTGTGTATATATATTTTTTTCTTTTCATTTATTGGGCACAACTCTCATTCTTTTATTCACACTCATAAGGCTTCTTTCTCTTTTTGAGATTATCATTGCGTAAGGGAAACAAAGAGATATCCTACTGTTTGGGCAGCGTTTTCCTTCTCCATACTCGTCTCTTAGCTGTTTGCGAGATTATTGCATATTTTTTTGAAATTTTTGGCAAGGAAAAACATAATCATTTGTTTGTTTGAGGCAACATTATCAAAAAGATATAACAACAACTTGCATCTCAATAAGAACATAGAAAACAAACTCTGCAAGAAGTCGCAACAAGTTTTTACTATTATAGCAACTTTGTACATATGCATGGGAATGATATAAACAAAAGGTTTTTCAAAGTTTTGGTATGAACATAAATATGTACACAAAAGAACAAAATAATAACGAATATGGGACAAAAGAATGAAGAAATAGAGTTAACAAAATTTCAAAAATTTGTACCTCCCTCACTGGTACATGGTACCCCCCCAAACTTACTCCACACTCTGTCCCAGAGTTGTGAAGTATATAAGGTAAGGTAATGTTTATTCTAGTCAGGTTTCGCCTGTGTCAGATAGAAGCTCCCACACATATTCTCCCCTTTTTCTATGATAGAAGGTGTGGTGGAGTTGGTCAGGCTTTTCTTTGTTTGCTATCCATTCCAGGACGTAAATGTCACAGTCGTTGGATAAAGGAAGTTGCTGCGGACTGCGGTGGCAGAAATGGAGTTCGTGCCACTTGCTTGATTGCGTATCCAGGAATGGTTGGATCATCTTTGACACCTCGTCGTAGTATTTTCTGAACAAACATTCGACGGATGTCAAAGGTTTAGACGTACACGGCACGAGATGGTTCTTGTTGCTGTCCGAGCTATTGTAGAAAATTCCTGCTCGTTCCTAGATGTACACTGCTAGGAGGTCCAGTGGTGGTAATGTAGAACTGGGAGGAAGATCTCATGGGGAACTCCGCTCGCCAACCTTTGTAGAAAAGCTTTCTTCTCTCATGTTTCATCAGCGAGGCATATGTCGTTAAACAGCATAGGATGGTCAATGTATGCTTGTTCTAGCTTTGGCTGTATGTACTGGATGTAGGCGGTTGCAACTGTTACAGCCAAGCACCCTCCTTCCTTCACCATGTCCCTTAGATCATCAAACGGGACTATGACATCGCCTGCCTGAAAGGCAACAACCGATGGGGTTGAATCAGCTAACTTCTTCTGGATAATGTTGACCTGCTCCTGTGTGAGAGTTGCACACGAAAAGTGGTCGAAATTTGATATCAGCCCTTCTGAAGCCTCGGGCAAAGCAGTGTCTTCCCTCCCATGCACTTTCTTCAGGATCGCCAGCTGCTTGCCTGCCCCATGAATCTCGGTTGCTATCTCTTCTTCTTTCTCTACGGAGCTGCTAGATCGAGAAGAATCTTCTTCTAGATCACTGTCCAGCAGCTGCTCTGTCACCCCTACATCCCGAAAATAGCGCTTGTCCTTGATCAGCAACATGGCGTAAATGTCCCTACATTGATAAAAGGACGTGCCTTTGAGGACTCCTAAGTTTCCAAATGTGTTGAGCACCTCCATTGCACCCAGGATGGCGATAGCACTATTTCCACTCCCCTCTTCTATATGTACGGGGAGGTCTCGGATAGTGAAGAATTTCCAAGGTTCTTGGTGACGTTGGCTTCCTCGCTTTATGGCTCGTAGCAGACGCAGTGGCAGGAGTCTCAACTTCTGGTCCTCCGGGCAGCAGAAAACACCCCCGGAGCGTGGCACTTCAACATTGCTGCAGAACAGTAGCTGGACGTCGTGGTTTTTGAGGTCTGCTATACATAGAAACCACACGTTCCTTTGCTTGTACGGAGCCAACACCAGGTTCGACCTATGCTCTTCAATATGCTATAGCATGTCGGCCACCGCATGGGAGTCTGGATCTCCTTTCATCAGTCTTCTTGCCAAGGTCAGGGTGGCTGTGTATACTGCTCTCCGACCTGTCCTGCTGCTGATATTCTCTATTAGCGCATTCTCCAGGACCCTGGTTAGTCTCTTACTGACCACAGTCGGTGTACGGAACATGCCGCGAAGAACCTTCCGCCACACCGAAAGGTAGCCATTGGTCCATACTATGTCATCTTCATCTTCCTGTGATTGTAAGAACTTATTCAGCAGCTTCTGGTCTCTGATCGTCAGGTATCCGATGGCTCGTCTGTCAAAGTTAGCCATCTGGAAGGAGGGTATTCGGATGGCTCACGAAATTTGTCCTCCATCGAGCGCCTCCCTCGGGGTAGATGTCTTTTATTAACTGTGTAGACACCCCCATTTTATCCCTCAGAATCTTCAGAAGAGTCTCCCCCGATGATGATATCTATGCTTACGTCTTGAACTTCATCCAGGGGGATGAAGATGTTTGCATCTCACAAACCTAAGGAGCTCTCGTGTCCGCCGGGAGTTCCTTGGCTGAACCTTGTTGCGTCCCCTCCTCGTGCATTGAGGATCGTCTGCTGGAGGAGGAGGATGAGGATGCTGTTCCCGAGGGGGAACCTGATGAGGAAGGATGAGACCCCCGCCTGGGAGGTGACGACGACCGTCTCGGCTGCCTTCGGCGCAGATGGTCGTCACTTCTGTCCATCCTCTCCTCAAGCCGGTTGAGTCATTGGAGAACTTGCTGCATTGTTGCATTCAACGCCTCTAGTCCACCGGGTAGGATCGCTAGAGTCAGCAACTCTCTTTCTTGGTTGTCCAAGCTGCTTTGGAAAGATGCCAATTTGCGGGTAAGGGAAATACAAGCAGTAGAGTTTATATCCGTTACCTCGCACAAATGATCAAGCTCGTGTCCAAGAATCTTTCCGAGCGACGGGGGAGCTACAGATGGCATCCCTTCCGTCCTCGTGACATCTTGTTCGCTATATGGTCTACCCAGTGAGGAAGAGTCAATAAGAATCGTGCACGATCCAGATGCCGCCAGGCGCGGCGACGGTGCTCTTTCAGTTCCCACCACCTTGCCTTCATGTCTTGGCGGAGATGGCACGGTGAGGGTAGAGTTTGCTCCACCTCTACACTGTCGGTGATCTCCTCAATCGCTGCATGTGGAGACCTCGAAGGTGGTGTCGGTGTTCCTCCGAGCTCCCTCAGGATCTCGTCGAACACCCCGTTGCTGTCGCCGCACTGAAGCTCCTCTTCTGCCTCTGCAGGCCTTGAAGCAGCGTCGGGAACTGCAGCCGTCTCTTCCGCGGCAGATCCCGAAGTCTCTGTCCCGGTGACCTCAACGATCACCGACTCTTTCTCAACCATCACCGTCCTTGCTGTGGCGGTGGTTGGTATGGTCGGAGTGATGACAAATCGATCAACAGTTGTCGTCGGTAGCTCTGGGGCTGGCCTCTCTGGGGCCCTGGTCGTGGTGGTGAATGCTGTGTTATTTTCTATAGCTTCAATCTCGATGGTGGTGAAGACTAGTTTCTCTGCGTCGTAGTCGGCACAGCGAGGGAGGGGGAGGAGTATGTCCGTCCTTGAAAACTTGTAGAAGAAGTTCCTCCCCTCCTTCTTGATGATGCTACACTACTACAAAACCTACCTTTAGTGTCGGTTATTTGAGGCATTTAGTGTCGGTTTCTAAGCGACACCTATGTGGGCGACACTAAAAGCTCATTCATTACGCGTCGGTTCCAAAACCGACGCCCAATCTCTTCGCACGCCACCAAAAACACACCATCAGGGGACTATAGGTGTCGGTTATTAGATAAGAAACCGACACCATACACCTTCGCGCCACAGAAAGGGCGCCAACTTGGGCACTATCAGTGTCGGTTATAAGTAAGAAACCAATGCCATATATCTTCACGCCACAGGAAATAGGCACCAGTTATTTATATAAAACTGACACTATAACTTTGTGTGTCGATTTTATACAAATACCGATGCCTATTGTTGGCGCCAGCTTGGGCACTATCAGTGTCGGTTATAAGTAAGAAACCGACGTCATATATCTTCGCGCGACAGGAAATAGGCGTCGGTTATTTTTATATAACACCGACACTATAACTTTGTGTGTCGGTTTTATACAAATAACCGACGCCTATTGTATTGGTTTTTTTTTGTCAGTCTACAGACCTGCTGTGGCTGGTCGCAGGATGAGAAACCTGTAGTTCAGTTATGAACTATAGGTTTTACGACATCCATTGATATCAGCCAACAACAGGCCACAAACCTGCAAAATTAACAACAAAAATATATATTCACACATGCATTTAGCAATGCAACCTGCAGTTTCATTTTATTTTCACACATTTAGAAACATTCATGTAGCTAGCAATCTGTAGTTCCATTCATTCACATTCAAACATGTAGAAACATTCATATAGCAACCAACACTTTCATTCATTTTCACTCAGACACATGTAGAAACATCCAGACATGTAGAAACATTCACACATATATTATAATTCAGAAATTCATTTACAAAATATCATTCTTTAGTCATTATTCACTAGCAGGATCCCAATTATATTTTAAAACCCCCACTATTTGTATGGATGTTGCCCATTCTTCTCTTACTTCATTTAATTCTCCCATCGTATAGGGAGCATGTACATCTGGTAAGTCCTTTCTTGTAATGGGGTCAATTTTAAATACCTGCAAAGAGAATGATGTATATATAATTAATGAGCTATAAATAAGATTGATATATTTCGATCATATTATCTAATGAGACTATATAATACCTGATCAATACACTCGATATCCAGTGTGGCATGTTTGATAATCATGTGCATATATCGCATGACATAGAATCCACATGCCCATCCGTTGTCTTGTGTAGCACACTATATATTCAAACATACAAAATATTAAAAAATGCAACTAATTAAGCATTGTTCACATAAATAATATATACATATATTGCAGTCGAGAACTTACTTTCACGTTCTTCCAAATTATTGGCTGGTTCTTTTTCGTGGGGACCTTTCCTCCAGCCCTTTTGAACTCATCAAAACCCCTACATGTTAATGTAACACAGAACATTGCAATTAAATAGTAATGTAATAACATATGTTAACGGATATGAAAATGAAATATTTCTCACCAGAATAATGCCATTTTCATTATGTGTCCAAATCTTGTATTCAATTTACTCCCCTTAGGATCTAGATAATAGACAGTGAACATCTCAGGGACAATAACCAGTAACTCCCAATGCCTACCACTATAGGTAAAAAAGTTAAAAATTAATAACTCAAAATCCACAATAAAAATGTAATTTTCTTAAGTCCAAATTATAATAAGCAAAGTAAACTTACTCTACATTGAATGGAGCCATTATCACTGTCTTCTTATTTACAGCAAAATTTGTAAAAGCCTCACAACAATATTGTTGAACTGACATAGGGTCTTTAGCTACTAGACTAATCAAAGATGGAATCAAAAACCCTACATGTTCGAATCCAAAATCTGCACATATCTTGTCTAAGTAGCTGCAAAATATGTATTAATTACACATGCATTAATAAATAAGAAACCAGATCACCAGATCATACACAAGGTATATGGATGTATAAAGAAGATCTCACCTTATCCATAGCTCTATCATAGATGTATTTAGCCAATCATTTCTAAACAACTCCAAAATATCTTGTATAAATAGTTTGGTTTCGTATGACTAACCTGTAGAATCTGAATCGGAAGAAACAGTTATAGGGCAGTTTATATCAAGTTTGCCTAACCATATTGTCATACCCCTAAAGTTAGGACCTAACGGGACAGGTAGGTCCTGTGGAACCCAACTAGGTAATGTAGGAGGTGGAAGTGGAGGCCTAGATGCTGTGGGTGTCTTCTTTTTAACCTGTATATATATATATAATTTTAGATCAACTGACATCATATACACACACTAAAAATTTAACATAATGTAAATTTATCATACCGTTTCAGTAAAGAGGACATCCGCTTTTCACCACAATATCACTCCGCCTTCTGCCTCACCAAGCGTTTCACAATCTGGGTGGGCATATGGCAATGGAAGATCTACCCATCCTTGCAATATATGTACCGGGCTCACACGAAGCCAACCAGCTGGTAATGGAGACCCGTGAAACTGTTCCCCGGGTAGGGATGGGTAAGCTGACACCTCTGCAATGACATATTCATTACTTTTTAGACGGAATCGCTTCAACCCCTATACATTTTTGTGTAAAGAATGTTATATACATATATACATATCATTTTTTTTGAAACAACTACAATTTCATATATACATATCATCTTGAATTAAAAAACTAGTTACGATGTCATAAAAATACTTACAACGGATGTGCTAGGTGGTGGGTCTACATGATTACTCCCAACCTCTGCAGTAGGAGTAGAGCCTGTAGTAGGAGCTATAGGTACTGTCTACTGAGGTGCAGTCTGAGATGCCTGCCACTTTTTCATTGCTTCTTCGAGTTTCCTCTCAAATATCTTATCTACCTATACATGGATAAAAGAAATGTTAGCTTCTGATTATTGAATTCTCTTTTATAGTAACATTATAAAGAAAGAATATGTTACCTCTTCTTGTGAAAGTCCCACTTTTGGGACATGTTTGCACTGGGATGGCCCAAAAAAAGCTTTGATGCCCACACCTGCGCTTACAGCCCTAACACGTCCAGGATGCTCTGGGTTACCCAGAGCAACTGTCAATTCATCCCTTGTTCCCTCAGGGATGAACTTGCCTTGTTTCCTCAGCTCGTACAGCTCCCGCTAATCGTCAAAACAAAAATTTGTAATTAAGTAAACAACACAAATAATCAATATTTGAATGATTGCTGTAAGAGTTGTATTTTACCATTTTTGCAGCCGCCTCAGCAGTTGTGGCCTTCGTTATTTCTCCATTCTTATTTTGCCTCCCAACTATCCAGACATCATGGTGAGGCAGAGGTGTGCTATCTATGGTAGAGGACTCCTGAGTAGCAGCAAACTGAGCAGTAGTCTCAGACTGTAGTCTTTGGTGAACGCCTGCATATCCTCTTTGACCCATTATGTGGTCGTGCACATATATCGCACGCCTTGATCTTTGTGCCTCACTGAGGGCCTAGTTAGTATGCACATTAATGATTTGGTTAGTAACACTAAATGTTAATCTTGAATAGGTGAAGACAACATATATTAATAATGAGATTGAGACTGACGCCTAATACCTTGAATTCATCAGTTTGTCTTGAAGCGCCAAACGCGTCCCATTCTTCTTTGTCCAGGAAGTTCCACTGTTCAGTGGCTGTCTTCTTCCTCTTGTCAGCTTCTTTTATGTATTCTCATGTGAGATTTGTCCTATAGTTCCTTAGGACTCTCCCACAGCGTTGCATCATGCATTTACGATGCAGTTTTTCATCCAATTCAAATATACTCTGCAAAATAGAATTGCTATTAACTAGTATCCAAAAATTTAGTAATCTACAAAATAGAATTGCAAATTAATAATAACTCATGCATAAATCCCTCCATATTAAGTCTTTCTTCTCCTTATAAATGTTATGCCAAGAATCTAAGTGACAACCGCAATGGCTACGAGTAACAAACCCAAGATATGAAACAAATGAATTGCGATTCACACCACATGCATTTCCTGCATTATCAAAATCCACAACAAGTTTGGGTCCATTTCCCTTTTGTGCAATTAACTTCTTCATCATAGTGATGCCCCTTCTCTTATCAACGTTTTGGTGTTGCTGATCAAGTGCATCAAGTGCTTCAGGTGGTACCTGTGCATCATCAACCTAAAATTTGACAAAATAAACACATTTACAAGATATAACTATAAATGGACATATAGATATAAATATATGATATTTTTTAAAAACTTACATTGTGAGGCGGCACATTGATGTCCTCACTTCGTCCATATAAACGTTCACTTCATCCATGTTGTGTAAAATATGCAAATGACCTTGTTCCAATTGCTCATGGCTGATTACTTTCACACGTGATCCCAAAATTCCTTTGCCAAATAGCTCGTCAATATTCTTGTCATTATCAAGAGTGTCATTACCACTGAGAAAGTCATTGCAGAAATCCATAACCTCTCTCGCCACATAACCTTCAATAATACTCCCTTCAGGCCGATAACGGTTTCGAACATCACCTTTAAAAACACTCATGTATCGTTCAAAGGGATACATCCAATGCAAGAAAACCGGTCCCAAGATTTTCACTTCCCTAGTCAAGTGAACAGCAAGATGTACCCTGATATCAAAGAACGAAGGAGGGAAATACATCTCAAGCTGACATAGGGTAACAACCACTTCTCTTTGAAAATTATCGAGAGTCTCAGGGTCAATAACTTTGCTGCAAAGACTGTTGAGAAAGAAACAAAGTCTGGTGATTGCAAACCTTACATGCTTCGACAATATAGATCGAATTGCTACGGGCAATATTTGTTGCATTAGAGTGTGACAATCATGAGATTTAAGACCTATCAACTTCAGATCTTTCATTGATACCAATCTACGGATGTTGGATGAGTAACCATGTGGCACCTTAACATTTACCAAGCATTCACAAAAAGCTTTCTTCTCCTTTCTAGACAACATGTAACAAGTGGGAGGTAAGTATGTTCTTTTATTACCCATTTCACATAATTTTGTTAATTCTGACCTTATTCCCATTTCACGTAGGTCCAGTCTGGATTTTATACCATCTTTAGTCTTACTTGGTATATTTAACAGAGTACCAATAATGCTATCACAGACATTTTTCTCAACGTGCATTACATCGATACAATGTCTGACTGTCAAAGAACTCCAATAAGGAAGATCCCAAAATATTGACTTCTTCTTGAATGAAGAATTGTCACTCCGTGTAGTACATTGTGATCTCTTACCAAATTCATTGACAAAGTCTTTTACTCTTTCATAAACAACCTCCCCTGGTATAGGTTTAGGTGCACTCCGTTCCTCATTCAATCCATTGAATGCTTTGCGCTTCCTACGATACAGATGGAATTTTGGAAGAAACCTTTGATGACCAAGATATACATTCTTACCGCCATGTTTTAGTCTTGTTGAATCAGTGTTCTCTTCACATATAGGACACACTTTAGCTCCTTTGACACTATATCCAGACAAATTCCCATATGTTGGAAAGTCATTAATAGTGCAAAACAACATAGCATGCAAACGAAATGTCTCTCTTCGTGAAGCATCATAGGTCATCACACCTTCACCCTAGAGTTTCTTTAAGTCATCAATCAGAGGTTCAAGATAAACATCGATGTCATTTCCAGGTTGTTTAGGGCCCGATATCAACAACGACAACATTACGTACTTATTTTTCATACACAGCCAGGGAGGAAGATTGTATATAACAAGCATGACTGGCCAAGTGCTATGTTGGCTGCTCAATGTCCCGTACGGATTCATCCCGTCTGTACAAAGCCCAAGTCTTAGATTCCTGACTTCTTCACCAAATTCAGGGTACAATAGATCAATCTTCTTCCACTATGGGGAATCAGACGCATGTTGTAGGATCCCATCATTATTTTTGTTAACATATGCATGCCACCTCAAATTCTTCGCATCTATCGGATTGGCAAACAAGCGTTGAAACCGTGATATTATAGGTAGATACCACATCACCTTGGCAGGAGAACCAATTTTGGACTCCCCCGAAGTCGTCAATTTATACCGTGACACACCACATTTTGGACAATCTTTCAAATCCGCATAGTCCTTTTAAAATAATACACAATCATTCGGGCATGCATGTATCTTCTTGGCATCCATTCCCATTGGGCACAACAATTTCTTTACCTGTTATGTTGAGATTGGCAGTTCGTTTCTTTCAGGAAGCATTTCTTTCAACAAAGACAACAATGACGTGAAGCTTTTGTCGCTCCATCTATTATTAGCTTTCAACTTATACAATCGCAACACATCACTAAGCTTTGTAAACTTAGTACAACCTGTGTATAACGACATCTCATCATCGTGCACAATGTTTCTAAAAATGGGAGGTGGATCGGTGTGCTCTACCCCACAACTATCCAGCATCGCATCAACGATGTCTACTGGAACTGGTTCATTCACATCTATGTCATCGTAGGCAATTTCTTCTTCCACACAAGCACTACTATCGACATCCACTGGTTTTGGGTTTGAAATCTCTCCATGCCAGTGCCATTCTGTATAGCCTTGTATAATCTCGTTGCACATGACATGAGTTTTGATTTCGTCACCAGTGTTGACTTTCAAGTTGTTAACGCGATGCCTACATGGACAGTAGAACCTATCTCCAGGTTGTTTCCTATGTTCCTCGGCAAATCTAATAAACTGGTCAAGACCAGAAATAAACTCTGGGGTGCAGCGATTGCGAATGGGCATCCATGATCTATCCATTCTATGATCAAAGAGAAAACAAGTATATATTAGGACAATATTAGGGTCTAGGGTTAACAAATACATGTGATGTCATTATTATATATAATAAATGTGTACCACCTATCCATTCTTTTTTTTTTTGGTCGGCCAAAACTCTTGTTGCTTTTTTTCATTTTTCCAATTTGTGTCTGTACAAAACTTTGTTGATTCCAAAGTGGAACCCAACACACATTATACACTTACATCCTAAGCGAGATTAGGTGTTCAAGAACAGTCCCAAACCGGGGACTATCCAAGATTTACTCCTAATGAGTAAATCTTGGATGGGTTTCTAGGCCAACAAATAATGTGTTGTCATTCTTATACCTGAAATCCTAGTTCTTCAAGTTAGGGTGATTATTGATGTCTTTAAAAGCATGATTGGCAATTTAGGGAAAAGTTCATCATTTACATTCCAAGCATGTCACATGTGTGCATTACAGTTCATCATTAAGTAAGAAGGGTGATTAAGATTATAACAAAGAAAACTATCTCCAACAGGAGCTATAAGAAAGATTTTAAGGTTTTAGCATTTAGTAGTTTTTAGAGGTTTTTATGCAACAGAAATAGAAAGATAAAACTAGAGCTAGAGAAAGGTATGCAGGATAAGACGGCAGTAAAACAAGTGACAACAGTAACATCATGCACCCCTCCTCTTAGAGCGGATACCTCTAACCACTGCATCAACACCCCTATCGAGGTTGCTGTGCTTAAGTTAGAGTGGAATGTTACTGAAGCAACTCCGTTCCGGGCACTCTCGTACTCCATAATCGGACCAAACACTAGGGCCACAACACAACTCTCGAAGTTGTTGCAACGGGAAAACACGATTCGGTAGCTAAGCGAAACGCAATCCAAACATGCAAGCTAGAGTTCAGATATCAAACATAGCAGTCATCCAACAATAAGTACCAAGCATAGAGCAAAAAGTAATTAAGCTTTTCGATTTCCATAAACATTAAAGGTCTTGATACATTGCGTGAAATAAAGAATTAAATAACAGAATTAAAGATATGTGTCACCTTCTTGATGTAGAAGGCCGACAGGCTACAGCGGCTCTCCAGCCCAATACCGGTCAGGGGCCTAGCCCGATACAGTGGTGTCGGGCGGCACACCCTCTCGGGCGGCACACTACGACGACCGACAGTATCTCTCAAGAACCCTGGCTGATACGCTCAAGTCGGGCGGCACACCCTCTCGGGTGGTACGCACAACAGGCGGAGCGTATCAGGTTCGATATCGTGTCGGGAACAGAGCGACGCGTTCTACCGTCGGGCACTCGTGTCGCTCATCTACATTGGCTGATATCAGCCCGCAGTGTCGCCCGGGACAGTCCTAAGTGAACCATCCCTTCCCTCTCGGGATGAGGAAGAGCTCACCTAGTGTCACCCGACACAAGCACTGGGGTGCGATACTTTTGCTCTCGTAGTTTCCTCTGAAGATAGCTCAAGTTCCCAACCGTTTGAACTATCGTTTCGGCTTCCTGTAGCTGCTATTTATATGCAGTGGTTGGGGGAAGTTATGGTGCTCGAAGCGTCATGTGTCCTCCTTATTCGCGGGTCGGTGGACGGCCGATACTGGTATCGCTCGACGCAGGGGTGTCAACTATCGGTCATGTGACGGGTGGCGTGCCTGCCGGTGGGTGGTTGTGTCGCCCGACAAGCTTGGGTTGTCGAGGCGAGCTTGGCTCCCTGTCGGGTAAAAGACGTGTCGTCCGTCAGTTTTTTTGTTGTACGTCATCCCTTTGTCGTGCGTCATTGTGTCGCTCCACCCTATCGGGAAGAGGTTGTATCGGGCATCAGGGAGGCCGAAACAGACTTGGACTTATTTGTGGGCCGGGACATCCTTATTGCACCAAAATGAGGAAAAACTCTACAAAAGATAGAAATATTGGATTAAGAGCATTGCTTTGGCCAATTATTGCAAAAGTGCTTATAAAAGAGAGGAAAATAGCAGAAAAGGGCAACTTTGATAATAGACAACAAGGCAAAAACATCACCAAAATTGGTATTATCAACTCCCCCAAACTTAGCATTTTGATTGTCCTCAATTAATATTTAAACTTTATTTAGCAATGCTCTTCTTGCTTGGCGCAGTTTTCTGTTCAAAAGGTGAAACAAGAATCGCGATGCTTTAAGGATAATGCTGTCTCATTACAAACAAAAGACCTTGCATTTCTACCTTATTTATTTAAGTAAAATTCTTCTCTACAGCTTCGGCGAGACTTGTTGTATGATTCTGAAGTTAGCTTACACACCAAACAACTTTATTTTTGGGGCAGAAAGTTGTGTAAAGGGTAGGCTAAGGCTTTTTGGGTTTTTTCTCTCATTTCCCATCTGTCCATCCAGGTAAGGGTCCGTTAGCAGGCAAGTGGTCCCTGCAGTCCAAGCCAGTTGGCTTTAGAGCAGTGATTTCACATCCAACATACCACTGCCCCAGATCTACAATGCCTAAAGATGGGTACTTTTGGAAAACAAGTGTGTATATATATGTTTTTCTTTTCTTTTATTGGGCACAACTCTCATGCTTTTATTCACACTCATAAGGCTTCTTTCTCTTTTTGGGATTTTCGTTGGGTAAGGGAAACAAAGAGATATCCTGCTGTTTGGGCATCTTTTTCCTTCTCCATACTCGTCTCTTAGCTGTTTGCGAGATTATTGCATATTTTTTTTGAATTTTTTGGCAAGGAAAAACATAATATTTTGTTTGTTTGAGGCAACATTATCAAAAAGATATAACAACAACTTGCATCTCAATAAGCACATAGAAAACAAACTCTAAAAGAAGTCGCAACAAGTTTTTACTATTATAGCAACTTTGTACATATGCATGGGAATGATATAAACAAAAGGTTTTTCAAAGTTTTGGTATGAACATAAATATGTACACAAAAGAACAAAAGAATAATGAATATGGGACAAAAGAATGAAGAAATAGAGTTAACAAAATTTCAAAAATTTGTACCTCCCTCACTAGTACATGGTACCCCCCCCCAAAACTTACTCCACACTCTGTCCCAGAGTTGTGAAGTATATAAGGTGAGGTAATGTTTATTCCAGTGAGGTTTTGCCTGCGTCAGATAGAAGCTCCCACAAATATTCTCCCCTTTTGCTGTGATAAAAGGTGTGGTGGAGCTGGTCAGGCTTTTCTTTGTTTGCTATCCATTCCAGGATGTAAATGTCGCAGTCGTTGGATAAAGGAAGTTGGTGCGGACTGCGGTGGCAAAACTGGAGTTCGTGCCACTTGCTTGCTTGTGTATCCAGGAATGGTTGGATCATCTTTGACACCTCGTCATAGTATTTTCTGACCAAACGTTCGACGGATGTCAAAGGTTCAGACGTACACGGCACGTGATGGTTCTTGTTTCCATCTGAGCTGTTGTACAAAATTCCTGCTCGTTCCCGGGTGTATACTACTAGGAGCGTCCAGTGGTGGTAATGTAGAACTGGGAGGAAGATCTCGCGGGAAACTCCGCTCGCAAACCTTTGTAGAAAAGCTTTCTTCGCTCCTGTTTCATCAGCGAGGCATATGTCGTTAAACAACATAGGATGGGCAATGTATGCTTGTTCTAGCTTTGGCTGTATGTACTGGATGTAGGTGGTTGCAACTGTTATAGCCAAGCACCCTCCTTCCTTCACCATGTCCCTTAGATCATCAAATGGGACTATGACATCGCCTGCTTGAAAGGCAATAATCGATGGGGTTGAATTAGCTAACTTATTCTGGATAATGTTGACCTGCTCTTGTGTGAGAGTTGCACACGAAAAGCGGTCAGAATTTGATATCAGCCCTTCTGAAGCCTCAGGCAAAGCAGTGTCTTCCCTCCCATGCACTTTCTTCAGGATCGCCATCTCCTTGCCCGCCCCATGAATCTCGGTTGCTATCTCTTCTTCTTTCTCTGTGGAGCTTCTGGATCGAGAAGAGTCTTTGTAACACCCCAATCTTATTATGCAAAATTTCCAAATTATTTTAGTCCTTGCCTGCTCTTTCCTAATTTAGATAATTTTTGAGGACTTAAATGCAATTTTCCCATGATTAGTTTTGCAACATCATTTAGTATGTCCAATTGCTCTATTATACTTGTTTTATTTAAAGAAAATGTCTTCATGTATATCTATGCCCTTTTTGTTGAAGAAAAATGAGAATAAATGTTTTATATCCAAATTTCTCTCTCATATGATTATTAGTGATTTACATGTTTAATTTATTGATTAATGGCCTCCATATTGTTAGTTGAAAATAAATAATGTTGAGTGCACATTTTCATATTTTGTAATTCTTATTTGAAGAATTAATGGCTTTATTTGTATTTATCATGGTCATAAGAGTTTTTGTTATTTTAGGCGTAAAACGAGTACAAGCATAAAATCCAACCTTATTGTAATGTTCTAGACACTCTAATGTACCTATGGTTCAAATTTGAAACCATTATGACCATGTTTGACCCCCCAATTAAATTGAGAAAGATTTTAATGCATTTTGTTTAATTAGGAGTGATGGTGGGTCAAAAGACGAAATTAACTGATTAATTATGTTTTAGTGCACGTCATTAACCTATGGGTGAAATTTGAGCTCATTTGGCCTATGTTTGACCCTCCAATTAATTGGAGAAAGATTTGAATATAATTTGACCTAGATTTGAATCCGATTTCACTGATTTCATTCAATTCCTCTAATGTTCACACCTTAATGATTGTCACACGTTACATTTCTGTTTATTTGTCACGCACGTACATTGTAACCGTTGGATCAAGATCTAATGGTGATCGCTTTGCCTTCATCCTCCGTTTCTCCCCCGTGAGCAAAGACGTTTCACAGTGGTCCCTCCATCGATCTCTCTCTCCCTCTTAACTGCACGGTTTCGCGAGATCTCCTCACCTATGAGTTCGGCTCTCTCCCCCGAACCTAATGACCCCTAGAAGACCCTCTCCCTTGACCTATACAAGAAATGCCCAAAGCTAGGGCTTCACTGCTCTCGTCGCCCGAGTTGTAGTTGACACCTCGGTGCATCTCCCATCTACTTAAGGGTGCCAAAAGCATCATCGACCTCCAATCTCTTATCCTCCTCGCTCAATTTCTTCCCCAGATCCGTCAGCAGCCCCAACCTGCTCGACCTTCATTCTCCGGCGACCTTGAGTCCGCCTGGCTTTCTCCGGTCACCTCGAATAAATTCCCCTTACGGTGAGCATCCTCAGAGCCTCCCCTTTGTTTTAGCTTTCCCGGTTTGCCCTGATATTGCCCCGGCCTCTGTGTCCTATAGACTGCCATCGAACCTTGCCGGCGCTAACTGCCACGGCAGGTCAGTGGCTCTCCGACCACGGAAATTCACGCATTGGCCTCGCCTTGCCTTCGCGAATGTTTTACGCACCTCATTGGAGGATTATTCTGGTTGTTCTCAGTGGTCCCGATCTCAACTCTTGTTCCCCTGTTCTCGTTTTACGGCGGAGCATTTCTGGAGCTCCTGGCCACCGCGAGACCCCATCTTGGGCTCTTTGAGTTCGTCAGAGCACCAGGTAGCAGTTGGTGTCTTCTTTTTTTATGGTTGCCTTCGAATCCCCATCTGCGGTCGGAGCACTCCTCTCCTGGTCCAGCTCTCGCCATGGAGCAAGCAGGGAGCAATCCAGGTCATGAAATGACCTGGGTACCCCTGTCAGTTTTTTTTATATGTTTCACCCACGAGGGTAGTTTTGGGCTTTCATGGCCTTTTTCTTTGATCGCTGAGGCAAGTCCCATTGCCGATTTGGCTGAGGCCGATTGGGCCAAGTCAGATGTGGGCCCCTTTTTCCTGGATTGGGATATATATATATTTACACGTGGCTTTTTCTTGATTTGCTATTGGTCTGTTCTTCGAAAATTAGTAGTAAATCGCCTGATTATCAGAAAAATACGCAAAAATATGTTTTGGAAAGGATTTTCGATAAGGAATCCGATTTTATGGTTTTATCGACTGATTTTACTGATTTCACATCTCAATAATTATATGACACAAATTAGGGTTTGATTGGTATGATGAAGGATGATATGTTAATTTCAGGTGATTAAAAGGATCCAATCGGTCAAACCAGGTTTGACCTAGGTGATTTAGTTCAAGGTAAGTGGGCCATGCCCTTGGCATAGATAACCTTTGGTTGATTGAATGTTTATGAATATTGTTAAGCATTTTATGTTAAGGTCTTGATAAATGCATGTTTTCCTTCAAGTACATGATTATTGAATGATTGTTTGCTATGATATAAGTCTAAGTATAGAAACCACATTTATACTATGAATTATGGTTAAGGAACAAGAAATCAAGATTAAGAGGGAATAAGTTTCCCATTCATGCTTAAGAGGGAGAAATCCCATTATGGTCATGGGGAGAAATCCCAATCATGTTTAAGAGGGAGAAATCCCAATTAAGATCAAGTTTAGGATATTAAGAAGATAAGCTAAGTTTAAGCAAGATCATGAATAATAGAAATTGATTTAGATTTATATGCACCTTGTTATGGGCTTTCCGAGCATTATGGGCTTTCCGAGCAATTATGGGCTTTCCGAGCATTATGGGATTCTTATGGGGCATTAAGAGAGGAGCATATTCTTCTAGTCAATTTCTTTATGTAAAAGACATCAAGAAACGATTAATGTTAATGCATGTTCATGATTATGTTAAGTCACTTGTATATTTATTTTTATGTCTCATAATATGCCAATGCCACTTACTTACTATGTTTGTTTTCCTTTGCATGGCTGGGGACGAGATGTCCGCAGGAGTTGGAGCCAAGGAGAAGGAAACATCTTGAGAGTACCAAGGACCCAGAGATCCAAGGAGTTGTTGCCTGGTGGGACGTCCATCTATGGAGATCCTATCATTATCTAGTTTATGTTTAGTATATCTTTGGAAACCTGATGTAGCTTTTATTCCAAGAACTTATGTATGAATCTATATTTTAATAATGCCAAGTGTTATTTGTTTCTTGATATGAGATCATATATGTGACATTTCCTCCCAAATATGCCAAGTACCCCACATTATGGATAATGTTGGGGATTAGGCTGTGCTTCCACTGGTTACATAAGAAACCCTAGGGAGGGGTGTTACATTAATGGTATCAGAGCAAGGAATAGATGGACACTAAGGCAACATTAGAGATTCATATTATGTTCTAATATCATGTTATGTTTACCCTTTCAGATGGCCCCTAAGAGGAAGGAGAAGGTTGGTGAGTCAAGGCACTCACACAGATCCTCTAGTGGTGATAAGACTGAAGACATGAACCACGTCCCTCCACCGGTCACCCTAGATGCCCTAGTAGCAGCCTTGACCAATGCCCTCCAACCTAGAGCTCCACCTAGAGCACATGAGATCTCCCTTGTAGACTTCTTGAAGATTAAACCCGATGCTTTCCATGGTGAAGATGAGGTTGATGTAGTAACCAAGGCTGAGGAGTGGCTGAGCAACATGGAACATTGCTTTAGAGACCTAGAGTGTCCCCCACGTAGCAGGGTTAGATTTGCCACCCATATGCTCAAGGGTGCAACCCGTACTTGGTGGGAAAACCTCTTAGCCTCTAGGGAAGATGATGACCCTCCTTTCTCTTGGGATGAGTTTGTAGAAGTCTTCAATGACCATTATGTATCCGAAGCCATGTTAGAAAGTAAGGAAGATGAGTTTGTTAACCTTAAGCAAGTGGGTGACATGACTGTCACTGAGTATGCCATGAAGTTCCGTAAGCTCCAAAAGTATGGTCCTGAGTACACTGAGCAAAAGAGAGCTAAGAAGTTCATTAGAGGGATTAAACCCGACCTAAGTTTTGCCTTGTCTGGTAGAGGACACCGGACCATGCAATCAGCCTTGGATGCAGCCCTAGAATTGGAGGAGCATCCTGGAAGGAATCACAAGAAGGAGGTACCCCAAAACAATCGTCACCATCAGCCCCATCAACCCCCTCTACCCTCCAACAACAAGAGAAAAGCCCCTGAGCCTTCCCCTGAGAATGGGAGAACCCCATGCCCCAAATGTAAGAGAAACCATGGTGGTCCTTGTAGGTTTGGGACTTCTGTTTGCTACTATTGTGGTGAGGAAGGGCATATCAAGCCTAATTGCCCTAAGCTTGCAAAGAAGGATCCCAACCACAACCAAGCTAAGAACCATAATCCTCCACCCAAGGTCAAACCAAGGCTCTTCACCATGCAAATGTCTGATGGAGAAGAGGAAAATGATCAAGGTAAGGGTAGTTGAGTAATTTATGAATCATAATGCTTTGTTTATGTATTCTCCTTTTATAAAAAAAATTTGTATGGAAAATTTTATGTGAAACCCTTAAGGTGGGTAGGAACTCTAGGAAATTTCGAGGACGAAATTTATTTAAGGTGGGTAGTATTGTAACACCCCAATCTTATTATGCAAAATTTCCAAATTATTTTAGTCCTTGCCTGCTCTTTCCTAATTTAGATAATTTTTGAGGACTTAAATGCAATTTTCCCATGATTAGTTTTGCAACATCATTTAGTATGTCCAATTGCTCTATTATACTTGTTTTATTTAAAGAAAATGTCTTCATGTATATCTATGCCCTTTTTGTTGAAGAAAAATGAGAATAAATGTTTTATGTCCAAATTTCTCTCTCATATGATTATTAGTGATTTACATGTTTAATTTCTTGATTAATGGCCTCCATATTGTTAGTTGAAAATAAATAATGTTGAGTGCACATTTTCATATTTTGTAATTCTTATTTGAAGAATTAATGGCTTTATTTGCATTTATCATGGTCATAAGGGTTTTTGTTATTTTAGGCATAAAACGAGTACAAGCATACAATCCAACCTTATTGTAATGTTCTAGACAGTCTAATGTACCTATGGTTCAAATTTGAAACCATTATGACCATGTTTGACCCCCCAATTAAATTGAGAAAGATTTTAATGCATTTTGTTTAATTAGGAGTGATGGTGGGTTAAAAGACGAAATTAACTGATTAATTATGTTTTAGTGCACGTCATTAACCTATGGGTGAAATTTGAGCTCATTTGGCCTATGTTTGACCCTCCAATTAATTGGAGAAAGATTTGAATATAATTTGACCTAGATTTGAATCCGATTTCACTGATTTCATTCAATTCCTCTAATGTTCGCACCTTAATGATTGTCACACGTTACATTTCTGTAAATTTGTCACACACGTACATTGTAACCGTTGGATCAAGATCCAATGGTGATCACTTTGTCTTCATCCTCCGTTTCTCCCCCGCGAGCGAAGACGTTTCACAGTGGTCCCTCCATCGATCTCTCTCTCCCTCTTAACTACACGGTTTCGCGAGATCTCCTCACCTCTGAGTTCGGCTCTCTCCCCTGAACCTAATGACCCCTAGAAGACCCTCTCCCTTGACCTATACAAGAAACACCCAAAGCTAGGGCTTCACTGCTCTTGTCGCCCGAGTTGTAGTAGACACCTCGGTGCATCTCCCATCTACTTAAGGGTGCCAAAAGCATCATCGACCTCCAATCTCTTATCCTCCTCGCTCAATTTCTTCCCCAGATCCGTCAGCAGCCCCAACCTGCTCGACCTTCGTTCTCCGGCGACCTTGAGTCCGCCTGGCTTTCTCCAGTCACCTCGACTAAATTCCCCTTACGGTGAGCATCCTCGGAGCCTCCCCTTTGTTTTGGCTTTCCCGGTTTGCCCTGATATTGCCCCGGCCTCTGTGTCCTATAGACTGCCATCGGACCTTGCCGGCGCTAACCGCCACGGCACGTCAGTGGCTCTCCGACCACAGAAATTCACGCATTGGCCTCGCCTTGCCTTCGCGAATGTTTTACGCACCTCATTGGAGGATTTTTCCGATTGTTCTCAGTGGTCCCGATCTCAACTCTTGTTCCCCTGTTCTCGTTTTACGGCGGAGCATTTCTGGAGCTCCCGACCACCGCGAGACCCCATCTTGGGCTCTTTGAGTTCGTCAGAGCACCAGGAAGCAGTTGGAGTCTTCTTTTTTTTCTGGTTGCCTTCGAATCCCCATATGCGGTCGGAGCACTCCTCTCCTGGTCCAGCTCTCGCCATGGAGCAAGCAGGGAGCAATCCAGGTCATGAAATGACCTGGGTACCCCTGTCAGTTTTTTTTATATGTTTCACCCACGAGGGTAGTTTTGGGCTTTCACGACCTTTTTCTTTGATCGCTGAGGCAAGTCCCATTGCCGATTTGGCTGAGCCCGATTGGGCCAAGTCATATGTGGACCCCTTTTTCCTGGATTGGGATATATATATTTACACGTGGCTTTTTCTTGATTTGCTATTGGTCTGTTCTTCGAAAATTAGTAGTAAATCGCCTGATTATCAGAAAAATACGCAAAAATATGTTTTGGAAAGGATTTTCGATAAGAAATCCGATTTTATGGGTTTTATCGACTGATTTTACTGATTTCACATCTCAATAATTATATGACACAAATTAGGGTTTGATTGGTATGATGAAGGATGATATGTTAATTTCAGGTGATTAAAAGGATCCAATCAGTCAAACCAGGTTTGACCTAGGTGATTTAGTTCAAGGTAAGTGGGCCATGCCCTTGGCATAGATAACCTTTGGTTGATTGAATGTTTATGAATATTGTTAAGCATTTTATGTTAAGGTCTTGATAAATGCATGTTTTCCTTCAAGTACATGATTATTGAATGATTGTTTGCTATGATATAAGTCTAAGTATAGAAACCACATTTATACTATGAATTATGGTTAAGGAACAAGAAATCAAGATTAAGAGGGAATAAGTTTCCCATTCATGCTTAAGAGGGAGAAATCCCATTATGGTCATGGGGAGAAATCCCAATCATGTTTAAGAGGGAGAAATCCCAATTAAGATCAAGTTTAGGATATTAAGAAGATAAGCTAAGTTTAAGCAAGATCATGAATAATAGAAATTGATTTAGATTTATATGCACCTTGTTATGGGCTTTCTGAGCATTATGGGCTTTCCGAGCAATTATGGGCTTTTCGAGCATTATGGGCTCCTTATGGGGCATTAAGAGAGGAGCATATTCTTCTAGTCAATTTCTTTATGTAAAAGACATCAAGAAACGATTAATGTTAATGCATGTTCATGATTATGTTAAGTCACTTGTATATTTATTTTTATGTCTCATAATATGCCAATGCCACTTACTTACTATGTTTGTTTTCCTTTGCATGGCTGGGGACGAGATGTCCGCAGGAGTTGGAGCCAAGGAGAAGGAAACATCTTGAGAGTACCAAGGACCCAGAGATCCAAGGAGTTGTTTCCTGGTGGGACGTCCATCTATGGAGATCCTATCATTATCTAGTTTATGTTTAGTATATCTTTGGAAACCTGATGTAGCTTTTATTCCAAGAACTTATGTATGAATCTATATTTTAATAATGCCAAGTGTTATTTGTTTCTTGATATGAGATCATGTATGTGACATTTCCTCCCAAATATGCCAAGTACCCCACATTATGGATAATGTTGGGGATTAGGCTGTGCTTCCACTGGTTACGTAAGAAACCCTAGGGAGGGGTGTTACAGTCTTCTTCTAGATCACTGTCCAGCAGCTGCTCCGTCACCCCTATGTCCCAGAAATAGCACTTGTCCTTGATCAGAAACATGGCGTAAATGCCCCTACGTTGATAAAAGGACGTGCCTTTGAGGACTCCTAAGTTTCCAAATGTGTTGAGCGCCTCCATTGCACCCAGGATGGCGATAGCGCTGTTTCCGCTCCCCTCTTCTATCTGTACGGGGAGGTCTCGGATAGTGAAGAATTTCCAAGGTCCTTGGTGACGTTGGCTTCCTCTCTTTATGGCTCGTAGCAGACACAGTGGCAGGAGTCTCAACTTCTAGTCCTCCGGGCGACAGAAAACACCCACGGAGCGCGGCACTTCAGCATTGCTGCAACACAACAGCTGGACGTCGTGGTTTTTAAGGTCTACTATACATAGAAACCACACATTCCTGTGCTTGTACGACGCCAACACTAGGTTCGACCTATGCTTTTCAATATGCTGCAGCATGTCGGCCACCGCACGAGAGTCTGGATCTCCCTTCATTAGTCTTCTTTCCAAGGTCAGGGTGGTTGTGTATACTGCTCTCCGACATGTCCTGCTGCTGATATTCTCTATTAGCGCATTTTCCAGGACCCTGAATAGTCTCTTATCGACCACGGCCGACGTACGGAACATGCCGCGAAGAACCTTCTGCCGCACCGAAAGGTAGCCATCGGTCCGGACTATGTCATCTTCATCTTCCTACGATCGTAAGACCTTATTCAGCAGCTTCTGGTCTCTGATCGTCAGGTATCCGATAGCTCATCTATCAAAGTCGGCCATCTCGAAGGAGGGTATTCGTATGGCTCACAAAATCTGTCCGCCATCGAGCGCCTCCCTCGGGGTAGATGTCTTTTATTAACTGTGTAGACACCCCCCTTTTCTCCCTCAGACTCTTCAGAAGAGTCTCCCCCGATGCTGATATCTACGCTTATGTCTTGAACTTCATCCAGGGGGATGGAGATGTTTGCATATCACAAACCTAAGGAGATCTCCTGTCCACCGGGAGTTCCTTCGGCTAAACCTTATTGCGTCCCTTCCTCGTGCGTTGAGGATCGTCCACTGGAGGAGGAGGATGAGGACGCTGTTCCCGAGGGGGAACCTGATGAGGAAGGATGAGACCCCCGTCTGGGAGGTGACGGCGACCGTCTCGGCTACCTTCAGCGTAGATGGTCGTCACTTCTGTCCATCCTCTCCTCGAGCCGGTTGAGTCATTGGAGAACTTGCTGCATTATTGCATTCAACACCTCTAGTCCGCTGGGCAGGCTCGCTAGAGTCAGCAGCTCTCTTTCTTGGTTGTCCAACCTACTTTGGAAAGACGCCAATTTGCGGGTAAGGGAAATACAAGCAGTAGAGTTTATATCCGTTACCTCCCACAAATGATCAAGCTCATGTCCGAGCATCTTTCCGAGCGACGGGGGAGCTACAGATGGCCAACCTTCCATCCTCGTGACATCTTGTTCGCTAGATGGTCTACCCGGTGAGGCAGAGTCAATCAGAATCGTGCGCGATCCAGATGCCGCCAGGCGCGGCGACGGTGCTCTTTCAGTTCCCACCGCCTTGCCTTCACGTCTTGGTGGAGATGGCCACGGTGAGGGCGGAGTTTGCTCCACCTCTACACTGTCGGCGATCTCCTCAACCGCTACAGGTGGAGACCTCGGCGGTGGTGTCGGTGTTCCTCCAAGCTCCCTCAGGATCTCGTTGAACACCCCGTTGCTGTCGCCGTGCTGAAGCTCCTCTTCTGCCTCTGCAGGCCTTGAAGCAGCGTCGGGAACTGCGACCGTCTCTTCCGCGGCAGATCCCGAAGTCTCTATCCCGGTGACCTCAATGATCACCGACTCTTTCTCAGCCATCAGCATCCTTACTGTGGCGGTGGCTGGTATGGTCGAAGCAACAACAACTCGATCAGTAGTTGTCATCGGTAGCTCTGGGGCTGGCCTCTCTGGGGCCCTGGTCGTGGTGGTGAACGCCGTGTTATTTGCTATAGCTTAAATCTCGACGGTGCTGAAGACTAGTTTCTCTACGTCGTAGTCGGTGTAGCGAGGGAGGGGGAGGAGTATGTCCATCCTTAAAAACTTGTAGAAGAAGTTCCTCCCCTCCTTCTTGATGATGCTGGTGCTCAAAAGGTACTTGGTGTCAAACACCTCATCGCCTTGCGTCCTCGAAAGGCTGCACGGCTCCTTCGGGTACCCGAGTCCTACTGCGATAAGGTTGACGATGCCGCCCATGCAGTATTCCTTGGTGGCTTCTTTCATAGAGTGCAGTCTGTTCAGCAAGAACCGGCCGAGGTTGATCACTCGACCCTCCATTATGTGCCACATGACGTGAAGTTCTTCCGTGTAGATGCTACTAGGCTCATTCTTGCTGAACAGCAAGCATGCCACTAGTTTATGCACTATCCTTCAGAAGCAGGAGTGCACTGCCACCACCTTCTTTCCCAGCTTGAACAAAGATTCGCCGATTAGCTTGATCCAGAGTGCCATGGGATTGAACCCGTCTCCTTCGGTGATCCTCTCACCGTTATCCATCAGATTCTTCTCCTCCTCGCTGAAAAAGAAGATCTTATTCAAGAGCTTCTCGGAGATGGTGTACTCCGAGTTGTAAAGTCGGGCCTGGAGTCTGTCTGGCCTGCCAAATTCTTCTCTCTCCACTGCAGAGTTCTTCACCCGGTGGAGAGAAGACATGAACTCCATTGTCAGCTTGGTGTACGAAGAAGCCCGGCTGAAGCAGATCTTCTTCAGCCCTGCCGCAGCTAGGACGCCCTTCAGCCTCTTCACGATTCCTAGCTCAGCAAACGAGGCCCTATGGCAGAACCTGCTTGGTTGGTAGACCTTGGTCACCGGCTCAGCATATCGACGAGCATGCTCGTCGTTTCTTGGTTCGAAACTTCCCGACAAGAATTCCGGGAGTTCTGCTGCTGCTAGAGGTGTTGGTGTTGGAATTGGAGCCGCCGCTTCTCCAACCCTAGCCCTTTTCTCTGCTATTGACGCCCCAGCTGGTCCTGGGTTTAGGCACTTAGGCCTGGCAGTCTGCCCTTCAGTAGCAGTCTCTGGGTAGACTCTCCTGCCTTGTTCGTCAACGGGGACAACAATCATCTTGATGCGGGCCATTTCTGTAAAGTAAATATCTTGATTAATCAAATGTGTCAAAAATTGAATGCACGACTAGGTATTTCTCTGTACAAAGATATTCCCACTCCTCGTATCGGGCGACACACAAGATTCAGAGGTGAAGTCTTGTGCCCGATACGAGAGATGGGTATCACTCGTCACGCCAGAAGATCAAACGCGCGATAAGAATCAAGGTGATAAGGCGATAAACACGCGTTAGGTCTGTCGCTCGATACGGGCATCTCGGGCGATAAGATGGCGATAAAAGAAGATGCCCGATAGGGTTCACTTTAAAGAGAAAGGCCACGTGTCGCCCGACAACAAAACAGGCGAGGCCGTATAAGGATGGGTGACACGGCTATCGCCCGACATGGCGCATCGGGCAAACGTGAATAAAAGATACGTTGCGTGACATCCACATCGGGCGATACAATACCGAAAGGCTACATGCTTAAAGGAAGAAACGTGTCAGGCGGCACGGTCTGCCGGGCGATAGGGTTTGTCGGGCGATAGGGTATGTCGGGCTATACCTTTACTGAGATCTGAACTACCACACGATATGAGAGAATTGCAGTCTTGCGCGACACGGGAGCGGAAGCACAAGTTCTTTAGCACGATACGGGAGCGCAAAAATAGTAAGGCAAGGAGCCCGACATGGTAAAAACTCGCCTCCTTAAATAGCAAACTCAACAGTAAAACCGGGACGTGCGTCGGCCGTTAGGGCAACACGTAAGTCGGAAAGTCCAACCGTCAGCACGGCCCTTGCACTCCACAAAGCCCCACCGCCCGATAAGGGTGCACACATAGTGCCGGTTGGGTTGCCTCCCGCTACGACATTAAAAAAAAGTGGTTTAAACTACGGCTGATGAGTAAAACATCATTGGCCTAAGACTAAGCTCCCGGCCTCAGATGGTATTACCCATCCCGGTTAATAAAACTAAGGTGGTGGCCCTTAAAACAGAAGAGTCAGTGCATGTGGAGCATGCACTCACTCGGGCCTTATTACAATCCAAATGTTCGTAATATTTGTCTTACAAGAAAGTAAATTGCATCCTATTCTAGGAAAGAAAAGAGAGCTCGGGCTGCCTCCCGAGGAGCACTGTAGTTTTTGTCTCCAGCTTGACGGCTCTAGCTTTTTCACTCTTTATCTTCTAGCATCATTCATCTCCTGCAACTCGATCTCTGCCTTCTCTCGATTACGGCCCTGCCTTCCTTGCAGTTTCAATGTTGGACGGTATTTTTCCTAAGGGATTCTTCATTAATTCGGCCATTTGAGCTAATTGCTGATCAATCTGGCATTGATGCATTTGCATGTCCGCCATTTGAACCTGCAATGAGTTCAAAACACCTGAATTCGATAGCGCGCTCTGCGCCAACTGGTTGTTGATGGTGTCTTGTTTCTTAATAAAATCAAACAACTGTCCCACCACATCGGCTTGGTTCAAAACCTTGTTCTGTCCCTGTTCTTTGGCTGATCCTTGGTATTTAGCTTGCCCCTGGAAACCTCCTTTGTTCGGATGGAATGGGGTATTTTTGGTGTATTGACCGGGTCCTCCCCTCTTCTCAAAAGCTTGGGGTGGCTTAGTGGAGTTATGCAGCTGATGAGAATTCTCAGCTGCATCCTTGTTGCCATAGTTGAAATCAGGGTGGTCCGGCCTTTTGAAATTTACAAAAGAGACATTTTCAGTCTCTTCGGCTTCAGACTCAGTGTTGCTTGATGCTTCTGGTCGGGTGTAGATGCAATTATCTACCCCATGGCCGCCCTCTCCACATGTTACACATTTCATTACTTTTTCCACCTGCCTCTTCCCCTTCCCACCAGATTCCTTCAACTACTTTACATCCGTAGCTATTTTCTGAATCTGGGAAGTGATGGTCTCCAGAGCCTTGGACTCAAGAGAGGACCCTTCACTGACCTTTTTCACCAGTCCTCTGTCGGATCTATCAAAGTCCGCGCCGGCCATCAGCTTGGCCATATTCTGGATGATCCTTTCAGACTTTTTCAGTTTCTTCCCAAGGAAGTCACTGCCTGCTGCCGCATTTAGTGACACCCTCTCGTCGGGAGTCAGACCATTGTAAAAGGTGGTGACTAAAAAGCCCTTCTTATAATTATGGTGAGAGAAATCCCTCTGATATTCCTGGTACCTTTCCCAGGCGGCGTGGAGACTCTCGTTAGGCTTCTGCATAAAAGAAGTTATTTTCTGCCGGTTTCTTACCGTCCTTTCAGTCGGGTAGAACTTGGTCACAAACGCGTCATCCAGCGCTCCCCATCCGTTTAGAGATTGGTGGGGCAGCCCAAGATACCATGATAGGGCCTTGTTTTCCAAAGAGAAGATGAAACCCTTGCAGTAGATCACCTCTTGGGGAACCCTCCACATCTTTATGGTATCACAAATAATTTTGAAGGCATCCAGATGGTGGTAAGGGTTATCATTCTTGGAACTCCCTCGGAAGCTTTTGTTTTGGGATCATCGAGATCACTGATGGCTTGAGCTTGAAGTTTGTGGCATTGAAACGTGGGACGATGACAGGGCATCGGGAATTGTTAGCCTTTATGGAGGCTAACTCCCTCAGAGTCTTTTCCTCTTCTTATGAATCGTTGGTATCGCTGCCTTCTGGGCGCTGTTCTTGGTGATTTTGATTCCTTCTGTGTCTTTGGTGATGGCGATGTCTATTATGGCGATGATCTTCCTCGAAGTGCTCCGTTTCTGGGTCTTCAAGTTGGTCGTTGTCGTCGTAGCGGTCGTTGTCACCCGATGGAGGTGATTCATCCCTCGGTCTCCCCTAATGTTCTCCCTCAGCGTGCTGCGGGTCTCTGCGAGGAGGCATGGTGTTTGGTGATTGTGCACGATTGAATGGTTGAGTGGCATCGGAGCTCGGAGTAACAGACTGCTGTTCTTCAGAGTTCCTAAAACGGCCCGAAAAACCAAGTTAGGAAATTGAATTTTACTTTTATGCAAAGAATAACAATAGGAAAAAGAAAAAGAGTGCTGTCAAGCTCATTTCTAAGCTTGAGGCACGGGAGTGTAGTTAGTGGATTCGGGTTCGTCTACAGTACCACTTTTGCCTTGTCCCCAGCAACGGTGCCAAAAAGTTGACCGGCCTAAATCGCGCGTCCAAAAATGGAGACGGATTTGAGGTAGTCGAGCTTTTACATTTATAAACCCAAATCCTTCTAGGCCCCCACAACTTTGTTTACGGGGTCGAAGTAGTCATACGGGGTCGAACACGGTGGTAGTATTGAGAATCTAGAATCGACACGCTACACTCCGACATGTATAAAGATGATAAATTCCCAAAAGGGAAACAACAAGATGTCACGAATAAAACAAAGAAAACTATCTCCAACAGGATCTACAAGAAAGATTTTAAGGTTTTAGCATTTAGCAGTTTTTAGGGGTTTTTATGCAACATAAACAGAAAGATAAAACTAGAGCTAGAGCAAGGTACGCAGGATAAGATGACAGTAAAACAAGCGACAACAGTAACATCCTACACCCCTCCTCTCAGAGCGGGTACCTCTAACCGCTGCATCAACACCCTCTCGAGGTTGCTGGGCTTAAGTTAGAGTGGAATGTTACTGAAGCAACTCCGTTCCGGGCACTCTCGTACTCCAGAATCAAACCGAACACTAGAGCCACAACACAACTCTCGAAGTTGTTGCGACGGGAAAACACGATTCGGTAGCTAAGCGAAACACGATCCAAACATGTAAGCTAGAGTTTAGATATCAAACATAGCAGTCATCCAACAATAAATACCAAGATTAGAGCAACAAGTAATTAAGCTTTTCTATTTACATAAACATTAAAGGTCTTGATACATTGCGTGAAATAAAGAATTAAATAACAGAATTAAAGATATGTGTCGCCTTCTTGATGTAGAAGGTCGACAGGCTACAACGGCTCTCCAGCCCAATACCGGTCAGGGTCCTAGCCCGATACAACGGTGTCGGGCGGCACACCCTCTCGGGCGGCACACCCTCTCGGGCGGCACACTACGACGGCCGACAGTATCACTCAAGGACCCTAGCCGATACGCTCAAGTCGGGCGACACACCCTCTCAGGCGGTACGTACAACAGGCGGAGCGTATCAGGTTCGATATCGTGTCGGGCACGGAGCGACGCGTTCTACCATCGGGCACTCGTGTCGCTCATCTACATTGGTCGATATCGGCCCGCAGTGTCGCCCGGGATAGTCCTAAGTGAACCATTCCCTCCCTCTCGGGATGAGGAAGAGCTCACCTAGTGTCGCCCGGCAGAAGCACTGGGGCACGATACTTTTGCTCTCGCAGTTTCTTTCGAAGATGGCTCAGGTTCCCAATTGTCCGAACTGTCTTTTTGACTTCCTATAGCTGCTATTTATATGCAGCGGTTGGGGAAGTTATGGTGCTCGAAGCGCCACGTGTCCTCCTTATTCGCGGGTCGGTGGACGGCCGATACTGGTATCACTCGGCGCAGGGGTGTCGGCTATCGGTGACGTGACGGGCGGCGTGCCTGCCGGTGGGTGGCTGTGTCGCCCGAGAAGCTTGGGTTGTCGAGGCGAGCTTGGCTCCCTGTCGGGTAAAAGACGTGTCGTCCGTCAGTTTGTTCTTGCGCGGCATCCCTTTGTCGTGCGTCATTGTGTCGCTCCACCCTGTTGGGAAGAGGTTGTATCGGGCATCAGGGAGGCCGAAACAGACTTGGACTTATTTGTGGGCCGAGACGGCCTTGTTGCACCAAAATGAGGAAAAACTC
Organism: Alisma plantago-aquatica; assembly: GCA_963693085.1. Classification (NCBI taxonomy): domain Eukaryota; kingdom Viridiplantae; phylum Streptophyta; class Magnoliopsida; order Alismatales; family Alismataceae; genus Alisma; species Alisma plantago-aquatica. The sequence goes on along the minus strand of OY856415.1, from coordinate 551,492,178 downwards.
TGCAAAGGATGGAAATATTGGATTAAGAGCATTGCTTTGGCCAAGTATTGCAAAAGTGCTTATAAAAGAGAGGAAAATAGCAGAAAAGGGCAGTTTTGATAACAGAAAACAAGGCAAAAACATCACCAAAATTGGTGTTATCATGGGTCTACAGGATTACTCCCAACCTCTGCAGTAGGAGTAGAGCATGCAGTAGGATCTATAGGTACTGTCTGCTGAGTGGCAGTCTGAGATGCCTGCCACTTTTTCATTGCTTCTTCGAGTTTCCTATCAGATATCTTATCTACCTATACATGGATAAAAGAAATGTTAGCTTCTGATTATTGAATTCTCTTTTACAGTAACATTATAAAGAAAGAATATGTTACCTCTTCTTGTGAAAGTCCCGCTTTTGGGACATGTTTGCGCTGGGATGGCCCAAAAAAAGCTTTGATGCCCATAGTTATGCCTGCAGCCCTAACACGTCCAGGATGCTCTGGGTTACCCAGAGCAACTGTCAATTCATCCCTTGTGCCCTCAGGGATGAACTTGCCTTGTTTCCTCAGCTCGTGCAACTCCCGCTAATTGCCAAAACAAAAATTTGTGATTAAGTAAACACCACAAATAATAAATATTCGAACGATTACTGTAAGAGTTGTATTTTACCATTTTTGCAGCCGCCTCAGCAATTGCGGCCTTCGTTATTTATCCCTTCTTATTTTTCCTCCCAGCTATCCAGACATCATGGCGAGGTAGAGGAGTGCTACCTATAGTAGAGGACTCCTGAGTAGCTGCAGACTGGGAAGTAGCCTCAGACTGTAGTCTTTGGCGAATGTCTGCATACCCCTTTGGACCCATTGTGTGGTCATGCACATTCAGTGCACGCCTTGATCTTTGTGCCTCAATGAGGGCCTAGTTAGTGTGCACATTATTGATTTGGTTAGTAATAGTAAAAGTTAATCTTGAATAGGTGAATACAACATACATTAATTAATGAGATTGGGACTGACGCCTAATACCTTGAATTCATCAGTTTGTCTTGAAGCAACAAACGCATCCCATTCTGCTTTGTCCAGGAAGTTCCATTGTTCAGTGCCTGTCTTCTTCCTCTTTTCAGCTTCTTTTATGTATTCTCGAGTGAGATTTGTCCTATAGTTCCTTAGGACTCTCCCACAACATTGCATCATGCATTTACGATGCATCTTTTCATCCAATTCAAATATACTCTGCAAAATAGAATTTCTATTAACTAGTATCCAAAAAATTAGTAATCTAAAAAAATAGAATTGCAAATTAATAATAACTCACGCATAAATCCCTCCATATTAAGTCTTTCTTCTCCTTAGAAACTTTATGCCAAGAATCTATCTTATAGCCGCAATGGCTACGAGTAACATACCCAAGATATGAAACAAATGAATTGCGATTCACACCAGATGCATTTCCTGCATTATCAAAATCCACAACAAGTTTGGGTCCATTGCCCTTTTGTGCTATTAACTTCTTCATCATAGTGATGCCCCTTCTCTTGTCAACTTTTTGGTGCTGCTGATCAAGTGCCTCAAGTGCTTCAGATGGTACCTGTGCATCATCAACCTAAAATTTGACAAAATAAACACATTTACAAGATATAACTATAAATGGACATATGGATATAAATATATGATATATTTTTAAAACTTACATTCTGAGGCGGAACATTGATGTCCTCACCCTCACGGTAATCATCAGCACGGTCATCAGGAGAATGCTCAGCCATATGAAAATTCACATTCACATTGTAAAGCTCACATTGTAAAGTTCACATTCACATTGTAAAGTTCACATTCACATTATAAATTAAGCTCTAATATTCATAAAAGTTCACATTGTAAATTAAGCTCTAATATTCAGAAAAGTTCACATTGTATATTAAGCTCTAATATTCAGAAAAGTTCACATTGTAAATTAAGCTCTAATATTCAGAAAAGTTCACATTGTAAATTAAGCTCTAATATTCAGAAAAGTCCACATTATAAATTAAGCTCTAATATTCGCCTTTGTCGAGAAGTTCAAATTCACATTGTAAAGTTCACATATTCAGAAAAATAAAAACGTATAAAATAAAACATATATACCTCTAATATTGCGATTTTTTATCAATTAACAATCCTTCATTGTGATCTCCGCGCACATACAAGTCATCATTAGCTTCAATATTTGCTGGTGTTGGCAACCCAACTGAGAATGGACTGGAGTCATCATACTTATCATAGTACTGTTCTTCATCTATAGGATCTTCAATGATCTGTCTTTTACCATGAAGAACAACCGACCATTTATCATTTGCAGGATCATCGATATAAAATACTTGTTTCGCCTGTGATGCCAATATGAATGGTTCAGCCTTCTCGCCAATCTTTTCAAAGTTCACTAAAGTGAAACCCATTTCATCCACTATAACTCCTTTGGTGTTATCAACCCAATTATATTTGAAGAGTAGAATTCTGAAATCTATGTAGTCAAACTCTCATATGTCTTCAATGACACCGTAATATGACATTTTAGCCTCACGTGGACTCTTATCCTTTGCACTTACAAAAAACATAGTCGATGCTTGAAGGGTGACCCCACTGTTTTGGACGACACTCTTATCATCTTGGCGCTTTGTGTAATATGTGAATCCATTAATGTCATACCCTTCATAAGACATAATAGTCAATTTTGGTTTAAAGGCGAGGCACTTGATAGTTTCAGTAATATCATCTGGTGTTTGAGATAGTTGATGTAAGACTTTATCTTCAAACCACTTAATAAATGTCTTGTTATGCTCTCTACCAAGCCACATTGTATTGGCTCGAGGATATTGTCTCTTGATGAAATTGGTATGTTCCTCGATATAAACGTTCACTTCATCCATGTTGTGTAAAATATACAAGTGACCTTGTTCCAACTGCTCACAGCTGATTACTTTCACACGTGATCCCAAAATTCCTTTGCTAAATTGCTCGTCAATATTCTTGTCATTATCAGGAGTGTCATTACCACTGAGAAAGTCATTGCAAAAATCCATAACCTCTCTCGCCACATAACCTTCAATAATAATCCCTTCAGGCCGATAATGGTTTCGAACATCACCTTTAAAAACGCTCATGTATCGTTCAAAGGGATACATCCAATGCAAGAAAACTGGTCCCAACATTTTCACTTCCCTAGTCAAGTGGACAACAAGATGTACCATGATATCAAAGAATGAAGGAGGGAAATACATCTCAAGCTGACATAGGATAACAACCACTTCTCTTTGCAAATTATCGAGAGTATCAGGGTCAATAACTTTGCTGCATAGACTGTTGAAAAAGAAACAAAGTCTGGTGATTGCAAACCTTACATGCTTTGACAATATAGATCAAATTGCCACGAGCAATATTTGTTGCATTAGAGTGTGACAATCATGAGATTTAAGACCTATCAACTTCAGATCTTTCATTGATACCAATCTACGGATGTTGGATGAGTAACCATGTGGCACCTTAACATTTACCAAGCATTCACAAAAAGCTTTCTTCTCCTTTCTAGACAACGTGTAACAAGCAGGAGGTAAGTATGTTCTTTTATTACCCATTTCACATAATTCTGTTAATTCTGGCCTTATTCCCATTTTACATAGGTCCAGTCTAGATTTTATCCCATCTTTATTCTTACCTGGTATATTTAACAGAGTACCAATGATGCTATCACAGACATTTTTCTCAACGTGCATTACATCGATACAATGCATGTCTGTCAAAGAACTCCAATAAGGAAGATCCCAAAATATTGACTTCTTCTTGAATGAAGAATTGTCACTCCGTGTGGCCATAGTACATTGTGATCTCTTACCAAATTCATTGACAAAGTCTTTTACTCTTTCATAAACAACCTCCCCTGGTATAGGTTTAGGTGCACTCCGTTCCTCATTCAATCCATTGAATGCTTTGCGCTTCCTACGATACAGATGGAATTTTGGAAGAAACCTTTGATGACCGAGATATACAGTCTTACCGCCATGTTTTAGTCTTGTTGAATCAGTGTTCTCTTCACATATAGGACACACTTTAGCTCCTTTGACACTATATCCAGACAAATTCCCATATGTTGGAAAGTCATTAATAGTGCAAAACAACATAGCATGCAAACGAAATGTCTCTCTTCGTGAAGCATCATAGGTCATCACACCTTCACCCCAGAGTTTCTTTAAGTCATCAATCAGAGGTTCAAGATAAACATCGATGTCATTTCCAGGTTGTTTAGGGCCCGATATCAACAACGACAACATTACATACTTATTTTTCATACACAACCAGGGAGGAAGATTGTATATAACAAGCATGACTGGCCAAGTGCTATGTTGGCTGCTCAATGTCCCGTATGTATTCATCCCGTCTATACAAAGCCCAAGTCTTAGATTCCTGACTTCTTCACCAAATTCAGGGTACAATAGATCAATCTTCTTCCACTGTGGGGAATCATACGCATGTCGTAGGATCCCATCATTATTTTTCTTAACATCTGCATGCCACCTCAAATTCTTCGCATCTATCGGATTGGCAAACAAGCGTTGAAACCGTGATATTATAGGTAGATACCACATCACCTTGGAAGGAGAACCAATTTTGGACTCCCCCGAAGTCGTCAATTTATACCGTGACGCACCACATTTTGGACAATCTTTCAAATCCGCATAGTCCTTTTGAAATATTACACAATCATTTGGGCATGCATGTATCTTCTTGGCATCTATTCCCATTGGGCACAACAATTTCTTTACCTGGTATGTTGAGATTGGCAGCTCATTTCCTTCAGGAAGTATTTCTTTCAACAAAGACAACAATGACGTGAAGCTTTTGTCGCTCCATCTATTGTTAGCTTTCAGCTTATACAATCTCAACACATCGCTAAGCTTTGTAAACTTAGTACAACCTGTGTATAACGGTATCTCAGCATCATGCACAATGTTTCTAAAAATGGGAGGTGGATCAGTGTGCTCTACCCCACAACTATCCAACATCGCATCAACGATGTCTACTGGAACTGGTTCATTCACATCTATGTCATCGTAGGCAATTTCTTCTTCCACACAAACACTACTATCGACATCCACTAGTTTCAGGTTTGAAATCTCTCCATGCCAGTGCCATTCTGTATAGCCTTGTATAATTCCGTTGCACATGACATGACTTTTGATTTCGTCACCAGTGTTGACTTTCAAGTTGTTGCCGCAATGCCTAAATGGACAATAGAACCTATCTCCAGGTTGTTTCCTATGTTCCTCGGCAAATCTAATAAACTGGTCAAGACCATAAATAAACTCTGGGGTGCATCGATTGCGAATGGACATCCATGATCTATCCATTCTATGATCAAAGAGAAAACAAGTATATATTACAACAAGATTAGGATCTAGGGTTAAAAAATACATGTGATGTCATTATTATATATAATAAATGTGTACCACCTATCCATTCTTGAACACCTAATCTCACTAGTAAGTGTATAATGTGTATTGGGTTTTCAAAAAAATTTCGGCAGCATTTCCCCGCTGTTCTCCAAGTACATATGTACTTAGAGAACAAACGGGGAAATGCTGCCGAAATTTTCTGGAAAACCCAATACACATTATACACTTACATCCTAAGAGAGATTAGGTGTTCAAGAACAGTCCCAAACCGGAGACTATCCAAGATTTACTCCTAATGAGTAAATCTTGGACGGGTTTCTAGGCCAACAAATAATGTGTTGTCATTCTTATACCTAAAATCCTAGTTCTTCAAGTTAGGTGATTATTGATGTCTTTAAAAGCATGATTGGAAATTTAGGGAAAAGTTCATCATTTACATTCCAAGCATGTCACATGTGTGCATTACAGTTCATCATTAAGCAAGAAGGGTGATTAAGATTCTCAATATACTCAACAATGAAACAAGTTTCCGAAAGAGGTTTGGTGAAGATATCTATAACTTACTTAAACATTCAATTATAAAGTACATATACACTTAATTCAGAATAGCATGACGCACAAAGTTGCAGTCAACATCAGTATGCTTTGTTCTATCATGGACTATCAGATTGTTAGTAATGAAAATGGCAGTCTTTCTTTCTAGTGATATAAAAATATCAAACACATATACACGAAAATGCTACTATAGTTTCATCTGTTGTGTAGCCTACAACAAGGTATTCAACTTTACTACCCACTGTTCTTTGTGCTTTTTATGATCTTTTGTAGCTATTACTACCACTGTTCTTTGTCAATTTTTATTATTATATAAAGCATGGGAAAGAAGAATGTATATGGTTGTGATAATAAAACATTGTCATCAGATTTCCCACCTGCGGGGATATCAACACGACCCACCTACAGATGGTTCCCATACCGGCACTCAAAATTGGGACAAACGAGGAGCAGAATGAGAGGAAGAATCCGGCGTACCTTGAGGGCAACGAGGTGAAGCTGGCAGCGCCAGAGCAGAGGAGAGCAGCTGGAGGTGAAGCTGGCTGCGCCGGCGGCGAGGATCAGAGGAGAACTGCGGCGACGGCGGCGAGCGGCGACGGCGATGAGGAGAACTGCGGCGACAGCGGCGAGAGGCGACGGCGACAACGACGACGACGACGACGAGCGGCGACGACGGCAACGGCGGCGAGCGGCGCGCGAGGAGATGAACGACGACAGGGAGCAATCGGGGGAAATCGCCAGACCTAGTGCACGTCGCAATGAAACAGAGAACAATGGGGAAAAGTTCTATTTGCGGGGCTATTAACTGTACGATAGGCGTCGGTTATTCAAAATAACCGACAACTAAAACTAACAGTGTCAGTTCTTAACAAAAACCGACACCAATAGTTGATTATAGTCGTCAATTTTTAACTACAAAAAAACCGACGTCTATATTCATATGCCGATTAAAAAAATCATTCTCGATTTATGACCATAGTCGTCGGTTTCTACTTAAAACCGGCGCTTAAATGGTGTGAAAAATTCCCCGCAGACAGCGCGGGAAACCTCATAAGCGTGGTAGTTGTAGTAAAACAGACGACCAAAATGTGCCCAATTTCTGTCTCGTAAATAACCTTTAATTTTTATTTACCAACCGACGCCATATGTCAAATTTTGGAGGTAATTTTTTTCGCTGGAAATTTTGGATTTAGCGGTTAATTTTAGGAGTCAATTTTTTATTAAGTAACCGATACTTAATAAAAGCGGTACCCGTGTCTGGTCACCCTTTATAGATTGGATGTCGGTTTATGTTATCAACCAACACTGTAGAGTTTAGATGTCAGTTTATTTATACAACCGACACCTTGAGAAGTGACTTTATAAGCCATTTCTGTAATAGTGATAAAAGATAAACGGATATACCCTTACCCATTGACAACCCTAAGTACAAGCAAACATGATTAGTGGAGGATCGATGTTGGGGCCACATGAGGCCGGGGCCTCACCCAACGCCGGTCAAATTTCCAGTTTACATAACCGAATCAATTACAGACAACAAACTGGCCTCACCCGAATAAATCACCACGAGTACCCCTGAGTAATTAATACACGGCCTCACCCATAAATAAATGTCAATGCAGTCCCAAATCACTGTGAGTAATTAATATGAAAGTAATTCTCTGCGCATTAAGTCGGATACAAAGAGAGTAACGCACCAGTAACCCTGTACGTGCATCAAAGTCAAATATAAAGAGACTGAATTTTAACACACAAGAGAATTATAGACAGTAGCCTCAAATCGGCATGCACATTATAAGTAGGGCATAAAAAAAGTAGTCATTACATGTAAGAACTGAGAAGGCACCGTCTATCGTGAGTAAAACGCGGAGGTATATATTTGGAAACAGTTTGTCTCTTCTTTCTTAGTAACTAGAACCATATATATCTAATTAACTAAAGAGAGAGAATCTATCTTGAACAAAAAAGATAACGTAAAAAAGGAATAAGATTTTATTAATTAGGCAAACTAATAAAGAGAGTAATTAGATAAGAAAAGTGGACATACTCCAGACGTTCATATAAAACCAAATAATTGAATTAAGTATGGGCGAATTAAATAAATATTCTGGTTTGACTAGAAATTATAAACGTCATATAAGTACCAATATTTTATTCTTACCGTAGTATGTTAAACATAATCAAACTCAGACTATATATGACCTTATTAATTAAAGATCAACTTCCATTCATATGATATGGACAAGTACATAATCCACATAAAACATATTCTAAAGTGGTCAACTATGAAAAAAAAGGTAAACTCAATGTTGTTGTCAAAGAATACGTAACACCAACTTGTAATTGATAAAAAAATATGAAAACCTTAAGAGTTTTTAATCATTTTCAACTGTGATAGTGTTGCTTGTCAATTTTTTTAATATTGATATTACAATGAATGGTTCTTTTATTATTTGGTCTCACCCATCTCTATTTTTTGGATCCGCCACTGAACATGATCCAATGATGAGAGTTATACTTCTCGCAGTATAACTTGAGTAGCACAAAGCACATCAATAAAGAAAGAGGTACCATAGTAACTATGCAAATCTTCCATTGGAGAGAGCCTCCATGATTTTGAAATTGGGAACAATCGGAAGATGCGACCAGCAAATAGGGCTGGAGTTGGCCAGAGATCGCCGATTGTCGAAGATTATAAAGTTTTTCCGAAAACCACCTTTATTCTTGTCGATATTCGATAAAACCCTTTGTTATCGGAGACTCCCTCCTCTTTTATCCGAAATACCTAAAACCGCCTTTGACTACTACCGTCACCAATCCGTTAAAAGTCTGCTGCGCTTTATCCGTTTTTAATTGTTCCGTCTTGGTTTAACTCTACAGACCATCGACTGTTGGGCCAGTTGCTGGGCTGGAGCCTATCCTTGCTGAAACTGGGGACAAAAATGTTGAATATGTCTAACCTGGCCGCACTCATGGTAGGTAGGTGCGGGTCAATAATCTCTTCGAGCAAGGGCGTTGTTGGCAGGGCACCTCCCAGGAGGATGGTAGCGGGAGCACCGGTTGCACCTCTCACGACCACGGTTGTCGCCATGATTCTTCCTCTTGTTGTTGTTATTTTTGTGCCCTGAAGGTTGGAATCCAAGGTAAGATTCAATCACCAAGGCCTTATTTACCATTTTTTAGTAGGTGAGTGGAAGTTGTGGAATAAGAATTCAGCCAACTTGATAGCTCAGCAAATCTGTATAAGTCCCCCGCCTGGTATGACTTTCACGTCTGCATAACGTTACTATCTTTTTTTTTGACGTTCGTTATTATCAATATAGGCTAGAATCTAAAATTTACTTGTTTTGCTACCAATGTATTTTTCTATATAATCAAGTTAGATACTAGATTGTAAAATATTTTTATATGGCTAACAAGTGTCTCAACCGCAAAACCAACCCCAACATACTTACCATAATTTACATAGGTATGTGAGAGTTAGATATTTGATCCGTATATACATTTTCATGTGGACCATATACCCAAGCCTCAAAACTCAGATATTTGGACTCGTGTGCGTGTACAAACACACACGCGTGCTCACACGCTCACACAACATGTGGGCTGGATGTCTGACGAATATTAACTTGAAAAATTATCATTGTTTTAATCTGAGTGTTTATTGGGGAATACCTAAATTTGTCAACCATAATATGCCAATTGGATATTTGGGGTACATATGTATGTGTATTTATGTATCTAACAAGTCTCGATATCTGAATTTTCAGACTTTGGTTTACATCGACCTTAGTCGGTCCATATAAAAATATACATAAGTGAAAATTTTCAGCCCAACTCGGCAATGTAAGTTTTGTGAAGCAGGTTAGGGTCAGATTATATGGGTCGGGACACAAGTCGGGTCGGGATGCGCAAGTCTGATTATCATCCCTAGCCACCACACATCTAATCTCAGAATCCAATGTCACTTTGAAATTATTTATTAGCCCAATTATATAGATAATATATTGCTATTACTATAGTTAAAAAGTAAATATTTAGCTCTAGATATATTGTTGTATTGTTTTTTATATACATAAAAAGAGTGTTAAGCGGAACAGCTATACATGTTGTCTTATAAAATATCGATATGTATAGTTAAAACATGGCGGAACAACTAGAGAAAAAAGGAACAACGGACTTAACGTGAATGGTAATGGCAGTTAGTCTTAGGGGGTTTATAGGAATTTTAGATAAAAGAGAGGGGGGGTATACGGATTTCTGATAACTGAGGGAGTTTATGAATATCACAAAGGTGAGGGGGGTTTTGGGGGAAAATTCACGATTATAAGTGGACAAAGGACCGAATCAATAGTGGATGGGGACTCAAGAAGCATAGAGTACGGGAGTAGGTTGCTATCGTTAGCGGTAGCTGACGGGGTAAAAAAAGCTACACAAACAACACAAGGCAGGCGGGGTGTGGAGGAGTTTGAAAGAAAAAGCGGAGACCGACCAACTATGGCGAATTGGGTGATTTTTATCACAAAAATTCTTACCAACATACACATCCCACCCGACTGCCCTCCCGGTTCTTAAGAGAATTGTGTGGATTTGGGTGCTAAATGAATTGTCTGGATTTGGTTCAACATACACAAAATTCTGTACACTTGTCCACTATGTAATAATGAAAAAGGAAGTAGATAAGATAGAGACCAAAACATAAAACATTGAATCCTAAAAAAATGCTTTCGAACAAGACTAATATCGACATATTCTGAAAAAATAATCCAATAGTTCTTAAGGAATTAGGAAAATATAACTTTTAACAAATTTTTGTAATGATATTTTGTTGAAATAAAACAGAATTAGATTTTTCAGAAGGATATTTTTTTAATAAGACTAATGTTGACATACATTCAACAAAAATTAATATAAGAGAAATATAATACTTGTGCTTTGAGGTAAAAAAATCTATATTTGTAGTACATGTGTGTTTTTTTGATACAATACATCAACATATACCACTTATCATACCTATGAAATGGGGGTCGTGTACCCAAAACACGAGTATCGTGCCCCAAATAACGGGTAACATACCTCTAAAGTACGGGTAGTGTGATCCAAAATATAGGTACGGTACTGACCGACCTAAATCACGCGTCCAAAAGTGGAGGCGGATTTGAGGTAGTCGAGCTTTTACATTTATAAACCCGAATCCTTCTAGGCCCCCACAACTCATACGAGGTCGAACAAAGGGACAAGGGGGCAGTGTTGAGAATCCAGAATCGACACGCTACACTCCGTAAGGTATAAAAGATGATAAATTTCCAAAACAGGAAACAACAAGATGTCACGAATAAAACAAAGAAAACTATCTCCAACAGGAGCTACAAGAAAGATTTAAGGTTTTAGCATTTAGCAGTTTTAGGGGTTTTTATGCAACAGAAATAGAAAGATAAAACTAGAGCCAGAGCAAGGTACGTAGGATAAGATGACAGTAAAACAAGCGACAACAGTAACATCCTGCACCCCTCCTCTTAGAGCGGGTACCTCTAACCGCTGCATCAACACCCTTCTCGAGGTTGCTGGGCTTAAGTTAGAGTGGAATGTTACTGAAGCAACTCCGTTCCGGGCACTCTCGTACTCCAGAATTGGACCAAACACTAGAGCAACCACACAACTCTCGAAGTTGTTGTGACGGAAAAACACGATTCGGTAGCTAAGCGAAACACGATCCAAACATGCAAGCTAGAGTTCAAATATCAAACATAGCAGTCATCCACAACAAGCACCAAGCATAGAGAAACAAGCAGTTAAGCTTTTCTATTTCTATAAACATTAAAGGTCTTAATTACATTGCATGGAATAAAGAATTAAATAACAGAATTAAAACTATGTGTCGCCTTCTTGATGTAGAAGGTCGACAGGCTACTGCGACTCTCCCCGCCCGATATCGGTCAGGAGCCTAGCCCGATATAGCAGTTTCGGGCGGCACACCCTCTCGGGAGGCACACTACGACGGCCGACAATATCGCTCAAGGACCCTGGCCGATACGCTCAAGTCGGGCGGCACACCCTCTCGGGTGGCACGCATGACGGGCGGAACGTATCGAGTTCGATATCGTGTCGGGCACGGAGCGACGCGTTCTACCGTCGGGCATTCGTGTCGTTCATCTATATTGGCCGATATCGGCCCACAATGTCGCCCGAGACAGTCCTAAGTGAACCATCCCCTCCCTCTCGGGATGAGGAAGAGCTCACCTAGTGTCACCCGACACGAGCACTGGGGCGCGATACTTTTGCTCTCACAGTTTCTTTCGAAGATTGCTCAGGTTCCCAACTGTCCGAACTGTCTTTTCGACTTCCTATAGCTGCTATTATAGGCAGCGGTTGGGGAAGTTATGGTGCTCGAAGCACCACGTGTCCTCCTTATTCGCGGGTCAGTGGACGGCCGATACTGGTATCACTCGGCGCCGGGTGTCGGCTATCGATCACGTGACGGGCGGCGCACCTGCCGATGGGTGGCTTGTCACCCGACAAGCTTGGGTTGTCGAGGCGAGCTTGGCTCCCTATCGGGTAGAAGACGTGTCGTCCGTCAGTTTCTTCTTGTGCGGCATCCCTTTGTCGTGCGTAATTGTGTCGCTCCACCCTGTCGGGCAGAGGTTGTATCGGGCGTCAGGGAGGCCGAAACAGACTTAGACTTATTTTTGGGCCGGGTCGGCCTTATTGCACCAAAATGAGGAAAAACTCTACAAATGATGGAAATATTGGATTAAGAGCATTGCTTTGGCCAATTATTGTAAAAGTGCTTATAAAAGAGAGGAAAATAGCAGAAAAGGGAAGTTTTGATAATAGAAAATTAGGCAAAAATATCACCAAAATTGGTGTTATCAACTCCCCCAAACTTAGCGTTTTGATTGTTCTCAATCAATATTTAAACTTTATTTAGTAGTGCTTCTTCTTGCTTGGCGCAGTTTTCTGTTCATAAAGTGAAACAAGAATTGTGATGCCTTAAGGATAATGCTGTCTCACTGCAAACAAAAGACTTTGCGTTTCCTGCCTTATTTATTTAAGTAAAATTTTTCTCTACAGCTTCGGCGAGACTTTGTTGTATGATTCCGAAGTTAGCTTACACAGCAAACATCTTTATTTTTGGGGCAGAAAGTTGTGTAAAGGGTAGGCTTAAGGCTTTTTGGGGTTTTTCTCTCGTTTCCCATCAGTCCATCCAGGTAAGGGTCCGTTAGTGGGCAAGTGGTCCCTGCAGTCCAAGCCAGTTGGCTTTAGAGCAGTGATTTCACATCCTACGTACCACTGCCCCGGATCTACCATGCCTAAAGATGGGTACTTTTGGAAAACGAGTGTGTATATTTTTTTTCTTTTCTTTTATTGGGCACAACTCTCATGCTTTTATTCACACTCAAAAGGCTTTTTTTTTTCTCTTTTTGGGGTTTTCGTTGGGTAAGGGAAACAAAGAGATTTCTTGCTGTTTGGGCAGCTTTTTCCTTCTTCATACTCGTCTCTTAACTGTTTGTGAGATTATTATATTTTTTTGAAACTTTTGGCAAGGCAAAACATAATCTTTTGTTTGTTTGAGGCAGCATTATCAAAAAGATATAACAACAACTTGCATCTCAATAAGCACACAGAAAACAAACTTTGCAAGAAGTCGCAACACGTTTTTACTATTATAACAACTTTGTACATATGCATGGAAATAAAATGCGAAATTTTTCAAAGTTTTTCAAAATTTTTATATGAGCACGGGTATATACACATAATATAGGAGAAGAACAAAATGACACAAGGATTTTTATACTACCTTCACTGGTACATGGGTACCCCCCCCAAACTTACTCCACACTCTGTCCCAGAGTAGTGAAAAAGATAGGGTGAGGTCATGCTAGTCCAGTGAAGGTTAGACGATTGTCGCACTTGTGCCATCGAGAAGCTGCAATATGCTTTTTTGCTGCAGCCTCCTTTTATTTCCCCAGTTTGGAAGCAGCCGGAACAAGTGCAAAGTTCTCAAGATGGAAGCTCAAAGCTCCTGGATAGTAGATAGAGAGCTCTTAAAAACATTTGTGGATGCTTCCTCCCTTATTAAGAAGATGGAACCGGAATGCCCAGGTTCCATCCAGAGGCCACCGACAAAGTACTCGTGTTGTCTTTGTAGACGGTCTTAACCATCACAGAAGACAGACTATGATAAGGAAATGATCCTCCACCCGGGCTACCAAATCAAGAAAAATTCTCCCGCCTTCTATCTACGGTAGTTGACGGCTAGCTGTCTTGGGATTCTGACGTTTCTGCCCGACAGTTGTTGCTTCATCTCGGCTGGAGGTTTGCCTTGTGTGAGCCATCCCTGTTATTAAGTTCAACGATTATCTAAATGTTAGATCGGAAAAAATTGGAATCACGATAAGACTTATTTCAAAATCCGAGTATTGTCCATTGAAAGAAAGCACTAGGCGATACAAGATAGGACAATACGAAAAGAGCTGGGTGGCACACAACCTGCTTGACACGGGGCAGGGATATCGGTCGATACGGTCGCATGAAAACAACTGCCCGATAGGATGTTACAGAGGAAAACGTGCCGCCCGATATGGCGTATCGGGCAAACACCATCGGTCATTATTTCGTGCTTTATTGCGTCGGGCGATACAAAAATTGACAAGGCTCGTAAACCCGATAAGCAACGCACGATATGATAACTCGTGTCGGGCGATAAGTCTGTCGGGTGATAAATCTATCGGGCTATACCTTTGCTCATTGGAGCCATCGCCCGATACAAGGATGAGGGCAAGCTAGCCGATACGGGAGAAAAAGCGGCTTACTGAGTAAAACAGGTGGCTAAAAGAGTAAGTGTGATAGACCGACATGGTAAAAACTACCAGACTATATATAGCAGCTTAGCTGGGGGTAAATCGGGCAGTTTTGGGGCATGCATCGGCCGTTTGAGACATGTCATTCCTGAGACGACAGTCTCGTCAGTTTAAATAAGGGTATTTGTGCACGATACGGTCGTGCGATGCCTGGGAATGCGATCCGTCCCGGCTCTTGCGATGCCCAAGAACTGCAGACTGAAACATGCGTGACCGCGTGCCAGCTGAGCTGCTGCTTGATAAGGCTCAAAAGAAGGTGGATGAAACTAAAGCAAGGCGGAGAAAAAGCGCTTGACGGGTAAAACATCATCGGTTTAGGGTGGAGTCCCCGACCTCAGACGAAATTACTCCGCAATGCTTCGCAAAACGCAACGGTGGCCCATAAGACAGAAGAGTCGGTACGCCTGGCGCGTGCACTGACTCGGGCCTTATTAAAGTCCATAAAGTTTGTTTTTACAAGAAGTAAGAAAAATGCAACCTATTCTAGGAAAGAAAGAAAAAGCTCGGGATGCCTCCCGAGGAGCGCTGTAGTTTTCATCTCCATCTTAATGGCTTCAGTAATACTTCTCTGTCTGCTAGCATCATCCATCTTCTGTAACTCGATCCCTGCCTTCCCTCGATCACGACTCTGCCTTCCTTGCAGTTTCGGTGTTGGACGATATCTTGCCTGAGGGATTCTTCATTAATTCGGCCATTTGAGCTAATTGCTGGTCAATCTGGCGTTGGTGCGTCTGCATGTCCGCCATTTGAACCTGCAATGAGTTCAAAACACCTGAATTTGAGAGCGCGCTCTGCGCCAACTGGTTGTTGATGGTGTCTTGTTTCTTCACAAAATCAAACAAATGTCCCACCACGTCTGCTTGGTTTGGAACCTTGTTATGTCCCTATTCTTTGGCTGACCCTTGATATTTAGCTTGCCCCTGGAAACCTCCTTTGTTCGGCTGGAAGGGGGTGTTTTTGGTGTATTGACCTGGTCCTCCCCTCTTCTCAAAAGTTTGGGGTAGCTTAGAGGAGTTATGCAGCTGATGAGAATTCTCAGCTGCATCCTTGTTTCCATAGCTGAAACCAGGGTGATCCGGCCTTTTGAAATTTACAAAAGAGACATTTTCAGTCTCTTCAGCCTCAGACTCGGTGTCGCTATCTACTTCTGGTCGGGTGTAGACACAATTATCTACCCCATGACCGCCCTCTCCACATGTTACACATTTCATTACTTTTTCCAACTGCCTTTTACCCTTCCCACCGGATTCCTTCAACACTTTACATCCGTAGCTATTTTTTGAATCTGAGAAGTGATGGTCTCCAGAGCCTTGGACTCAAGAGAAGACCCTTCACCGACCTTCTTCACCTGCCCTCTGTCGGAGCGATCAAATTCGGCACCGGCCATCAACTCGGCCATATTCTTGATGATCATCTCAGATTTCTTCGACTTCTTCCCTAGGAAGTCGCTGCCCGCAGCTGCGTTCAGTGACACCCTTTCATCAGGAGTCAGACCATAGTAGAATGTGGTGACAAGAAAGCCCATCTTGTAATTGTGATGTGGGCAGTCCCTTTGGTACTCCTGGAATTGCTCCCAGGCGTCGTGGAGGCTTTCACTTGGCTTCTGCATGAAGGAAGTAATTTTCTGCCGATTTTTGACCGTCCTCTCAGTGGGGTAAAACTTGTTTACGAACGTGTCAGCCAGCGCTCCCCATCCATTTAGAGATTGGTGGGGTAGTCCCAGGTACCATGACAAAGCCTTATCTTCCAAAGAGAAGATGAAGCCCTTGCAGTAGATGACCTCTTGGGGGACCCCCCACATCTTTATGGTATCACATATATTCTTGAAGGCATCCAGATGGTGGTAGGGGTTGTCGTTCTTTGAACTCCCCCTGAAGCTCTTGTTTTGGATCATTGAGATCACTGATGGCTTAAGCTCGAAGTTTGTGGCATTGAAACGTGGGACGTTGACGGGGCAACAAAAATTGTTAGCCTTTGTGGAGGCTAACTCCCTCAGAGTCTTTTCCTCTCCTTCATAATCATTGCTATCGCTGCCTTCTGGGCGCTGATCTTGGTGATTTTGGTTTCTTCTGTGTCTTTGGTGATGGCGACATCTATGACGACAATGATCTTCCTTGAAGTGCTCCGTTTCCAGATCTTCAAGTTGATCGTTGCCGTCGTAGCGGTTGTTGTCGCCCGACGGTGGTGATTCATCCCTCGGTCTCCCCTGATGTTCTCCCTCAGCGTGTTGCGGGTCGACGCGAGGAGGCATGGTGTGGGTGATCGTGCTCAGGTGAACTGCGGAACGGTGTCAGAGCTTGATGGAACAAATTGCTGTTCTTCAGAGTCCCTGAAACGGCACGAAAAACCAAGTTAGAAAATTGAATTATTAATTTTATACAAAGAATAATAATAAGAAAAAGAAAAAGATAAAGGGTGCTGTCAAACTCATTTCTAAGCTTGAGGCACTGGAGTGTAGTTAGTGGATTCGGGTTCGTCTACAGTACCGCTGTTGCCTTGTCCCCGGCAACGGCGCCAAAAAGTTGACCGGCCTAAATCACGCGTCCAAAAGTGGAGGCGGATTTGAGGTAGTCGAGCTTTTACATTTATAAACCCGAATCCTTCTAGGCCCCCGCAACTTTGTTTACGGGGTCAAAGTAATCATACAAGGTCGAACACAGGGACAAGGGGGCAGTGTTGAGAATCCAGAATCGACACGCTACACTCCGATAGGTATAAAAGATGATAAATTCCCAAAACGGGAAACAACAAGATGTCACGAATAAAACAAAGAAAACTATCTCCAACATGAGCTACAAGAAAGATTTAAGGTTTTAGCATTTAGCAGTTTTTAGGGGTTTTTATGCAACAGAAACAGAAAGATAAAATTAGAGCCAGAGCAAGGTACGCAGGATAAGATGACAGTAAAAAAGCGACAACAGTAACATCCTGCACCCCTCCTCTCAGAGCGGGTACCTCTAACCGCTGCATCAACACCCCTCTCGAGGTTTCTGGGCTTAAGTTAGAGTGGAATGTTACTGAAGCAACTCTGTTCTGGGCACTCTTGTACTCCAGAATCAGACCAAACACTAGAGCCACAACACAACTCTCGAAGTTGTTGTGATGGGAAAATACGATTCGGTAGCTAAGCGAAACACGATCCAAACATGCAAGCTAGAGTTCAGATATCAAACATAGCAGTCATCCACAATAAGCACCAAGCATAGAGCAACAAGCATTTAAGCTTTTCTATTTCTATAAACATTAAAGGTCTTAATTACATTGCATGGAATAAAGAATTAAATAACAGAATTAAAACTATATGTCGCCTTCTTGATGTAGAAGGTCGACAGGCTACTGCGACTCTCCCCGCCCGATATCGGTCAGGAGCCAAGCCCGATACAGCAATGTCGGGCGGCACACCCTCTCGAGCGCACACTACGACGGCCAAAAGTATCGCTCAAGGACTCTGGCCGATATGATCAAGTCGGGCGGAACACCCTCTCGGGCGGCACACATGACAGGCGGAACGTATCGGGTTCGATATTGTGTCGGGAACGGAGCGACGCGTTCTACCGTCGGGCACTCATGTCGCTCATCTATATTGGTCGATATCGACCTGCAGTGTCGCCCGAGACAGTCCTAAGTGAACCATCCCCTCCCTCTCGGGATGAGGAAGAGCTCACCTAGTGTCGCCTGACACGAGCACTGGGGCGCGATACTTTTTCTCTCGCAGTTTCCTCCGAAGATGGCTCAGGTTCCCAGCTGTCCGAACTGTCTTTTCGACTTCCTGTAGCTGCTATTTATAGGCAGCAGTTGGGGAAGTTATGGTGCTCGAAGCACCACGTGTCCTCCTTATTCACGGGTTAGTGGACGGCCGATACTGGTATCTCTCGGCGTCGGGTGTCGGCTAGCGGTCACGTGACGGACGGCGCGCCTGCCGGTGGGTGGCTGTGTCGCCCGACAAGCTTGGGTTGTCGAGGCGAGCTTGGCTCCCTGTCGGGTAGAAGACATGTCGTCCGTCAGTTTCTTCTTGCACGACATCCCTTTGTCATGCGTCATTGTGTCGCTCCACCCTGTTGGGCAGAGGTTGTATCGGGCGTCAGGGAGGCCAAAATAGACTTGAACTTATTTGTGGGCCGGGTCGACCTTATTGCACCAAAATGAGGAAAAACTCTACAAAGGATGGAAATATTGGATTAAGAGCATTGCTTTGGCTAATTATTGCAAAAGTGCTTATAAAAGAGAGGAAAATAGCAGAAAAGGGCAGTTTTGATAACAGAAAACAAGGCAAAAACATCACCAAAATTGGTGTTATCATGTACCTCACAACACAAAAGTATTATATCTCAAATGGGAGTAATGTACCTGAAAATATATGTATTGTATCCCGAAAAATGGGAATTGTATCCAAAATATTGATACTATACTCAGGTGTAGAATATCCGTATTTTGGAGTACATTACTACTGTTTCAGATGTACACAAAAAAGGTATACTGTGGATGTAATGTACCCAAAACGCATGATAAATATACCCCAAAAATGAATACTTAACCCTAAAATACAAATATTATACTTCTCATATTAGTATTTCTCCAATGTATGTCCACATTGATATTTTTAGAAAGTATTTTTTTATAAATAATATAATGCTCTTTATTTTGACAAAAGATTCAATCCAGATTATAAGTTATGAACAAATTAATTTTCTCTCTCTTCTTTTTTTCTCTTTCTGTATCTCTTTTATCATTTAAGTAAGCTTTCTGTCACATCAATAGAATCTCGTCTCCCAACAAATGGGTGGGTGAACAGGTGTGAGAGAGGGTGTGGGTAGCGTAGATCTTTTTATCTAGAGTGAGTGAGTTTGGCTTATTAGATTTGGGATGGGAAGCCAAATTTGATGGTGAAGAAATCACAAGAACTTTTCAGTCGTGGAGAGAGAACGACAGAGAGGAGGATGGGAGGCTGAACTAGTCACACATGGAAACAAATTTGGGAAAGGAGTTGATTAAGTCAACCTCCCAAATTCCTAACCTGGAAGTAGCATGCGTGACACATGAGACAACTAATTAAATTTTGAATTTATTCATTTTACTAAAATTTTGACTTTATTCAGGAAATCAGACTGGCCTAGGATTGAAATGAAATAAAGCATCCTAACTTATATCATGATTTCTAAACCATTTTAAGGATGTATTAGATATCATGGTTAATTTGCCATTATATCAAATATTAAGGGTATTTATACATTCATGACACTAAATTGACTCCAAGGATTGCTAATGTACTTTGTATCAGATGAAAAGATATTACCTGATAACATAACCGAATGGGGTCAGAAAATGGCTTTACGTGTATGCCTAGATTCAAATATGTTACAATACTCCACCCCTTAAAGAGGATTTTATCTCCGAAATATATATATCACCAATATAGTGTACTAAGTTATACATCTATACCATTTTATGATTTATAATATACTTCATGTAGTGGATTATTGTACACCTGTATGGAGTTGGATCTGAGAGGGGAGTCACTCAACTTACCCAAAAGAATAATAGAAAATCATTCAATGTCAATTCTCACTAATATTTTTTTGCAAATAATGATAATTATAATTAAAGTATGTAATGTATCAAATACCAAAAGTATAGCAGCGGAAGATAAAATCTAACTATTACAATACTCATATTTATCATAGTTAATCACCACACCAGGTGTACACAAAAGAAACTATAGGAAACTAATATATAACATAGGATCAACTGAGTGAAACCAACCACTTCAATCTATCTCAAAAGGGAACAACTACTCTCTAGTGGGCTGCAATTTAGGGTCACCTATGGTAGGATCTTTTTCACCTAAGGGGTTGGGAACACCCCTCACAAAAGAAGATAAGGTGGAAGATTATCAACAAAAGAGTATGTATATGCTTATAGTAGGGAATGGGAAATTTATATGAGAAAAGTACATCAAAAGTAAAATAACATGGTTCCTAATAAAGACAGAGGCAAAATATCCAAGTGGATATCAAAAGAGTTATTCCTATAGTAAGATAAAAAAATTATATGAAGAAATAAAAAGTACAACAATAAAATTCTTGTCTTTTAGTCTCAGATTAGAGAACAACAATTAATAATAAGAATTTTGTATGTTGACTAAATATTATACTACAAACATCTAACAACAGGGATGAGATACTTTCCTATCTCATGCCAAGGAAGGAGGTGAGAGCACCCATAATCCTAAATAATAATATGTATAAAATAGGTGAGATCACATGGGTTTAGGTGAGAGAACCATCACCCAAATACTGGAAAGTTGTACAATGAGACCAACCCCATAATGTATCACTACTAATAGATAATAATAGTATTAATAATCAGACATGCATATAATAGAGAGGCAAGATAAAGTTCATTCTAATAAAAAATCAATTTAGGATTTCCATTATGAAATGGATAAATAAGATGAAATAAATCAACCACTATTGCAAATTGAATAAGAATGAACAAGCTTAAATAAAAGAGATTCAATTTGCATTGTCAATAGCCACAAGATGAATTTCAGTGACTTAGATCCATTCGGGTCAAACATGTATAATCAAGTGACATATAAATAAATATTCCACAATCAAGTCAAAGAGAGAGGGAGAGAAAATAGAATTATTGTCCAATATGTCTCATAAAGAGAAGCACCATACCTCAAGAATGTGTATCCAAAGTTAATGTCAAACCCTAAATAAAAACCAAGGTCCAAATCTACCTATTAAATATTCAAATGAATTAGGGCTTATACTACTCTATGTAAAACCCTAAAAGTGACTCTTTTGGTTATCATTGATTTATGTTATGCAGATTATATAATCTGATACATTATAATTTCCTAGTCTCAAAATATATTTATTCACTATTTTTTGACTTATAAATCATTAGACATGAATTTTATAAGATCAAAGGTAATCAGGAAAATCCATAAAGTCATATTTAATTTATTAAAATTAGGTTACAAAAACCATATCAGCCGATAGATAAAATATGTCTTTTTATATTTTTTATGACTTACCAATTAATCATCAAATTTCACATGATATACTGATATATTGAATTTAAATAAACAACACCATTAGACAACTACCAAAATACCCCTGCAAGACATATCAATTGCTTGGCGTGTGACATGGTACATTGGTCATCATTTTGTGAACATATCCCTTGCGATTAATGATCGAATAAAAATTGTAAAGAAGAAAAGGAACATGATACATGTAACAAAATGAAATAAAAACCAGAGCGAAGTCATAATACAATGGGAAATCATCTTCTTTAGTTGTTCCTCCTGGGAGGATGATCAAGAGTACCCCAACTACAATGGAGGGAATCAAACCACTTCCAAACGTAGCAACTGCATTGGAGGTGGGTTCCTTTACCTTCACTAAATCCTGTCGATCATGATGACCCCAACCAGGGCAGCGAAGGAGCCATCTACCCAGAAGCTTCCTCTACCATGGCAACCTACTGGAGGAAGATGTAAAGATCAAATCCACACAACCAAAACAAATCATAATGATTCAACACACAAGATGGATTTGCACAACATTGCGAAGCTCCAGGTGAAGAAAGCAATGTGGCTAGTGGTCAGAAGGTCAGAGATTTGTTTATAGGTAAACAACAATGGTGATATAGGGGAACGAGAATAGATATCTGAGCAGGAGAAACCGATGCTGGAAAAGGTTCTTTAAAGATCCAAGATTCAAACCACAACCTCACGGTGAGACCCCATTGTCCAAGCGGTAGCAACGAACCCCCTGAAGCAAGCACAAGTCGCCGGAGATGGGGTGCTATCCTTGCGAAGGCATCATGGCAGGAAGATGGCAGAAAAGGGTTTATGGTGGTTAAGAGATGGTTTCCATGATATTATATGTAGGTTCAAAAGCATGAGGTGTCAAGAAGACCCAACCAAGGTCAGATATAAGGGAGGAACATGGGACGGAGGAGTCCTCTCATCGACTGGAGAGCAGAGACACCAAAATCTAGATAATCTACGTATGAACGGCTTTGGCTTGACGCGAGGACCGTGAAGAGCGAAAGATCTAAGGAAAAGGTGGAGATAAGAGGGAGAAAACATAGGGAGGAAAAAGGTTGTCGCGCGGCTGGGCGGAGTCTAGGAAGAGGTAGACTCAACAAAGATGAAGGGTTGGATACTGTAAGATGCAAATCGAGTGGATCACAAGGAGTCTGAAAAAACCTAGAGTGTTACATGACAACTTTGGGGAACCCATGAAACCAAACGCATGACACATCAAATAGATAAAAGCAATTAAAACCAAATAAACACAATCCGATTAAATTAAAATTGTGTAATTAGGAATTATCTTATTCAACTGAATTAGGCTAATAAACATTATCCAATTAAGCCAAACTTTGCACCTACACTAATTAGGACCCAAAGAATCTGATGCACTTAGATTTGGCTTTTAAAATTGTCTTGTACGAGTTTGAGTGCAATTAGGATTTAGCACCATTATCTTAATAATCACTCTTACTTATTGGTATTATATTTCAGATTCAGACTTCATTATCCTCATATTATCACCATATGAAGTTATATGATATTATAATGCACAAAATAGGTCATTTTAAGCACTTAGTTAATAGGCCCATTAATGTCAACATCAATTTCAATAATTGCACATTAATAATTCTGACTTACACTAAGCCTCCAATTAGTGCCACATTATATATATATATATATATATATATATATATATATCACATTGTTGTCCAAATGAATTGATTACTCAAATATATTCACATCCTATTACCAATTATACACATTTAACCCCACATTAGCCATTTATGCATATTTATGTAAACCAAATTACTTAATAACCATATTTGAGTAATCATATGTGTATTAGTGAACAAGGTGAAACATATTAAATATTGATGAGATAATTTTCATATCAATCAATGATTAGGTGATCATGTATCATTTATATGTATCAATGTATGTTATCCAACTACGAACACCTTTTTTTTGAGAAAGGGTGTCTGCCATTCTATTTATTTAATGTTTTCTCAAGTGATTACAATGATAGCATCATCAAAACCCTCAGTCCCAAGCTAAGGATTTTCTACATGGAAGGATAGAGTAGCTAAGGCATGGGAAACCCCATTGCCTTGTCTTTGAATAAAACATAACTGAAAAGAAGAAAACTTTTGTGAGAAGAGAATAATGTGCCTAACCACCAAGTCTTCATAACCCCAACCCCGACTTCCAGTCCTTACTGCCTACTCTAAGAGGATTCTATCCATCTCAATGATTATGTCCCTAAAGCCCAATGTGACATACCAAAACTTTGACATATTCTCTTTTTGGCCCTTTCCCAACATTTTCCTATCATTTCTATCCTTTTTGGCCTTGATGCTTAAATTGTGGAATTTATAGTGGTTTGGTGAATATTTTTTCAATAATTATTCCAATAGAAGGGTTCATGCACAAATATCTCGGTGAAATCTTATATAAGGATCTAAAATATAAAATCACCGCATAAGTAGAACAATGGTAAATAAATCTATGATAGAAGTGTAAGGCCCCAAACCTTACTTAATGTATTGAACAAGCTTAACTATCATAATTAAGTACTCTAATCTAACCGTGAGGTGTTTTGAAATCATGAGACAAGATTAAGTTTCAAGTTTGGTTCAATTTGGATGTCGTTTGTGCAAGTTATGCAATTTTAGGTACATTCTAAACTTTTATGCAATTTACCCAATTGGTAGGTTTTATTTGCAAATTATCACATGCATTATAATCCTTAGATATTCCCTTACCATTCTCGAGAATTTGATCCATGGGACACCTAGTTGCACCTTGGTTTGAAGGTGTTCCTCTCCAAGGGCATTTTAGGGATTACCCTCTTTATAAATGAGCTTATCTTTAAAAGCTATCACCAATGGGGTTATTTCTTTGTTTGAAGGATGGTGGGGATGGCCTAGAAGTCTCCATGAGCTTTTAGGACCGACATTTGATATACAATAAGTCTCTATGAGCTGTCCTCTTGCATGGCCATGAAGCCCTAGGCTAAGGACACATGGAAAGTTCTAAAGACACCTCAAGCTTGTCCCCTTCTTTATAAAGCCATGTCTACCCCTTCCCACTTCTCAATCCAAGAAGCAATCTCCTTATCTTTCCTCCATCTTAGAGAAATGTTCCTACTCTATTTGGCCATAAAGGTGCTATCCCTAGGTAAAAGAGAGTGCTTAACTTGGTGAAGAAGGCTCCTAGGGTTCCAAACATGCTCTATTTAGGGTTTCTAAAGCTTTGACCAAAAAATAGTAATTTTCTCCTTTCCTTCCCTATTTTCATGATGTCAATCTTCCTCTGACCTTTATTTTAGATTGGAACCATGACCTTCCATGGTAAAACTCCACCTAGATCCCTAAAACACCACATCTCCATGTTCTTTTGTCAGGGTTTTTCACCCCTAAAGTTGAGAATGTCCTTCTTGCTTGAGATAGGAGCTTCATTGGAGGAACCAAACTCTATAAGCTTGGGAACCTTGCTGCTTGGACCTGTCCACTTTCCCTAGAGGCAAGTCCTACATGCTTAAAATTCATGCTTCTATGTTTAAAATCGATGATATCCATCTCTATTCACCATGTTCTTCTAGAGTTTTGGTTTTATTCTATTTTACCTTCTTTAGAAGATCTAGTTTGGTTATCTATGAAATTCCAATCCCTAATATTGTGTCAAATGGTGTTTTCTCCCTCTCTCTCTTCACTTATCTCGTTTGGTTGATGATGTGTCGATTTCTAATTAGCCGAATTTCAATAATTCATAACTTTTGATTCATTTGTCCAAAAATTAAAGTGAAATATGTTATGAACCCGAAAAAACATTTTATTTTTAATAAAAATAATTTCAAGTATTGGTTTTGAGTTTTGTTGAAGGTGATTTTCTAGAAAATGATTTAACTTCTTAAAAATCACAAAAAATACACTCTAAAGATCATAACTTCAAAATATACAAAATTATATGTTTTCTTAATTAGGAGAACATAATAAGATCAATCGTGATATTTTCAAAGTATAAATAGAGGCTCTATTCAAAAAGTAAAAACTAAGGGTTTTCTTTACATTAATGCATATAACCTACACTAATACATGGTTATACATTGGAAATAGGAAAAGTTGATCTTGGACTCAATAACATGATGAAAGTTGGTAGTTGAAATCTTATGAGAGTTATGTGAAATCCCTATTTATGTATGTGCAAACCCTATTTATGTATGTGCATTCCTTACACCCTAAGTTCGGATAATTGTGAACCAACCCTATTTTCCCTAATGAGGCTTGAAAAGAACCCTATTTCCTTTTTTAATACTTCTCTTATTCAAATAGCCTCAAAATCAGATTTGAGATATTCTTTCTTGGGTCTTGCTACCCCACTGTTGTGTTCTACTTATGTTATTCTATTACTTTCCATGTATTCTTTTCTAGCATGATGATTTTATTAAACTATTTAGCTATAGTAGTGGTACTAATGTACAACCACCCATAGTTAGGGCATGTCAATTCGCCCTGGGGAATGTCTTACTCTCCCCCTGGGGAATGTGTTATTTATACCCTATAAAATTTGTATAGGTGACATGTAATGTATTAATTCTCCCCTCACCTATAGGTTGAAGGTCCCGTCAGTGCCTCAACCCTACTTAGTTAAAGTAGTTAATATTAATCATGCATGCAATTTTTTTGTTATATTTTTGTTATGGCAAGCATCTTTTCAGTATGCCTCATTCTCTTGGCATTCTCATCTTATGACGATTCAATATATTTATGTTTCATTTTATTTACTTATCTCCTGTACTTGTTCATAATGTTGACACATACTTTGTTTTCCTTTCCCTTTTGCTGGGTGCTCTCCCAACCATCCAGGTTAGAACAAGCTATTGAGTTGAACTAGGAGAACATAGCTTTCGGCACAGAGCTAGCACTTAGAGACATTGCTCTGGAAATAAGATTTGAATTAGTTTAGACTTCCCTCTATTTAGATACTTATGTTGTATCATACATGCAAACCCATATGGGAGATTTTGATGTACTTTTATAATCTTTCATGAAAGTTGAATATAGTCAGTTATTTTTATTCCACTGCTGCACTTTGGTCTTTTGCATACCATTATAATAAATTTGGAAAGTTTATACCTATTCCAACATACCTTTGAGTGTGTTAGGAATGGATGCTAATTATTTAATTTTTTTAGTAAGGGGGTGATCCCACCTCCTTACAACATGGTATCGAAGCCCATGATATTTGGAATCTGACTATTTCAATTTTGTCTCCTTAGTTAAAATACTTACCTTACCTTTAAGTGACATGTTTTCCCTAGATTTGGTCAATAGATGACGAAGGGTTGATTTAGGATCATATAGTTTCACATTAGAATAATTATGAATAGATCCCTAAAATACTTACAACTAAAAGATGCATAAGTAGCCA
Source organism: Alisma plantago-aquatica (assembly GCA_963693085.1). Classification (NCBI taxonomy): domain Eukaryota; kingdom Viridiplantae; phylum Streptophyta; class Magnoliopsida; order Alismatales; family Alismataceae; genus Alisma; species Alisma plantago-aquatica. The sequence continues at coordinate 551,464,880 of OY856415.1, read as the reverse complement.
TAGTAACTTGAGTTTGTTTAGTGTTATGACAACATCTGAGTTTAATTTGTAAACTATGGTTTATCTGGATGATTACATGCTTAACTGGATCGATCATTGCTTAAATCTAATTAATGATGATAATTCAATTATGATTGTTTAAACCTAATAAGAACTTTAAGTGTGCTTTTACTTTGAAAAATTAGGGTTTGAGAAATATAAACCCTAGTCGGCTAAAATTAGGGTTTACTTGGATGATTGTATGCTTAACTAAGTTGATCATTGTTTAAAGCTTGATTAGTGATGGTTGTTATGTTTTGATGTTACAAATATAATGATAAGATTTAATCATACTTTGATTCACATAATTAGGGATTAAGATTTGAAAACCCTAATCAACCCAAATTAGGGTTTTGATGACATATAAATACAGAATTTGATAAGTATGGTGTCTCAAAAAATGATTTTCAGCATTTTATGTTTAACTCTGATTGGATTAAAATTTGGATATACTATGTATATCTCAATTGTGCATTTAAGTGAAAAAATTCAGAATTTTTGGATGTTCTTTGAAAGTCATTCTCGGTCGAGATATACTTCAACCGACCATGCTGACAGAATGTTGTTCAATAGTATATTGTTTGATTTTTAATTATTTATTGGTAACTACAAATGATACGAAAATTTTACTGGTGCTCTGAAAGTGCATTTCAGAAATCATGATAAATTTTCATAATTTTTGGAGAAGTTTTGATATCTAAAATATAAAAATTACAGTAACAGTTTTATAACAGAAAATTCAGCTGAAATAAGAAAAAGTATAGTGAGGGGTCAATGTGCAATTGACCCAAGCATCTCAATTGCTCTATATGGTCAACCTAGCACCCTATCATCTCTCATAATTCGTAATTCATTCTAGAAAAAATTAAATCCTAGAGTGAGAGGGAGAGTTAGGGTTTGAGAGGAGAAAGTGGTGGAATTGCTGAATTAGGGTTTCTCTATCTGAGATATGATGAAATCAAGTAAGTTTATCTTCTTTGCATAACCTTTCATGGTGAATATTCTCTTACATGTTAAGATTTCATCCCTCCTATGATTTGATCTGAAATGGTATCAAGATTTCCCCTTTTCTCACTCTTTCTTCATAATTCCTCATTTTTAGGGTTTCTGAGTTGAAAGGAAGAAGAATTGGGTGAATTGCTAGGGATTTGATATGACTTTGAGATTTTTAGGGATGAGCTTCATTTTTAAGGTGTTTTCACACCTTAGGGTGAGTGCAAACTTCCTTTAAACAATATATTGCACAAAATTTGGTTAATTCATCCATAATCTTCAATTGCTCAGTATGCGACAAACAAACCCTAAATTCTCTTTTTGATATACTTTTTTTGTAAAATGATATGAAATGGATTCTTATTCTATTTTGATGAATTTCAGATGATAAAATCATATAATAAATGGATACAATCCATCTTAATGAGAATTCCTTAAGTAATTTGTAACATCCCTGACCTGGGGTATACCTTAACCCTAGGTGTTTTATTTAAGAAAGGTGATTAAATGCTTAATCACTAGTACAGAAATGGTCTATAGCGCCAGTTTTTTTAAAGCCTATAGCGTCACTTTTCAGCTGACGCCTAAGTGGCCGTCGCTACAGTAATTTCTCTGTAGTGTCGGTTTTTTAACCCAATAAAACCGACCTTGTATAGTAAACAACAGACCCTACAGACTCTCAAAAACTAAACCCAAATGAGAAATGAAACTGTACCTGAACCCTATAACGTCAGTTTTTTAATAAATAACTGACTCTACAGATTATATCTAAGGACCTATAGCGTGTGTTTTCCTAAAAAACCGACACTATAGGTGTTTGGTCATTTAGCGTAGAACGGCCGTGCTGCATAAAATGGCCGTGTTGGGAAGAGGTAGAACGGTCGTGCACCCTAGCACGACCGTGTTTACTATAATAGCATGGCCGTGCTATATGGCACGGCCGTTCTACCATAGCTCAACACATTCGTTCTACGCGACACAACCATTCTACCTCCTCCCAACACAGCCGTTTTATGCAGCACGGCCGTTCTACGCTGAACGACCAAAACACCTATAGCGTCTAAGAAAACCGACGCTATAGGTTCGGATTTTTTTAATTTCTACAGAAATTGAATAGAACAAAATAGAAGAACAATAATATATAAGATATGGGAGAGGGGAGCATTGATGCTCAACCGTCACCATTCCAAACCACACATTCATAACAAAAATGATTCATATATATTGAGTTGAGTACACATAGTCACATTATAATTTACAAAATGATAGATTGCAAGTCTAAGATGATATATATTAAAAATGTCAAATACAAAAGTAAATATGAAAGAGTATTGAAACCACATACATAAATGGAACGTAACTGACATGTTTATTCCAATGCTATATTGACTTCATTTAGAAAAGCATCCCACCACTCTTCTCAGAATTCATTTAAGTCCTCACGTGTGTAAGGCTGAGTTGTGAAGATCTGTAAACAGAAAATGCACATGCTAATACTTCATAAAATGACTACAACTCATTTGTAAATTTATGATGTTATTCTTTATTACCCGATCTATAGTCTGAATGTCATTTGATGCTCGTTTGACAATATCTTGCATATATTTCATTACATAGTAACCACAAGCCCAATCATTATTTTTTATAGGACACTACAAATAACAAATTATACTTAATATTAGTAACTACTATAAATAGAAGACTATAAGAGTTGACATATAAGAGTTGAAAATTAATACATATAAGACTAAGCAGTTGTCAAAGTAGCTACCTTGACATTTTTCAAAGTCAATGTCTTTAATTTTGTGGGTATTTGTCCTCCGCCTTCACGAAAAGCTTTTATACCCCTATCAATTAAACAATAGTTGGTAAAATAGAAATTCTAAACAGAAATATCATGTTGAAGCTTTGACTATATTTATGCTTACGCCATAACTGGCAATTTCAGTTTGTGACCCCTTGTTGTTTTTCCCATTGGGTCAAGATAATAAAGAGTCATCAATTTTGGGACAATCACCACTAATTCTCAATGTCTAGATCTGAGTAAGAATAAAACAAACATTAAAATAAACTACATTTATTCATTATTAAAATTATATTGAATAATAATACTTACTCGACGTTAAAAGGGATTAGGATAATTTCCTTTCCCACAGTAGCAAAATATTTGAATGCATCTGAGAAGTAATCACTCACTTCGTCAATATGTGTCTCCACCTGACTAGTGACCGAAGGAACTAAGAATCCAACATTCTTTATATCAAAGTTTGTGGCCTCGGTATATAAATGGCTGTTAAACATTTGTAATTATTTTCATATGTAGAAATAAGCTAAAAATGTGTATTAGAATTTTCTATATTGATAGATCCTTACCTTATCCATACTTCTAATATAGAAGTATTCATCCAATCATAACAGAAAAACTCTATAATATCATCAAGAAAAATATAATTGTCAAAGTCCCTCCCAGTTGCATCTTCTGTTAAATTGATCAACATTTGTAGTCCAGAGCTTTGGTTGGCTAAGTATCGACACAAACATTTACATTTACTTCCCAACTCGTCGAATGTGGATTATGGAATAATAGATGGCTTGGGCATAGGAGGACTACTAGTAGATTTTTTACTTTTTGGTTTGCAAACCTATTAATTAAATTACATACTTCTATTAGACGAGTTCATATATGCAATCAAATATGAAAAACATGGTAGAATTCAAGTATACCTTGTCATTGATAACCAAGTGTCTAGGCCAACCCACCATAGCACCCTATGCTTCTTCAACTGTACTATATTCATGATTAGGTATGGGTAGTGGTTTGTCCCCCATTCCGTCATACACAAGATGGATGGACACACGGTAAATGCCATCAATAATTTGTTGGCAATGCAATGTTCCACCAAAGTTGTACACCTTGCCTGCTGCCACAACATTATATTCTGGAACCTCCACTGCAAGTTTACAGTTCATACCAACCTAGATTGAAATAATATAGGTTATATAAGAAGAAGTAGAACAAATACCTGTTACAACTATATATATTATCATATATCATACTAATAACACAACATATAGTACAAAAACTTACTGCAGATTGTTGTGGTGGGTCATTGGGAGTGCTCCCATGACCTTCTGCAACTGGAGCATGGGCTTGTGCCTCATCACTTGAGAGACGCACAGTATGATAAGGTTGAGAAGGTTGAGTAGGCTGATATGAAGACATTATTTCTTTTACTTTCTGCGCTGAAAATAATACCTCACTTGAAGGCTGAAAAAGAAATATATGCAAGTCAACAACACCTGCAACAACACAAATGCACGATTCAATTCTCTTATAATGTAAGGCATTAGGGTCAATACATCAATATTAGAGGAGAAGAAAGATTTTAACAAATGCAGTTCAGCAACTTAGCCAACACGGCAGTGCTACCTAACAAATACATTTACTCAGCCACAACCACCATGACTGTGCTACCCAGCACGGCCGTGCTACCAACCAACACGGCCGTGCTACCCAGCACGGCCGTGCTACCTACGTTCACTCAGTCACAACCACCACAGCCGTGCTACCCAGCACGACTGTGCTACCTAAGAAATACATTCACTCCGAGCCTTTCCTCAATCACGACACTACAATAAGAAGAAAAACAGTCGTGGTTATTGCACGATCATGCTACTACCACCAGCACCCATCACTACCCAACCACAACAGCCCCCACCTGCCCCGCCTTTCCTTTCCAACTGAGAAAACTCTTCGACGGCGGCACAACACGTACAACCGAGAAGTTTGTGACCGATTTTCGATTAATAGAATGTACCTTGCATTCGAGAAGCTTCCTCCTTGGCTTGACGACGGCATGGCCCGAGAAGCTTCCTCCTTGGCTCGACGGCAACACGGCTCGACAGTGGGCACAACTACATGGCTCGACGGCGGGCACGGCTACACAGTGGCATGGCTCGACGGTGGTGATGCGATGATTTTGAGTCGCATTTATAGACCTTTTTGATATGTGTTTTGTGCTCTTATTAGTCATTTTTATGGTCAATATTGCATAATTCACTCATTTCGGTCTTTGCCATCATTTTATGTCAAATCCCCTTAGTTTTATCATTTTGAGCATTAATTATCACTTGTGTGGATTTATTTGGTCTTGTCTTGGAATTTCAGGAAAAACAAGTATCTGCTTCCGTCGATACCATCGACGGAAGTCGATACCATCGACAAGGCTACAGGTTGCCAGCCGAAAGGAGCAGCACAGAGTCGATACCATCAACACCAAGTCGATTCCATCGACGCATGGAGGCTACATCATCGCTAAACGACAAAACCGACGCTACAGAGAGTCGATACCATCGACCCTAGTCGATGGTATCGAGATGGATACAGGCACTCGGACGAAAAGACAAGAAGGCTGTCGCTACTACACCGGGTCGATACCATCGACCCGCGTCGATGGTATCGACGCCGGCATATATGCGTTGGATTCATTTCGATCTCAATCGGACGGCTGGAGTTAATTGACGACCTAATTAGGGACTTATACCTAATGATGGCTGCCCAGACGAGATCATCATCTCATTTGCCATTGCACAAGTGCCGAGGAGCGAGAGAAAGGAGAACGGAGGCTAGAAGCTCATCCCTGTCGATCCGGACGCTGCCGAAGACGAATTTCACCACCGAGAGGTGGGAAAGCTCGTGTTCTACGCAAAGGATCCACCGATTCTCCTCCGTTCAGGGGTTTTCCCATTTGATTCACGTTTTTCATATGATTTCCCCTATTTCTATCATGTATTTGTGCGAGATGAACATGCGGGGCTAATCCCCTCCATCTTTAGGACCAGGAGTAGCCCGAGAATGCATTGTATGACAGTTTTATATTAATAATTCATATTTTCTCTCTTAAATCCGTGGTATAGTTTCGTTTTCTCCATATATTGTTATGCTTGATCACCATAATAATAACTTAATGCCCTTAATCACTTCGACAGAAGGATTAACGGTTGAAAAGAGACGAAACCTACATTAATCGATAAATCCCTTGACAAAGGAGGTGTAAAATTAATGGTGGAAACTGAGAGATCAGCTGTAATGCGCTTAGTTTAGGGGAATGATTACTACGACAGTGGAATCAACCTAAACCTAAGTAGTGAATTACACCACGACAGTGGGTAATTCTATTTTCAGGCCACTACCCGGATAGAGAGAGAAGATTGAGGAGTTATATGAAACCTAATGCAATGTTGACCCGCGGTGAAACCGAAATCCTAAAGATATCCTTTTGAATTGATTAAATCAACCTTTAATCGATTGTTTGCTTTGTTTTATTTTTATTTTCTTTTAATTTCGACAACAAACCCTACTTTGTTATCCGGCTTAGCTGGTCGCAAATAGTTAGTAGAAGTCTCCAATAATTCAACGTATCCCTGTGTTCGACTCGGGCCTCACAAAGGCCTATATTACTCGACGCGTACACTTGCATTTTTAGCGCGTAGTAAAATACACGTCAAGTTTTTGGCGCCGTTGCCGGGGATACGGCGAATTGTTGGCACTTCGAGTGCTACGAGCGGCCACTCTAGGCCACAAATTTTTTTATTTTGAAACACCTTCAAATATTTCAAAACTTTTCTATATTTGTTATACTCGTCTAAGCATAGTACTGAACTCGAATTTTCCTATTTCAGGTACTGTGTATGGTGCATACACGTAGTACAGACTACGAAAATCGCACACTCGAGGTTCCGTTCCCGGGACCTGAAGACGATGAGCATTCTGAGCACGAGTACCAAGAAGAGATAGATTCTGAATCTGAAGCAGAAGACATGGCCGAGCCACAGACTATATGGGAGAAGATCAAAGCTTCTTCCTCATCAGCTTCAAAGGGGCCTATAAAAAAGCAGGCGATCAACATACCGACATACAAGATCGATCCAGCATTGATTAACTTGGTAAAATCAAATGCATTTCATGGGTTGAAGAACGAGGATCCTATTGCACATATCAACCAGTTCGTCGAAAACTGTGACATGGTGAAGATAGACAGGTTTCCACAAGATGCTTTGTACCTCAAGCTGTTCCCGAGTTCCTTGGCAGGAGTAGCAAGAGAGTGGCTACATAACCTCGATGACAAATTTGTGGAGTCTTGGGATCATATGGTGGAGGTTTTCTTCGAGAGGTTTTTCCCTCCTGAGAAGACCAACGACATGATTAGGAAGATTCACAATTTCACCCAACAGGCGGGTGAAACATATTCTGAGACCTGGGAGCGATTTCAGGTTATGTTGAGGAGATGTCCGCATCATGGTTTGGACAAAGAGACACAGGTAAAAATCTTCTATTTTGCTCTCTCCGAGCATGATAGGAGTAATTTGGACTCAGCCGGGTCGGGATTTTTCCTAAATAACACTGACACTAGATGCTGGGAAATACTCAAGAACATGGCGAGAAAGCAGTCCTGGGGAGAAAGAGAGAGAGGTCCAGTTGAGCAAGCACGAGTTGCCAGCGAATCAAAGGCAATGAGAGAGCTGAATGAGAAGATGGATCTTCTCGCAAAGAAGTTACTGCAAAAAGAAGAAAATGAGTCCGAGGATGAGGCTCAAGTCAAGTACATGAGACAACAACAAGGGTACAGGAACAATGACTACTCATGGCGTAAGGACAAAAAGTTCTCATGGAAGGATCCGAACAATTTTCTGGAGGATCCGGAAGCCAAGCCCGCACCAGCTACAGAGGACAAGAGCACGGAGTTGCTCAATCAGGTCATCGAGCAAAACCAGGAGTTAATGAACACATTCAGGCAGCAAATCAAGCAACAAGGTGAATATATGAACCAATTTGGGCAAACATTGCAGAGCCATGGGGCTCAAATGAGGACCATAGAGACCTCCATGGCGCAGATGGCAGCTGAAATTGCTAATTTGAAGAAGCCAGCACATCCGGGTTTTCCGGGGAAAACCAGCAAGCCAAGGCCATTTTACTGAGAAGCGGCAAGAAGGTGTTGAATCCAAGAATGGATGAAACAAGCATACCGCAAGATAAAGTTGAAGGTGAAACCTCTACAGAGCAGCCCACACCAGTCACAGGGCAGGTTGAAGACGTAGCCGTGGATGGTAATGATGAACAAGTTGCTGAGGAGGAACCGCAGAAAATGACACCATATGTGCCACCCCATCATAGGGCACACACCGTTCCGGTCCCCTATCCGAATAGTGCAAAGGCAAGGAAGGTAGATGCACAATTTAAGAAATTCTTGGACAACTTTAGGAAGCTTTCGGTCAATATTCCGTTGTTGGAAGCTATTGAGCAAATTCCGTCATACGGGAAGTTTCTAAAAGATGTCATCACCAAGAAGAGGAAAATACCAGATACTGAGGTCGTGGTGCTGAAGGAGAAAGTGAGTGCCTTCATTATGGGCACTCTACCGCCAAAGAGACAGGATCCCGGATGTTTCAACATTTCTTGCTTTATCGGGAAGTTTAAATTTGGAGAGGCATTATGTGATTCTGGGGCAAGCATCAATTTGATGCCCCTTTCGACATTTTAAAAGATGGGATTAAAGGAGTCACGGCCGAGCAATATGACTATTCAATTGGCCGATAATTCTGTGGTGAAGCCTTATGGGATCTGCGAAGATGTCTTAGTAAAGGTGGATCTATTTGTCTTTCCAGCTGATTTTGTGGTTATGGAGATGTAAGATGAGCATGGCAATGAGCTGTTACTTGGACGTCCATTCCAAGCTACAGCCGACATGATCTTAGAGATGGGGAGAGGTCGCTTGACCTTAGGCATAGCAGATGACCGCTTTGAGATGGTCATGCCCACTAGCACTGCGTCTACTAAAGCAAAAGAATAATGTAACATGGTGAAACATGTGGATCACAACATCTCACTCTGCCTTGGAAAACCATTCTTGGACATGGCTCATGTGATGAGTAAGATGGATAATGGAACCTTAGCTGTGGACATCATGGAGCAAACTAAGGTTGTCTCTTTATGTAAAGCTGTTGGATTTCCGAATGATGAGAATGAGGACATTCCGCCTTCTTGGGAGGATGATGCGATTACTACTTTGGTTGTTGAGGCATATCCAGAACTGCCGCTGGAGGCTTGTTTGTTGAATGTTACCTATGATTGTATGCGGAGTAATTCACTCAAGGAGTGCGCCAAAATGCTTCAGATGCTTCCATGTTTCTATACGAGGCATTATGAAGATTTAGGTACACTTCCCCCATCGCTGAAATCATCTCTTATTTGCCCGCCAGAGTTGGAGTTGAAGCAGCTGCCCCCGCATCTTAAGTACGTTTTTCTAGCTGAGAAGGACAAGTTACCGGTGATTGTATCTGCTTACTTGAGTGCGGATGAGGAGGAGCAACTGCTGATAGTGCTCAAGAACCACCGTGGAGCTTTTGGGTGGTCTTTTGCAGACATTAAGGGGATCTCCCCTACACTTTGCCAGCATAAGATACGGCTCGAGGAGGGAGCCAAGCCAGTTATTCATCCTCAAAGACGTTTAAATCCGAGCATGATGGAGGTTGTGAAGAAGGAGGTCATCAAACTTCTTACTGCAGGTATTATATATGCCATATCAGACTCGACGTGGGTGAGTCCCACACAGGTAGTCCCTAAGAAGGGGGGAATTACTGTTACTAAAAATTTGTTGAATGAACCTGTCACCACCCGATTGGTAACCAGGTGGCGAGTTTGTATTGACTACCGTCGTCTGAATGCAGCCACTCTTAAGGATCATTTTCCTTTACCATTTATTGATCAAATTTTAGAACGTCTTGCCGGTCGGTCACATTTTTGTTTTCTGGATGGGTATTCGGGGTATAACCAGATTTCGATTGATCCTTTGGATCAAGAGAAATCTACGTTCACCTGTCCCTATGGGACTTTCGCTTACCGACGAATTCCATTTGGTTTATGTAATGCACCAGCGACGTTTCAACGCTGCATGCTCGCCATATTCTCTGACATGGTAGAACACTGTCTTGAGGTTTTCATGGACGACTTCTCGGTTTATGGTGCGTCATTTGATGAATGTTTATATAACTTAGACAAAGTGCTGCAGTGTTGTGAGGACACACACTTGGTCCTCAATTGGGAGAAATGTCACATGATGGTGACAGAGGGAATAGTGCTAGGACACAAGGTGTCTAGCAAAGGTCTTGAGGTAGACCCTGTGAAAATTGAGGTGATTTCCAAGCTGCCCCCACCAAATTCTGTAAAAGGGGTGAGAAGCTTTTTGGGACATGCCGGGTTTTATCGGCGATTCATAAAAGATTTTTCTAAAATTGCAAAACCTTTATCCGAACTTTTGTAGAAAGATGCGGTCTTCGATTTCAACGATAAGTGTCTTCATGCATTCGAAGTTTTGAAAGAAAAATTGATTTCGGCCCCGGTTGTTCAAACGCCGGATTGGACAAAACCCTTCGAATTGATGTGTGATGCTTCAGATTTTGCAGTAGGAGCCGTTTTGGGGCAAAGGGTAGATAATAAGCCCGCTGTGATTTTCTATGCTTCCAAAACTCTGAATGATGCTCAATTGAACTATACAACTACTGAAAAAGAATTACTCGCCGTCGTGTTTGCTTTTGAAAAATTTCGGCAGTATTTAGTTGGATCGAAAGTGGTTGTATGGACTGATCATGCTGCGATAAAATACTTGATGGAGAAAAAGGATGCAAAGCCCAGACTCATTAGGTGGATTTTGCTTTTACAAGAATTTGATATTGAAATCAAGGACAAGTCTGGAATTGAAAATGTAGTGGCTGATCATTTGTCTAGGTTAGAAAGGGTAGAGGAAAAAGATTTGCACATACCCATAACCGAGACGTTTCCCGATGAACAACTTTTGAAAATTAATTCTAAAGAACCGTGGTTTGCTGAAATTGTTAACTATTTGGCTTGTGGGATCATCCCGGAAGACTGGTCATATCAAGAGAAAAAGAGATTCTTTCATTTTTGAGATACTATTTTTGGGATGACCCAATTCTTTTGAAGCAATGTAGGGACGACATCCTACGCAGGTGTGTGCCTGAGGTGGAGTACGAGAGTGTTCTCCACCATTGTCATGCATCGCCTACGGGAGGACACCATGCCAGTTCGCGAATAGCAACAAAGGTGTTGGAAAGCGGCCTTTATTGGCCAACTTTGTTTCGGGATGCCTACGATTTTGTAAGGCAATGTGACCCGTGTCAGCGAGAAGGTAACATTCGAAGCGACAAGAGATGCCCCTGAATGTATTTCAGGAAGTGGAAGTATTTGATTTGTGGGGAATAGACTTCATGGGACCGTTTGTGTCTTCGAATTCAAATTTGTATATCTTGCTAGCTGTTGACTATGTGTCGAAGTGGGTGGAAGCAATCCCCACAAGGACTAATGATTCTACGGTAGTGTGTAGGTTTGTGAAGGAAAATATTTTCTGCAGGTTTGGGATACCCCGAATGATAATAAGCGATGGGGGTACACACTTCCGAAATCAGAAATTCTCGACACTTTTGAAGAAATATGGGGTCAAGCACAACATTGACACCCCATATCATCTACAGACGCAAGGCCAAGTGGAGGTCTCAAATTGGGAAATCAAGAAGATTCTAGAGCGAACAGTGGCATCCACAAGAAAGAATTGGAGTGCCCTACTACCGGACACATTTTGGGCATATAGAACGGCTTACAAAACACCTATAGGCACTACGCCTTTTAGGTTGGCGTATGGCCGGGCTTGTCACCTTCCGGTGGAATTGGAGCACAAGGCCCATTGGGTGCTTAGAAGGCTAAATTTGAATTATGATGAAGCTGGGAGAAAGAGGATGTTCGAGTTGAATGAACTAGATGAGTTGCGCATGACGGCATATGAGAATGCCCGCATATACAAGGAGCGCACAAAACTGATCCACGATCGCCATATCGAGCTGTGCACGTTCAAGAAGGGAGATAGCGTTCTGTTGTTTAACTCCCGACTCAAGTTGCATCCCGGGAAGCTGAAGTCCCGGTGGAGTGGACCATTCGTGGTGGAAGAGGTTAAACCGCACGGTGCGATTCTGGTGCGTAATGGAGATGCCACGTTCTTGGTGAATGGACAGAGGTTAAAGCTGTATTTTGGTGAAAATTACAAGAGAAAAGTGAATGAGGTCAAACTCATTACACTTGTGGATGAATGAGATGCTGGGAAGCCGTCTAGCCTAAGACGTTAAATAAGGGCGCTTGTTGGGAGGCAACCCAACCATCGGTACATTAGGATAGTTTAATTATAGTCATAGATTGCTTTCATTTCGTTTAAATTTTGATGTAAAGAAGATACCTTGATCCGTTTGTTCATTGTGCAGGCTGAGGCAGGGTCGATACCATCAACACACTGGTCGATGGTATTGACATAGGTTCAGGTTGACAACTGCAAGATTCGTGCTGTGTCGATACTATCGACGGTCTCGTCGATGGTATCGACACACCTACAGGCAGGTCGCGCAACAACTGTCGATAGTATCGACACAGCAGTCGATACCATCGAGATCTCTGGAGAAGTTCAGAGCGATTTGTCTCAGTCAACTCGATACCATCGACGGTCGTGTCGATGGTATCGACATGGTCACAGGTTGAAGTGAAAAAGTGGCGGTGTCGCAATGAAGCCAAGTCGATACCATTGACTCCTGTCGATGGTATCGACCATCCATGTCACCGATCCACACAACGACATCGACGACGATCGCAAAGTCCACGTTAGCGATCCGGGTGCTGCGTCGATACTATCGACTCGCGTCGATGGTATCGACAGGTCAGCAATCCGGGTTTCACGATCCAGCAATCGTCAGCCGTCGATACTCGCGAGGGAGGCGGATAGCATCGAGACGTGTCGATACCATCGACCCGCGTCGATGGTATCGACGGGTCAACAGTAGCGCCGGCCAAGTCTATATAAGGATAGTTATTACGTCATTTGACGTCACACCTTCAGAGTGAACTTCCTCCTTCACGCCGAGCACTTCCCCGAGCCATCCAAGATCGAAGAGCAGCAACATCGAGCAAAGATCTTCACCGAGCGGAGAATCAAGTCTCCATCTTCCCCGAGCACTTCTTCTTCAACCCCTTTCTCGTCGCCACCATGGTGCATACAGCCGGAGAATCATCCTCACACGCAACTCCGACGGAATTCATTCCACCACCAACGACATCAGTTGCTCGTCCCCGACTCATCCATCCTTCCCCAGAGATTCGAAAGATCTATGAGGAGATAATGAGGAGGAAGATCGAGCCCACCCGTTATGTGGACCGGGAGATGGTGCGCGATCTGAGATTCGAGGCCAACTTGGCCTATGTTCTTAACGGACAGGCCCGTAACACTAGAATAAGGCTTGGCGAACTGGAGCATCATCAAGATGGCCAGCCGTTCTTTAGTGACTGGCCGACATACAAAGAGCTGGTAGCCGAGTTCATGGCGTCGTTGGACGTCTCATCTATCCCAACGACATCAATGCTACTGACCGAGAGTGGATCCAGGGCCGGGTATCTTTCCGGCTGTACAACCACGACTACGTCCTCACGCTGCGGCAGTTCAACAAAATTTTCAACTGGAATCATTCCCAGTATGACCACCGGAGGCCGGACCACCGCACCGATTATGACATGATCTTCTCCGAGTTGGTGACGGTGCCACAAGGGAGGTCGGTTAGCTACCACAACGCTGCGGTAGCCGACTTCGAGCACCCCTTCGTCCGTGTTTTGCATCGGATGCTGAGTTCTACTATTTTTGCGCGGGGTGATCTGGCCCTTAGCAAATTTCAAGGCTCCGATCTCTTCTTTCTATACAAGCTTCTGAAGAGACAAGAATGCAATTGGGGTGCATTCTTTTTGTAGCGTGTGATGGATGTAAAGAGGAGTACGAGGAAAGCGCCGATTCACTTCGGTGGGCTCATCACCAAACTGGCGTCGTACTTGGGACTGAATTTCCAATCCCTCACTCCTCTTTCTACAAGAAGCAAGGTCAACTTGCAACATCTTCACCGGGCCAACTTAATTCTTCTTCGGGATGGCGCGGCATTTGCACATTTCCATGTGAATCAAGCATACTAGGAGTGCGTACTGCCGAATCCCGTCTTCAACATCGAGGGCGCACAACATTTCAGATGGCCGATCATAGCCATCGACTCCGATGAGGATGAAGGCGGCAACGACGGACAAGAAGGCGAGGCTGAGGAGGAAGAGGAGGCATTCACACCTCTTCGTGCACGGGTAGCACCCCGGAAGCATCCTCAGATGCATCCGGGTGCGTCTTCATCATCACAGCCCCCGCCGCCATCACCACAGCCCTCGCAGCCAAGCGAGGATGTCTACTCAATGCAAAGCATGTATACGATGATGCAGGACATACATCAGACACAGTAGCAGCATCTAGAGATGTATACCGGTATTCAGGATACTACGAACCGGTTACTTGACAACCAAAGGGCGATGTTCGAGAATGAACTTCTCCTCCTCGACAACCAACAGCAGATACACAATCGGTTGCAAAGGATGGAGATGCAACAGGAGCCCTTCTACGACCACTACTGGAGTCAGAGCTACTTTGGAGGCTATCTACAGCCTCCGCCGAGGACCCATTACGATCCGAGCTTCCAGGGGGAGTATCCTTCTTGGGATCCTACGGCCCCACAGTACCCACCTCCGCCTCCACAAGACTGATCGGGTATCTCTGTTCCACTCTTAAGTTTGTTTTTGACTATGAGGCCATAGTCGAATTCAAGCTTAGGGGGGTAGTTGGAACAGCTCTATCTTTTCTTTTATTGTTTTTAGTTTTTGGCAGTGTTATTTGTGTCTTGCATTTTTAGTTTTTGTAGGATCCACATGCTATCTAGTGTAACTGTGGATGTCGTAAAAGTTTGTCATCTTGCTGTTTGTTCATGGGAAATTTAAGGGAAATTTAAAAAAAAAATTTGTGTCTTTGGATAGCTTGCTTTGGTTGACCTTGGGGAACACATCCTACAAAAATGATTGATTATGTCAACTTTAAAACAACATTTCACACCTGTACTCCTATGGATTCATGCAAAGTGGACAGTAATGGTTGTTTGAGCCTAACTTAACCAAACGGTAATGAGACCTTAATTGGATGTAAGAGAGAGAACCCTCTAAACCACTACACAGGTCAGTAAGGAGGGACACATAATATCTTTCTAAGGTTCAGTCATTTAATCTTGTGATCATTCCACTTCATTTTTCCATAATCCACCTAAGAATTGGAAGTAAAGTGCAGTTTTAATTCCTTCTTGTGTGCATAGCAATTAGATAGGACTCACATTGATATTTTTCCATACTTGTGCATAAAAAGAAAAAAAATATAGGGATTCATGCACATTACCTTTAGGTGCATGCCATGTAGTTGCACTCATGATATTCATGCATAAAATACACCATGTATCTCAATTTTTCCTCAAAGGTGAATTAAACTGTTCCATACCTTCTAAATATTGCAAAGATTTCCAAGCATGAAGAAAATAGCCCAATAAACTTGTCCTTAAGCAATTATGGATATGTGGGCTAAAGAAAAAAAATTCTGAAAATCTGAAATAGAAAAAAAAAGAGAATTCAGAAGGAAGTGAAATAAGAGGGAGAAAGGAACAGGATATCACTCGCATTACGGGAAATTGAGTACATGATGTAATTTGATTAGACATCCATCTCATTTTGAGGTGGAAGGTTAGTGCATGCATCATTTCACCCAATTTTAGGCATTAGGGCATTTTCAATGTGCATTGGCATCATTTAGGACATTTTTGTATTATGCATGTTGAAACTGTACAATACTTCCAAGTTTTTCCATGAGCCACCCATTTTCATCCACCTGTTGCTCGGATTGGTAGGCCACCATGAATTTCTCCTCACTAATGATTATCAGGAGAACGACTTCCATGTAGATGGTAGTTAGGGCGAGCAATGTAGTATAGGCGATCACAAGATGCACCAATGTTGAATCGGCGAATTGTATTATGTTAACTGCCTTATGTGATAGTGTTCATCTGTTTGGAGGATAATTTCTTTTATTGATGATTACTGTCGCCTTTAGGGTAATTACCGTTATGTGGTTAGAGAAGGCCGGTTTGAGAATGTTCAGTGGGAGTCACATGGGATGTGGGGTTGGTGTGTTGTTTTTCAGTTGACATCTGCAATTCTATTCTAAGGATTAGTTGCTCGAGGGCGAGCAATGTTTAAGCTTAGGAGAGTTTGATGCGATGATTTTGAGTCGCATTTATAGACCTTTTTGATATGTGTTTTTTGCTCTTATTAGTCATTTTTATGGTCAATATTGCATAATTCACTCATTTCGGTCTTTGCCATCATTTTATGTCAAATCCCCTTAGTTTTATCATTTTGAGCATCAATTATCACTTGTGTGGATTTATTTGGTCTTGTCTTGGAATTTCAGGAAAAACAAGTATCTTCTTCCGTCGATACCATCGACGGAAGTCGATACCATCGACAAGGCTACAGGTTACCAGCCGAAAGGAGCAGCACAGAGTCGATACCATCGACACCAAGTCGATGCCATCGACGCATGGAGGCTACAACGTCACTAAACGACAAAACCGACGCTATAGAGAGTCGATACCATCGACCCTAGTCGATGGTATCGAGATGGATACAGGCACTCCGAAGAAAAGACAAGAAGGCTGTCGCTACTACACCGGGTCGATACCATCGACCCGCGTCGATGGTATCGACGCCGACAGATATGCGTTGGATTCATTTCGATCTCAATCGGGCGGCTGGAGTTAATTGACGACCTAATTAGGGACTTATACCTAATGACGGCCACCCAGACGAGATCATCATCTCATTTTCCATTGCACAAGTGCCGAGGAGCGAGAGAAAGGAGAACGGAGGCCAGAAGCTCATCCCTATCAATCCGGACGCTGCCAAAGATGAATTTCACCACCGAGAGGCGGGAAAGCTCGTGTTCTACGCAAAGGATCCACCGGTTCTCCTCCGTTCAGGGGTTTTCCCATTTGATTCCCGCTTTTCATATGATTTCCCCTATTTCTACCATGTATTTGTGCGAGATGAACATGCGGGGCTAATCCCCTCCATCTTTAGGACCGGGAGTAGCCCGGGAATGCATTGTATGACAGTTTTATATTAATAATTCATATTTTCTCTCTTAAATCCGTGGTATAGTTTCGTTTTCTCCATATATTGTTATGCTTGATCACCATAATAATAACTTAATGCCCTTAATCACTTTGACAGAAGGATTAACGGTTGAAAAGAGACGAAACCTACATTAATCGATAAATCCCTTGACAAAGGAGGTGTAAAATTAATGGTGGAAACTGAGAGATCGGCTGTACTGCGCTTAGTTTAGGGGAATGATTACTACGACGGTGGAATCAACCTAAACCTAAGTAGCAAATTACACCACGATAGTGGGTAATTCTGTTTTCAGGCCACTACCCGGATAGAGAGAGAAGATTGAGGAGTTATATGAAACCTAATGCAATGTTGACCCGCGGTGAAACCGAAATCCTAAAGATATCCTTTTGAATTGATTAAATCAACCTTTAATCGATTGTTTGCTTTGTTTTATTTTATTTTCTTTTAATTTTGACAACAAACCCTACTTTGTTATCCGGCTTAGCTGATCGCAAATAGTTAGTAGAAGTCTCCAATAATTCAACGTATCCCTGTGTTCGACTCGGGCCTCACAAAGGCCTATATTACTCGACGCGTACACTTGCATTTTTAGCGCGTAGTAAAATACACGTCAGGTGGGCACGACACGGCTGCACGGATCGGGCGGTGGCGTAGGAAGCGGAGACGGGCTCCTTGGACACGGATCTGGACGCCGGCGTCGGAAGGCGATGGATGGCGGCACATGGCTGGACTCCTCTAGCGCCGTGCTTTCGAACAAAATGAAATGAAACATATGTAGATTGGTCCTTTAGGTTGCGCGTGAATTAGCTAGAAACCCGGCCTATAGCGTCGGTTAAATGCAATAACCGACGCTACAAGTCAACTCTCTAGAGTCGGTTAACTACAAAAACCGTCGCTACAGCCTAAGTGGTGCCCGAATTTTTGTAAACCATCTATAAGGTCGGTTATTTTAAAAAACCAACCCTAGAGGTCAGTATCTATAAGGTCGCTTATCTATGAAAATCGATGCTAGAGTTCCAAAGCGGTGCCCGCATTTTTTGGACGCTATGGCATCAGTTATTTGGAAAAACCGATGCTATAGATCGATGCGCGAAGCCAAAATCGCATGAATTTTTTCCGCGGGAAACCTGTAAGGTCGGTTTTTATGATAAAACCGATGCTATAGTCTATTAGGTCGATTATTCTAATAAAAATGATGCTTTGGGCAGCGACGTTACTGGCCAAAAATGTAGTAGTGAATCTCATCTTATGAAAAGTAATTAGGCCTCATGAGGAACCTATGTTGCAATTCTAGTCCTTTTGAACATTGTTGAAATCAATGTTTTGTTTGTTTTGGACTAAAGTGCAAATTACCCAAGTTGACAGGTTTAAGTGCTAATTGTGCATGATAATATGTTCCTCATGTGTTGAAGCATCATGAGAGTGAAAATGATGCTAATGTGTGGCTTATGGAAGCCTGAATACGAAGAAAGAGCTGATAAAGCAATGTATGTGCATGAAAACCTAGTTTTGGTGTAATGTGCAATTTACCCAAAACCTAGGGTGCAATATGTGAATTACCACTTCAATAAGGTCCCTAATGTTTCTTGGCATCATGTAGAGCAAAGAAAATGAGAGGGGCGCCTCATTTGAATTAAGTTGGAGGAGAGAGAATCTTGACATTAAAATAATCAAGATTTAATCCTAATTGAAACCCTAATTCGATTTAGGGAAAAAATAGATGTATTAATTAAAGGGCCTTCAACCAAAATTAAAATGGTTGGATTCAGATGTGTGTGGACATCCTTGATTCTTGGAAGGACCACGAAAATATCCAAGGGAGTGGATAACTCACACACAATTTTATATGAAAAAGAAATATCCACTCACATATGGATATTAATATAATATGATTTGAGGTGCTTGATTTGCTTTTCTTTAAATCATGGATAATTGAGAGGAATAAGAGGAAAATAAGATAGCCTCATCCCTAAGGAAGTTGAGGGGGAAGAGGTAGCCATATTTTTGGGATTAAATGGATTTTTACAAAGCATATTCTCTCTCATTGTTTTTTTATATAAAAAGACCACGACCCCAACCTGTTGGTATGGTTCTTGATCCATTTCACCTTGATTCCATGGTGGAAATCAAAAATAAATTATGGATTTCTTCCTATTTTGATCTCCTCTTCAATTCTAACCATTCATTTTCACTCAAACCTTGAGGACGAGCCTTGGAATGGTGAAAGGAGTTGCATCCACCATTGTTGCCATGATCTTGGAGCTTTGGAGCTCAATTGGAGGCGGGTTTTATAACTTGAACCCTTGATTTTGTTATTGCATTCAATTCCTTATCAAATAATGATCATTTCCATATTCACGATAATTGAATTGGTTGATGGATGCAATCACCATGTAAACCACAACAGGTTTCGTGAGCTTAGAGGTTGAAGATGATAAGCACACACCTCTCCAAATATCCAAGGCAAACAGTCTTGATTGGGTTGCTCAAACGGTTTCCCAAACCGTTTGGGAGAAAATGGTTTTAAACCATTTTGAAGAAAATGGTTTCACCAAACCGCATGAGACCAAACGGTTTCAGACCGTTTGGTGGTGTTGACCGGGGTTGACCGTTTGGAGATCTGTTGAATATGATCTAGGTTAATGACCCATCATGTAACATCCCTGAACTGGGTTATGTACTAAGCCTAGATGTTTTGCTTAAATAAGTGATTAGATGCTTGTGTTTATCCTATGAAATGTAATTAAGGCTTTTGAGGAATTTATATTTCAATTTCAGTCCTTT
Organism: Alisma plantago-aquatica; assembly: GCA_963693085.1. NCBI lineage: Eukaryota > Viridiplantae > Streptophyta > Magnoliopsida > Alismatales > Alismataceae > Alisma > Alisma plantago-aquatica. Next base: position 551,444,923 of record OY856415.1, on the reverse strand, counting down.
TTGCATAATGTTGAAACATTGTTTTGTTAAAAATGGACTAAAGTGCAAATTACCCAAGTTGAGGGGTTTATTTTCAATTTGCACATGTTAAGATGTTACTTTAATTTTGAGACATAATAAGAATGAATATGATGAAGTGGTATGGATTCCACAAACTTGAGCACCAAGATATAGCTTGTACAACAATCCTTGTGCATTAAAACCTAGTTTTGGTATAATGTGAAAATTTACCCAAAACCTAGGGTTCAACATGTAAAATATACCTCTAGAGGATCTCTCATGTTTCTTGGCATCAAGTAGAGAAAATAAAATGAGAAGGGCTCCTCATTTGAATGATCAAGGAGGAGAGATAATCTTGATATTAAAACAATCAAGATTTAAGCAAATGGCCCTTTAATATATATACCTTATTAAGATGTTTGGTTTCTTTTCCTTTAAACCTTGGATAGTGGAGGAGTTTTGCATAAGATTAGAAGGTGGCCACGTATCCAAAGAGTGGAGTAAGTTTTAGTAGAAATAAGATGGAATAAAAAGAGATAACAATCTTTTTCCTTACCTTGGAAAAACCCATAAATATATAAGGAACCTTTTTCCAACAACACAAGGGGTCGTTTCCCTTAGTTCTTTTCCTTATCTTCTTGCTTTGGATGACCAAGGGAAAGCTATGGACCAGAGGAAGGACGACCAATTTGGTTTGGTAAGTATGGATCATCATCTATCTCGAATCCATGGTGGAAACTCTAAATTAATGGTTAGTAATTGGTTTTCTTCACACAATTTTCCTTTCTAGCCATCTTATCCATCCAAAACTTGAAGAAAGGACCTTGGACAAGTACTGGATCTTCATCCACCATTTAATCTACGAAGATTGGAGCTCTGGATCAGTCCTAGAGTCGGGTTTTATAACTCTAACCCTTAAGATTTGTTAATGAATCCTCTTTTCCTAAACTCGTTGTTTATACTTCTTCTTTAGACACCTTTGTGTGTTCTTACTATAATTTCCTTGAAGAACAGCCCCTGTTATTAAGGTAGAAGATGATGACGTTAATCTCTATGTTTATCCAAGTTTTACTTTAGCAAACGATCTCCCAACCTTGCTCAAACGGTTTGGAGCAAACAATTTCAAACCGTTTGAATGCAAACGATTTCACAAGAACGCATGGAAGCAAATGGTCCAAGATCATTTGGAGGCGTTGACCATTTGGAGGGTAATGTAGAATTATTACCTACCAAAAATCATCAATTAATTCCAAGTGGATCACCAATTGAAGGCCCATCAACCACCTAAACCCTAATCGGGTCAATTGTTGATTTCAATAATTGAATTAAGTTGAAGTTTGGGTTGAGTAACCCAAATGGTTTCAAAACCATTTAGGGATCACCCAAACGGTCCCAAGACCGTTTGGTGATCACCCAAGACCGTTTTGAGGTCAAGGGTTAAGCATAGTTGACCAATTGAGGATTCAATGATATCAAGTTGATGAGTAATCGATTGCTGAATTGGTGACTAAACCTAGGATCCTAACCCTAATTGAATGACTTGGTTTTTGATAAAATAATGGGCAAACGGTCACAAGACCATTTGGAGGATATACAAATGATACCAAGACCGTTTGGGGGTCACCCAAGACCATTTGGAGGTTTAGGGTTGACTATGGTCAAGTGGTTGAAAATCTAAAGGTAACAAGTTGAAGTGTAATCGATTGTTGACCTAGTGATCAATTCTATGAGTCAAACCTTAATTGGTTGAGTTAGGTTTTGATGTTGACTTGAGAAAACGGTCGCAAGACCATTTGGAGGTCATCCAAATGATCCCAAGACCGCTTGGGGTCAGGTCATGATCAAATTGAATGATGGTTTAATGATTTCAAATCAATTAGACTCACATTGAAGCACATGTTGAAGGGTCATTGATTTCAAACCCTAATCCAATTGATCCAAGCCCTAATTGATGATCAATTGAGGGTCAATTGAGTGTCAAATCAGTTGAGGGTTCACCTAATTGACTCAATTGATGAGTGGCTAACAATTTCATGATTAATTGAGGGGTTCAACATTGGAAACCTGACGTGTGTATTGAATGCACTAACAAATTCACCCGGGGTTGAAATCCCCGAGCTTTTACCAAAACCACAGTGCAATAATACCACCCACAAGCGGACGAGTCTTATCGCAGTATAGTTGAGGATCGAACCCAAAGGACAATGTTTTTAAGAATCCTAGTCAGTTGAATCTAGCTCAAGTAAAACTAATATTTAGAACAATTGGTTGATTTGGGGTTATTTAAACTAATTGCAAGGAAGTAAAAGCTGAATTAAAGATGGGTTTAGATCAATGATATGGAATCGCTGGGATGGTACCGGGTTTGACCACCGCTACACACACAAACATATTCGATCGTAAACAAACCAGGCAAGATATAACACTTCAAGTAGAGCTGCTGCAGAACCCCCCTTACGGGCGTTAGGTTCATGTAACCATCACCATAGGCATCAGATGTCTCATCACCATCCAGATCACTTTACTTACGGCTCTGAAGATACAAAAATCCACGGAGGTTGTGAACCCCCCATACGGGCGTTAGGCGCACAGAAGCATCACCGGAGGCAAGATGGCTCGTCCCCTCGCGGATCAGACACTTGCGACCTCAGTGAAATCCCATCCTATTTCTAGTTTGGAAGTCAGCCGCGTTAACCGGTAAGCGAATAGGCGGGTAACATACTACAAACATCGACGAATAACAAGAAGATACAAAATCCAACTAAGGTTATGAACCCCCCCCCATACAGGCGTTAGGCGCACAGAAGCGTCACCGAAGGCTAGATGGCTCGTCCCCTCGCGGATCACACACTTACGACCTCAGGGAATCCTTTCAGAAGTTCTCGTCAAGGAGTCTAACTCATTAAACGACATTCATACCTACGTATAGATGTTATCACAACATAGGGAGCACAAAGATGAAAGCAAGCAATTACCCGAACTACGAACATAACGGTTAACGACAAAATGAAGAGTTATATACATTGCCATGGAGAGTTTAACAAAAGAACATAGTTTGCATGGGCAACGAGGCTAGTCCCCGCACCCCAGCGAAAAGGTACTACTCACTCATGGTGCAAGATACAAGAAGGATGAGAGAGAAAGAGAGATCCACCATGAGCTCGGTGTAGGAGGTGGTCGTAGCCCAGTGAAGAAGATACGCCCCTTGCTCCGTCTTCCTTCTCTTCTCAACCTCCTTGGTTGCAACACAGGCAGTAGGTGGAGTGGAACTCGATCGGAGTTGTGCTCTGGCAGCCTAGCAGCGTCCAGATCCAATTCCCCCAAATGAGGACCCTTGGGGTCTATTTATAGGCTCAGATATGATCCCAAATGGTTTGGGTAAGTTGCTGGAAATATCCTCTCCTAATGGTTTGGAGACCGTTTGGTGCCAAACGGTTTGAAGACCGTTTGGTGCCAAATGGTTTGGAGATCGGGAGCCGCGTCAATTGGTCTTGAAATTGGTCTCGGTCTCGGCTCGAATGCATGGCTTTTGTTCTTTGATCGGTCTCTGCACTCGCGGCAAACGGTCTTGGAAACCACATGGATCCAAACGGTCTTGAGACCGAATGGACCCAAATGGTCTTGAGACCGCATGAACCCAAACTGTCCGCGCTTTTTGTCGACTCACGCGCAAGCCAGGATCAACTTCCCGACTGGTCACCCATCCTAGTACTACTCCAAGTTGAGCACGCTTAACTATGGAGTTCTTTAGAGATGGGCTCCCGGAAAAGGAGGTGCACCTTGGTGATATGGGTAGTCTAATCATTCCTTTTAAGATCATGTTATCCGAGGCCTCAAATCCTGGGATGTTACATCTTGTGACCGCATCGACCCAAACGGTCTTGAGACTGCATGGTCATGCGATTTGTAGTTCACGTGGTCGACCTAAGCAAACGATTTCGTCATTCGATCTTCGTGCATTCCAGCAAGCAGTCTTGAAACCGCATGGACCCAACGGTCTTGGGACCACAAAGGCTCAATCGGTCTTGAAACCGCATGGGCCCAAACAATCTTGGGACCGCATGGACCCAAACAGTCTTGGGACCGCATGCGTGGAATTGTTTGGTTTACCTACATAAATTGAATGATATTTAGTTAAAACCTTGATTATTGAATCATCCAAGTAGATTCACACATTATGATTCATATTAGGGTGAAAAGGTGTGAAAAAGATTTGAATTTGTTCCAAAGAGGTAATTGAATTCCATGATGAGTATGCACTCATCAAAACACCCCGAACTTAAATGTTTCTCGTCCTCAAGTAACATAAAATTCGAAACAGTTGCCAAATGGATACTTTCAATTCGTGTGATTGCTTCATCTTCACATCACGAATGTTTTCTTTCTGCTCAGTATGAATCAGTACCTCAACCTCCTGGGATCACTAAACACATCTTACCATAGCTTCGTTCCTGAGTTTGTTTTCCAATATCACTTCCTCCTCACTTTCTCCAATCAACAAGCATGTCAAAGAGTTTTGTAAGAGTCCAGAGATACCCGCAGAATCAACAAGTGTGCATCCGATCTGACACGGGTGTTTTTCGGGATAGTGGGGGCATGCATTGTGCCCTTAGGTAGAAAAAGGAGTGAAAGGTGGTATGGAAAGAAGAAGTAAATCTCTCCTCTATTCGACTTGAGATTTTTATTTGTTTTGCAATTTCATTTATTGCATTTTTTTGTGCAAATCGCTCCTCTATTCGACTCGAGATCACATTTCTTTTTGTGTACACTTTGGCATCTTTTGTTTGCAAATCTCTCCTCTATTCGACTCGAGATTGCATTTTTGGTGGTACACCCCTATTTATTGTGAGGGGTATGGAAGAAGCGAATAAGGGGGAAGTGGCGTGCCACCCTGAACTTAGGGTTTGGCACATATTCGGCTATTTTGTTGCTTTTTGGTGGATGGAGGGGTATGAAGATGATAGAAGAAGCGTAGAAGAGAGTTCATATCAGAATGCAACTTGATTTACAATTCAATACACCCGTTTTTTCTATTTGTCGTACTCTGCTCAAATAATGACTTGATGCAGATCTGGTGGGGATTCCGAGCCATTGTTCCACTAGTCAGTTAGGAAGCATGACGTGTTTGATCCCTATCAGTTTGGCAGATACTTATCATTTTCGTAGAAAGTATTATGATGTTAGGAATCATAAGCTTCACAGGATGATTTCAAGCAAAAGGCATATTTCAAAAATCGGTACTTTTGAGGATCTACTTCGAATAAGGAGGATATTATGATAGAAGATGCATAGCAAATTGGTTAGTGACATTTTATCAACAAGTGTCAAAAATTCATCAAGTATCTGTTCAAAAATTTTGAAAATTTTTATGATAGAGAAAACTTGAGTATGAAAAGAGGGTGTATGTGGAAAATGAGGTGCGTACCACCCACCCTCCACCCCGAACTTAGAGATTTGCTCGTCCCGAGCAAACTTTAAATCCAAGATGGAGGGGAAAGGTTACACCGGTTATGACCGCCGAGTGTGATTGCGTTCTGATCAGCGCAGCTCTGATCTTTTGTCTGAAATTTTGTATGGCAAAGGGTAATTAGATCTTAAGAATACTATCTCATAAGGCAAATTTTATTTAAGGAAGAGTTAACTAAATAGTGAAACAAAATTTGGAAAAAAAAAGTAAAACAGATTTATTAATCAGGTTGCCTCCCGACAAGCGCCTTTGTTTTATTTCGATGGCTTGACCGAATTCCTCAGTTTCATGGTGGGTCTTTTGGATTGGCAAGTTCCAGCATTATTTCTGTGCCGATGTCAGTTGAGGTGAAATATCTCTTCAAGCGGTGACCATTTACTACAAATTCGCCTGACTTGTCATTCCATAAAGTGAAAGCACCATGTGGAGAGATGCTCTTGATGATGTATGGTCCACACCAGCGTGAGCGGAGTTTTCCTGGGAATAACTTTAATCTTGAGTTGAATACCAGAACTTGATCCCCCACTTGTATGTATTTTCTTTTCAGATGTCCATCGTGCCAAAGTTTTGTACATTCTTTGTAGATTCGTGCATTCTCATAGGCAGTCATTCTGAGTTCATCCAGCTCGTGGAGTTGCAGAATCCTGGCTTGGCCTGCTTATTTCATATCAAAGTTCAATTGTTTAATTGCCCACCATGCCTTGTGTTCTAGTTCGACTGGCAGGTGGCAAGCCTTTCTATATATCAATTGAAAAGGTGTAGTCCCAAGGGGGGTTTTATAAGCAGTACGATAGGCCCATAAGGCGTCGTTGATTTTTGTTGACCAGTCCTTTTGATTACGTCCAACGGTTTTCTCAAGAATAGCCTTTAGTTGACGGTTCGAGACCTCTACCTGTCCACTTGTTTGTGGATGGTAAGGTGAAGCTACCTTATGTGTTACACCGTATTTTCTCAGTAAAGCTTCAAAGCTTCTTTCAACGAAGTGGGAACCTCCGTCAGATATCACGGTTCGTGGCACTCCAAACCGGGGAAAGATAATATCTTTGAATAATTTGATGATGGGTTTTGAATCACTAGTGACGGTTGGTATAGCTTCAACCCATTTTGAGACGTAATCCACCGCCACTAGGATGTATGAAAATACATTAGAAGATGGGAATGGACCCATATAGTCCACCCCCCAGACATTGAATATCTCAACTTCTTGCCATAGATTCAGTGGCATCTCGTCTATCTTTTTTATATTGCTAGATCTTTGACATTTGTCACAGGACAGGACAAAATCATAAGAATCTTTGGATATGGTTGCCCATAAGAATCCGCACTGCAAAACCTTTAGAGCAGTCTTTTTAGAGCTCATATGCCCAGCCACAGGTCCTGAGTGACATTATTCCAGAAGAGATTGAGCTTCCTCTTCGGCGATACAACGTCTATACAAACCATCAACACAAAGTTTAAAAAGGTATGGTTCATCCCAGTGATAATGCTTCACATCATGCATGAACTTCTTCAGTGTATTCCCGGTGCATTGAGGGTGGACTACTCCAGCAACAACATAATTTACAAAATCAGAATACCATGGTATAACTTCTGAGACCCTCATTAGTTGATCATCTGGTAGGGAGTCATTGATTGGAATTTTCTCAGCATCCAGAGTGTGGATGCGAATGAGGTGATCTGCTACAACATTTTCCGTCCCTTTTTTATCTCTTATCTCTAAATCGAATTCTTGTAGTAAGAGGATCCATCTTATCAGCCTTGGTTTTGCATCTTTCTTTGCCAGAAGGTAACGTATAGCAGCATGGTCTGTGTAGACAATGACTTTCGAACCGATAAGGTATGACCTGAACTTGTCGAAAGCATATATGACTGCTAGAAGTTCATTCTCAGTAGTTGCATAATTCCTTTGGGCTTCGTCGAGGGTTTTTGATGCATAATAGATCACATAATGTTTCTTTTCTATATATTTCCCCAAAATAGCACCCACTGCGTAATCACTGGCATCACACATGATTTCAAAAGGATGGTCCCAATTGGGGGCTCTAATGATGGGGGTTGTTGTAAGGGCCTTCTTCAGCATGTTGAAGCTTCTGACACATTCTTCATTAAAATTTAAATCGGTATCCTTTAATAGCAGGTTTGTCATCAACTTAGTTTTCTTGGAAAAATCCTTTATGAATCTTCTATAGAATCCGGCATGACCAAGGAAGGCACGAACTTATTTTACATTTGTGGGAATAGACAATTTAGAGATCACTTCAATCTTGGCTTTATCTACTTCAATTCCTCTATTTCTAACCCTATGGCCCAGAACAATGCCTTCTGTTACCATGAAGTGGCATTTTTACCAATTTAGCACGAGATGTGATTCTTCACAACGTTTGAGGACCAGGGAGAGGTGCTTTAAACATGAATCAAATGAGTCTCCATATACAGAAAAATCATCCATGAAGACCTCCATAATAGTTTCAGTAAGACCCGCGAATATTGCATCCATGCAATGTTGAAAAGTTGCGGGTGCATTACAGAGACCAAATGGCATTCTTTTAAATGCATATGTTCTGAATGGACAGGTGAAAGTTGTTTTTTCTTGATCATCTAGATGTATGGGTATTTGATAGAATCCAGAGTAACCGTCAAGATAACAAAAGTATTCTTGGTGAGCCAACCTTTCTAAGACTTGATCGAGGAAGGGCATAGGAAAATGATCTTTTCGATTTGCCTTGTTTAGTTTTCTATAATCTATGCACATCCGCCACCCTGTGACTGTTCTAGTGGGGATGAGCTCGTTATTTTCATTCCTTATAACAGTTGTTCCACTTTTCTTTGGGACAACATGTACTGGGCTAACCCATGACGAATCTGATATTGGGTAGATTATTCCAGTTGTGAGAAGTTTGATAATCTCACGACGGACTACTTCCTTCATATTAGGATTCAACTTCCGTTGATGCTTGATAGTCGGCTTGTGATCTTCCATCATAGGAATCTTATGCATACACAGAGCTTGACTGACCCCTGTGAGGTTGCTCATTTTATAGCCGATGGCTTTCTTTCTTCCCCTTAATTCCTTCAGAAGTTTCTCTTCTTGTTTAGTCATCAAATCAGAATTTATAATAACTGGACAAACTTTGAGATCGTCTAAAAACATATACTTCAGTCCTTCAGGAAGGGGCTTCATTTCGGGAGCCTCATGGTTTTCGCTAGTTTCTTCAGTAGTTTCGGTAGCCTTGAGTTCTTCACAAGTGGCTTCAACATCTTCTTCAATAGAGTCTAGGGATTTGATGTAATCCTCTGCTCGGTTGTCGATAGGTTCATCGATCGATAAATTTGATAGAGCAGTTTCTAGGGGGTCGTACGATCCGTGATACTCTTGGGTTAGTTGTGACATTTTCTCAATGCAATCAATCAGATAGACTTCTTCCTGTATACTTGGTCTTCTCATACTTTCAAAAACTTTGAATTCCAGAGTCTCTTTGCCTAATCTAAGCAGAAGGGTACCAGCTTCAACATCAATTAGGGCTCTTGCAGTGGCGAGGAACGGACGACCAAAGATGAGGGGATATCTGGTGTCTTCTTTTATATCCATAATGACGAAGTCGCATGGGACATATGTGTCCTTTCCCACCTTGACCGAGATATCTTTGAGGATTCCTAACGGTCTTTTTATCGAATTGTTCGCGAGTTGAATAGTCATAGCAGTAGGAAGTAATTCTGCAAACCCTAATCTTTTGCACAGGCTGGATGGCATAATAGAGATGCTTGCGCCAAGATCTGCCAATCCTTTCTTGCATGATGAGTCACCAATGTGACATGAAATTCCAAAGGATCCTGGGTCTTTTTTATTCTTTGGCATCCTTCTCAATATGATATCCGATGTAGTTGTAGCCAATTTTACCGTTTCATATTCTTCAGTTATGTACTTCCTGGTGAGAAGCAACTTTACATACTTAGTCTAGGCTGGTATCTTAGCAAGAGCATCCAAAAAGGGTATATCAACATGGAGTTTCTTCATAGCCTCTTTGAACTTATTGAATCTAGTGTCAAGTTTGGTTTGCCTTAAGCATGATGGGAAGGGTATACGAGGCTTGTAAACAGGAACATATGGTTCAGGTGTTTCAACTTCTTCATCAGTGGATTTCTCAGGACTTCCCTTGTCTGTCTTATCTTCCTTTGGTTGTGACTCAAGTGTTGTTGAGTTTTGAACACTAATGGGTTCATCTTCGTCAGTAATAACTATAGGTGTCTTCCCTGGGGGATCTGAATACTCTTTTCCTGATCTGGTGGTGACAGCCTTCAACTGTTCAGGATGTTTGGGATTGTTCAAGGGTTGGCCGACAAAGACTCCAGTTGGTGGCTTTATGCTAGCTGCAAGTTGAGCTAGTTGAGTTTCAATGTCCTTCTACTGAGCCTGTTGGTTAGCTATCATAGTTTGCTGAGTTTGTAACATCTTTTCAATAGCTGACAACTTGTCATCAGGAGGGGTGGATCCTGCTTGTACTTGTTGTTGATTCAGGTTCTGATACTGAGAGTTGTTCAGATAGTTATTGTAGTTCCTATTATGAAAATTTCCTTTGAAGTTTCCTTGATTCCCAAAGTTCTGTCGTTGATTATACTGGAATCCAAGAGGGCCTCTTGATTGATTGTTGGGACCGAATTGATGCGAGTTTATATCTCCTGAGGGGTTTCCATATTGAAAACCCGAGTGATTCCTATTTTGATTCGGATTGTAATAGTTCTGCCCAGGGATGGTGTTGATAGCGTTAAGGTTCTCCATTTGGCGATTATCTCCTTGTCCACATGCATTGCTTAGAACAACGTCGTAGAGAACATTGCATGATAGAGTGGAATGATCTATGCCTTTGCATGGTTCGCAGAATAGAGAAGTGGACTTGACCTGTTCTGGTTGTTGAGTAGGTGAACATCCTCTTCCAATAGCAACTAGGGATGATTCTATATGATCTTGCTTGGCGACTAAGACTTTCAAGGTTTCAGCGATAGACTTGTACTCTGGAATAGCTTCAGCCATAGCTACCTTCAAGACTCCTTTACCTACAAATCTACCCCAATTGGCTTGATTTTCTACTCCCAGGGTGACGAATCTCCATGCACTGTCATAGCTTTGACACATGAAGTTTCCTCCGGATGAGGAATCTAGAAACATCTTAAAATCATCCTCCACACCCCTATAGAAGATTTCTATGAGTTGATTCTTAGGAATTCCGTGGTGTGGACATTTACGTAGGAGCTCTTTGTACCTATCCCACGCTTCAGCGAGAGTTTCTCCAGGGACTTGGGTGAAATTTGTTATTCGACCCTTGATTTCATACGTAAGAGATGGAGGGTATAACTTTTCCAAAAATGCATTTTGGAGTTGCTCCCAGGTGGTGATGGGTACTTCACTTTGTAGTGAATTGTACCAACTGATGGCTCTATCAACAAGGGAATACTTGAAGAGACGGAGTCGAATGGCATCATTAGAGACTCCATTTTGCTTTGTCATAGCACACAGGTCGATGAATCTCAGAAGATGTCCTTGGCTATCATCCGCTTGTTTGCCATAAAAAGGATTATTTTGAAGCAATGTGATCCAATGTGCTCTAATCTCAAAATTGGCAGCATCGATGGGAGGAGGCTGTACTGGATGATAAACATTCGCATCCATCGGGATAGAGAACTCTCTAAGATCCTTTTGTAGTTCAGCTGCTTGTGCTGCTAAGATCTCCTGTTGAACCGCAACTCTAGCTTCTTGCATGATCCTCTCTCTTTGTGCATTGATGGCTTGAGCCACTCTTCGGGCTACTTCTTCTTATTGTGCCATCCTTGCTTGATTTTCTCTGATCTGACGATGGAAGGTTCTATCTATTTCTGGATCAAAGCTCACAGTGAGTCCAGGACTGTCCGAACGGTGCATACACTATGCGTTGGGTAGCACCTGAGAATTAGAAAGATTTTGGAAATGAGATCCACAAAGTAGAGTCAAGTTTCAAGTAGTTAAGCGATTGTTTTAAAAGAAAAGAAAAATCCTAGATTAGTCTTAGAAGAACTAGATTAGACTGACTGATTCCGTTGTCCCCGGCAACGGCGCCAGAATTTGACGTGTGTATTGAATGCACTAACAAATTCACCCGGGTTTGAAATCCCCGAGCTTTTACCAAAACCACAGTGCAATAATACCACCCGCAAGAGGACAAGTCTTATCGCAGTATAGTTGAGGATCGAACCCAAAGGACAACATTTTTAAGAATCCTTGTCAGTTGAATCTAGCTCAAGTAAAACTAATATTTAAAATGATTGGTTGATTTGGGGTTATTTAAACTAATTTCAAGGAGGTAAAAGCTGAATTAAAGATGGGTTTAGATCAATGATATGGAATCACTAGGATGGTACCGAGTTTGACCACCGCTACAAATGCAAACATATTTGATCATAAACAAACCATGCAAGATATAACACTTCAAGTAGAGCTGCTGCTGAACCCCCCATACGGGAATTAGGTTCGCGTAAGCATCACCATAGGCATCAGATGTCTCGTCACCATACGGATCACTTTACTTACGACTATGAAGATACAAAAATCCATAGAGGTTGTGAACCCCCCATACGGGCGTTAGGCGCACAGAAGCGTCACCGGAGGCTAGATGGCTCATCCCCTCACAGATCATACACTTACGACCTCGGTGAAATCCCATCCTATTTCTAGTTTGGGAGTCAGCCGCGTTAATCGGTAAGCGAATAGGCGGGTAACATACTAGCAAACATTGACGAATAAAAAGAAGATACAAAATCCAACTAAGGGTGTGAACCCCCATACGGGCATTAGGCGCACAGAAGCATCACTGAAGGCTAGATGGCTCGTCCCCTCACGGATCACACACTTACGACCTCAAGGAATCCTTTCAGAAGTTCTCGTCAAGGAGTCTAACTCGTTAAACGACATTCATACCTACGTATAGATGTTATCGCAACATAGGGAGCACAAAGATGAAAGCAAGCAATTACCCAAACTAAGAACATAACAGTTAACGACAAAATGAAGAGTTATATACATTGTCATGGAGAGTTTAACAAAAGAACATAGTTTGCATGGGCAGCGGGGCTAGTCCCCGCACCCCAGCGAAAAGGTACTACTCACCCATGGTGCGAGATACAAGAAGGATGAGAGAGAAAGAGAGATCCGCCATGAGCTCGGTGCAGGAGGTGGTCGCAGCCCAGTGAAGAAGATACACCCCTTGCCCTGTCTTCCTTCTCTTCTCAGCCTCCTTGGTTGCAACACGGGCAGTAGGTGGAGTGGAACTTGATCGGAGTTGTGCTCTGGCAGCCTAGCAGCATCCGGATCCGATGCCCCCAAATGAGGACCCTTGGGGTCTATTTATAGGCTCAGATCTGATCCCAAACAGTTTGGGTAAGTTGCTGGAAATATCCTCTCCAAACAGTTTGGAGACCGTTTGGTGCCAAACGGTTTGAAGACTGTTTGGTGCCAAACGGTTTGGAGATCGGGAGCCGCGTCAATCGGTCTTGAAATCAGTCTCGGTCTCGGCTCGAACGCGCAACTTTTGTTCTTCGATCGGTCTCTGCGCTCGCGGCAAACGGTCTTAGAAACCGCATGGACCCAAACGGTCTTGAGACCACATGAACCCAAACGGTCTTGAGACCACATGAACCCAAACGGTCTTGAGACCGCATGAACCCAAACGGTCTTGAGACCGCATGGACCCAAACGGTCTTCAGACCGCATGGAACCAAATGGTCTTGAGACCGCATGGACCCAAACGGTCTTTAAACCGCATGGACCCAAATGGTCTTGAGATCGCATGGTCATGCGATTTGCAGTTCACGCGGTCGACCTTAGCAAACAGTTTCATCATTCGATCTTCGTTCATTCCAACAAGCGGTCTTGAAACCGCATGGACCCAAATGGTCTTGGGACCGCAAGGGCTCAATCGGTCTTGAAACCGCATGGGCCCAAACAGTCTTGGGACCGCATGGACCCAAACGATCTTGGGATCGCATGCATGGAATTGCTTGGTGTTAAAACCTTGATTATTGAATCAGCCAAGTAGATTCACACATTATGATTCATATTAGGGTGAAAAGGTGTGAAAAAGAGTTGAATTTGTTCCAAAGAGGTAATTGAATTCCATGATGAGTATGCACTCATCAAAACCCTAACTCAATTGAAGTAGTTGAGACACTTTTTGGTCCTTGCGGTTTTGAGGTGGTTTGGACCAAACGGTCTCAAGACCGTTTGGGACCAAACAATCCCAAACCGTTTAGTCTCATGCGGTTTCAAGGTAGGTTATGTCCATGCAGTTTCAAAGTCAAACTTGACCAAACAGTCTTCACCCCATCTTGGGCAAACGGTCTTGAGTGTGCACTTTACCAAACGGTTTCAAAAGTCAACATGACCAAACGGCCTTCACCACCAAACGGTTTTAAGGGCAGTCCAAGACTGTTTGGAGGTTTAGTGTACAAGACCGTTTGAGGTCTAAAAAGGTTAAGATCATTTGATACCTTAGTGGTCAAGATGGTTTAGTGGTTGATTAACCTAAACCTCATATATACTTAAAGTGATTAAAGGACCAAGTAAGTAGTTGATTGAGACATGATGTGATTAATGGTGATTATAATAAAGGTACCCTTGATGGGATAGAGTGATTAGTACTCTTTGAATGAGTAAGCCTTAATGATCACAATAGTAATGACATAACCCTTGATGTCAATATTGAAATGACTTAGCCTAATCAAGGGTGATGCAAACATTAACTTCTAGAAATATGAGAGAGAATACTTCTTATATGAATGATAATCAAGTAATGGACTCTCAATATGAAGGAATACCTAATTAGGGTATGATCCATCTTAGTGAGATCATGAAACCCTAATTATGATGGTTAATGAATCATAACCCTAATTGAGGGAAATAATGGGAGTATCCCTAATATATATGATGATATAATTCTAATTCATAATGATGACATGGTACCCTTAAATTAAAGGTACTTTGTTGATCATTCCTACTTAGGGTGAATACTAAACCCTAATGGTAAGATATGAACGATGACCTTAACTAAGTAAGATTTTATGTGAATAGTGAACCCTAACCCAGGGTAATGTGATGAGTATAGTAAATCCTAATTCAGAGTATACTAAATAATAACTCTAAACCTTGAGTGATGTGATATGAATAGTAAACCCTAATCGGTTTGAAGTATTGATTTCATAAGTATAAAACGGTCGTGGTGATCTTCTGTAGCATGACTGTGCAAGGTAGCACGACCGTGGTGGCTTCCCCTTGCACGTCTTTTCTTGGCTGCACGACCGTGATACTCTATACTTGACTTGGAATTGATTGCAAGTAAACCTTAGCCAATAGTGATGCTATCATTATTTTACATTGTGCTGATATAGATATAATGAGCCTGTTATTATTTATATTAATCATACATGTTTTTATGAAATAGTGAGCATATCCAGGTAAGAGCTATGATGCAATATTCATTAAAGCACTTTAAAAGCTTTGAAATCAATGATATGCTATGTTGCCTAGTGAGAGGTAACAAATGAGACTGATAGGCTGTATGAGCCATGAGAAATATCTGTATTACTACAATCATGTTCACATTGTTAAATGACTTGATGGCTACATGTTACTTAGTAACAAGTGTTTTGCTGAACTAAGGTTTTGAACACCCATGCTCTTGAATCATAATGATGAGATGGTTAGGGATTGATATCCCAATAATAACTAGATGTGAAATGAACTTGATACAATTAGTACTTTTTCATTATAGCAATTGTTCTATTGGTTTATGTTTGAAAACATGCCTGATGTTAAAAGAATGCCATAATGTACTTAAATAATCAAGTATAATGATATCAAGTAGAGCCCTAACCATATATCCATCATTGTCAGAAGTTAAATGATGATGAAATAGGTTTTCCTAAGGGAACTCCTGGAGAGCATACTTTTGAGTATGTGGGGGTTATGGATGCATATATCCTTACGTCCTAATGAGGGAA
Source organism: Alisma plantago-aquatica (assembly GCA_963693085.1). NCBI lineage: Eukaryota > Viridiplantae > Streptophyta > Magnoliopsida > Alismatales > Alismataceae > Alisma > Alisma plantago-aquatica. The sequence goes on along the minus strand of OY856415.1, from coordinate 551,429,433 downwards.
TTGATGTGAGATTTACATTTAATCTCTCACTCCTTCATTATATGTTTATGCCAAGAAGATGTATCACTAATCTCCCGATGATGTTGTTAATGCCGCATCGATGAGAGATAAACAAGAAATCCCTCGATGGCGAAGAGAGTACAGTATGTCACTATAACTCTAATAGCAAAGTTGCTAGAATACCCTGGAAAGCTATTATAGTAGAGACACAAGATGTCCTGCATGTTGTACCTCACAGTGACTGAGGAAGATGAGGTCATAGAAATTTGACTCTTCTGATGACCCATGTATGGTACCGATTGCGATTTCATAATGGTCGGTTGGAGTACGAGTGGTATATCTCATCTCCTCAGGGCATAATTATGTTTGAAAAATGTAATCAGCCGTGTAGCATATTTTCTTAGGTTGAACTGCGAGAAACAATGATTGATGATACATTGTTTATTGAGTCCTTATTGGACAAGTAATATACATGTTCTTCGTATTCCTTATTAAATGAATGACTTGCTATTCAAGCATGTTATAATTGAAATGATTGCATAAAGAATACTGAATTATTTAGTTATTCAATGATTTACCTACTATTGAATATTTATAATTCTGCTGCTCTATGTTATTCAATTATTTGCAATAACAATGCTTCTGGCGAAGAGTTATAACTCTCGCTGGGACAATTATTCAATTGTCTCACCCCGTGGGATTCAACCTTTTGGGTAGACGCCGAGGATGAAGGAACCCTTCAGTGGGTGAGCAGCAATAGCAACAACAACATCCATGACAGCAGTGAAGTGGAGACACTATATGTTAAGTCTTGTAGATAGAATGTCCTATGTGTCGTCTCTGTACTCTCAGGTCCTAGGATTCAGTAGATGGTTTAATATAGATCTGAGATTTTTGGCGTAATGCCTTGAGATTTTTGTTTACTTCTCATGTACAGTTCAACATGGTAGTCAATGTTATGACTCTTGAGATGTGATAATAAAGAGATGTACTAATGAATCAACTTGTAAATAACTTATTTTGTTTCTTTATGAAAATTTCTACCATTTGAGGTTCTCTTTACAAAAAGTTTTTAATATTTAGTGATTTTCAGTAATTTCGCTGCTAAGTAATCGCTTCCGCATCCGTTGATCCCATTTTCTCCGAGTCGGTCATCACAACTTAGTGGTATCAGAGCTCTAGGTTCACTGAGTCTACAGAGACATAGGACTTAGGTTATAGAGTTTGTTCTAGTGTCTTCTAGTATATCTGATAGTGTCTTCTGCTCATTTAGGAGAAGAAGAGAAAACTAAAGATGTCTGGATCACACTAGGAACACATCGCTGAAAGTAGTGTTGCTGCACCTAGAGAAGGTGCAAGAGACCAAGAAAGGGAGGAAACTGTACCTGAACCACCCCAGTTTAACCCAGCTGACATGGGGAACCCAACCTTCCAAGCCATGTTCGGGAAGTTCATTACTTCCATGACACATATGACTGATAGGATGCCTATACCTGTACCTAGGGCACCTACCCATCCAGAAGGACAAGGATCCGGCAAGACGTTTGAACGACCAGGTTAGAGCCACAAAGTATGCGGGAACAGCTGACCCAACAGATGCTGACTTGTGGTTAACTGAACTAGAGAAGGCCTTTAGAATCCTGAACATCCCAGAAGCTGAGAAGGTTAGACATGCTGTATACCTTCTCAAGGGGAGTGCTGGTCACTGGTGGACCATGGAGGAACAGAAAAGGTCAGGTGTGGAGATTGCATGAGAAGTTTTTCGATGGGAATTTATCAACAAATACTTCCCTAAGACGTTCTTGGATGAGAAAATCTATCAGTTTGAGAGGTTAAGACAAGGACCAATGAACATTAGCGAATATGAGGCTAAGTTCATGGAGCTGTTGCGGTTTTGTTTGCATATGGCAGCTACAAATGAAGAAAGGATTAGGCATTTTGAGAAGGGGTTAAACGCTGAGTTGACCACCTCTGTGTCTGCTCTGGAGAACAGGGAAAGGTTTTCTACCTTTGTGGAGTTGGTCAGGAGGATAGAGAGATATGTGTCAGAGAAGCGACAGACCAAGAACAAGAATATGTACCCCCAGTTCCAAGGATCTTCATCTAAAGGTTTTAAGAAACCGAGGTTCTCTGTGCCTACACGACCACCTAGATTTAGTACCCAAACACAGTGGACATCAAATAGGGGTAGAGGACGAAGTCTACTACTAGAAGGAGCTCATAGCTCAGCATCTATGTCAGTTACAGGACCACCTACACCACAATAGTGGAACATAAGCTGTTACATATGTGGAAAGATGGGACATCTGATGAAAGATTGCAGAGCCAGAGAAGTGAGTGTAACTCAACCTCAAAGGTAGAGTCAGCAAGGATCTCAAAGGAGACAGTTTCCAGGTAACTCTAGAGGATGTGGACAAGCGTCCCAAGATGGATCATCGACACCTAGTCATCGAGCACCGAATCAACCACAGGCGACGACAATATTCTATGCAATGAATCCACTTGATGCAGTGATCAACCCTCGGGTTGTGGCAGGTCAGATGGAGTTGTTTAATTATGATATGTCTACATATTGCGTTGTATCTATTTTGATTGATCCGGGTGCTACACATTCCTTTATCACTCAAAGAGTGATTCTTGACTGCAACCTGACTACAAGTCATAGAACAAATAGTTTGTTGCTAAAAATCTATTGATGGGATCTTCTGCGTTGTAGGAGATATGTTCTCCCTGCATTCTCTTATTTTCTAATCATCACATTCAAGTGGATCTTATACCACTTGAGATGCATGGATTCAAGGTAATCCTTGGGATGGATACATTAGAAAGGTATAAGGTTGTCCTGGATTGTGAGTCCAAGCAAGCTGTGTTCACAGATGATACTTACACATGGATCTTTCAAGGAGATAGAAAGATTCTTCCAACCTGTTTGATGTCATCTATGGTTGCTGAGAGGTTGATGAGGCAAGGATGTTATGCATTCTTGGCCCATGTGGTAGATATTACCATGGAGAGTCCTAATCCTGCTGAAGTTCCGGTAGTCAGGGAATTTGAAGATGTATTTCCTGAAGAACTTCCAGGTGTACCTTCGCCCCGAGAGATTGATTTTGAGATTAATCTAATCCCGGACACGCAACCTATAGCACAAACACCATATAGGATGGCGCCTGCTGAGATGGCAGAACTCAAGAAACAACTACAAGAGTTGCTTGAGATGGGTTTCATCTGACCGAGTAGTTCGCCTTGGGGTGCTCCAGTCCTCTTTGTTAAAAAGAAAGACGGGTCAATGCGGTTGTGCATTGACTATAGACAGTTAAATAAAGTAACAATAAAGAATAAGTATCCTCTGCTGAGGATTGATGATCTCATTGACCAGTTTCTTGGTGCAACCGTCTTTTCAAAAATAGATTTGAGGTTGGGATATCATCAGCTGCGTATTAAGGATGGTGACATACCTAAGTTTGCCTTTAGGACAAGGTATGGTCATTATGAGTTCACGGTTATGTCGTTTGGGCTAACAAATGCACCAACTGCATTGAATAGAATCTTTCAACCTTTTCTCGATCAGTGTATTGTTGTCTTTATAGATGACATCCTGATCTATAGTAGAGATGCTTAGCAGCATGAACAACATCTTCATCAGGCTCTAACTTTGCTAAGAGAGCATAAGTTATATGCTAAGTTTAGCAAGTGTGAGTTTTGGTTTCCAGAAGTTTCATTTCTTGGACACATAATATCTGCTTCAGGTATACGTGTTGACCCTAAAAAGGTAGAATATGTCCTACAATGGGAGCAGCAGAAGACACCGACGGAGATCCGTAGTTTCTTAGGGTTGGCAGGCTATTATAGAAGGTTCATTAAGAACTTCAGTTCTATAACTTTACCCTTGACTAAGTTGACCAGGAAGGATGTTCCTTTTGCCTGGAGTGACAAGTGTCAACAATCTTTTTAGCTGTTGAAGGAAAGGTTGACAAGTGCACCTGTGTTGGTGTTACCTGAACAAGGAAAAGGATATATAGTTTTCTGTGATGCCTCTAAGAATGGACTAGGATGTGTGTTGATGCAGGATAAACAAGTGATTTCTTTTGCTTCTCGACAACTTAAGAAACATGAGGAAAATTATCCGACACACAATCTAGAACTAGCTTCTGTAGTCCATGCCCTGAAAATCTGGAGACATTATCTTTATGGAGAGACATTCTAGATTTTCACAGACCATAAGAACCTTAAGTATATCTTTTCTCAGTATGAGCTTAACACGAGGCAACGCCGTTGGATGGAGTTAATCAAGGACTATGATTGTACAATTGATTACCATCCAGGGAAGGTCAATGTGGTTGCTGATGCTTTAAGTAGGAAATCAGCAACACCAGCCCTAGATAAAGCACAGCTGAATTCTTTGGTATGCTCTAGAAGGGATATGCTTGTCTCCTTAAGACAAGACAATGTACAGTTAAGAGTATCATTGTTATCAAGGTTGTTAGCTGAGATGCACATAAAACCTACTCTGAGACAACAGATTAAGGAGGCACAACAAGTTGATGCTATAGTTCAACATATTAGATTAGAGTATGGTAGTGAGAAATGAGAGGGTTTCCATGACTCGGATAATCAAGTAGCTTGTTATCATGGTAGAATGATAGTACTGGATGTGGATAACTTGAGGAAGTTAGTCCTGGAGGAAGCTCATTCTTCAATGTATGCTATGCATCCAGGAAGTACCAAGATGTATCAAAACTTGAAAGATATGTATTGGTGGCCTGGTTTGAATAAGGACATTGCTGAGTTTTTTATGCGGTGTCCTGTGTGTCAGCAAGTTAAAGCTGAACACCAAAAGCCCGCAGGAACAATGCAACCTTTACCCATACCACAATGGAAGTGGGATCACGTGACCATGGATTTTGTGGTTGGTTTACCTAGAACAGCCAAAGGTCATGATTCCATCTGGGTAATAGTTGATAGGTTGACAAAGACATCACATTTATTACATTTCAAAACAACCTATTCTGCTGAGAAGCTAGCACAGTTGTATGTAGATGAGATAGTACGACTGCATGGAGTCCTATTTACCATTGTTTCCGACAGAGGTCCCCAGTTTACAAGTCATTTCTGGGAGCAACTTCATAAAGCCTTAGGCACACAGTTAAGGTTTGGTACATCCTTTCATCCTCAGACAGATGGACAATTAGAAAGGACTATACAGACCTTGGAGGACTTGCTCAGAGCATGTGTCCTTTAGTTTATAGGAAGTTGGGATCTGTACCTAAGTTTGATAGAGTTTGCCTATAACAATAGCTATCAACACAACATTGACATGGCACCTTATGAAGCTTTGTATGGTAGACATTGTAGATCTCCCTTATGTTGGTATGAAACCAGTGAATATCAACTTTTAGGTCCTGATCTTGTGCAACAGACCATTGAGAAGATTAAGATAATACAACAACAGTTAAAGACTGCACAAGATAGGCAAAAATCTTATGCTGATAAGCGTCGTAGACCTTTAGAATTCCAAGTTGGAGAAAGAGTGTACCTCAAGGTCTCACCTTGGAAAGGAGTTCTTAGATTTGGAAGGAAAGGAAAGTTAGCTCCTAGGATTATGGGGCCTTATCCAATCATTGAACGAATTGGAAAGGTAGCTTATAAGCTAGGGTTACCATCAGAGTTGCAGAAGTTACACCCAGTGTTCCACATTTCCATGCTTAGGAAATGTCATCCTGATATAGAATCGGTTCTGCAACCTATGGAAGTAGAATTGAATGATGATATATTATAGAAGGACCTGTGTTGATCCTTGACAAGAGAATTAAAAAAGCTGAAAAAGAAAGACATAAGTCTTGTAAAAGTCCTCTGGAATCACCATGGTGTTGAAGAAGTCACGTGGGAACTAGATGAAGAGATGAGGAGGAAATACCCTACTCTTTTCTCTTAATATGTTTTTGTAATGATTTCGGGGACGAAATCCTTGTAAGGGGTGGATAATTTGTAACATCCCTGACCTGGGTTATGTACTAACTCTAGGTGTTTTTCTTAAATAAGTGATTAGATGCTTGTGTTTATCCTATGAAATGTAATTAAGGCTTTTGAGGAATTTATATTTCAATTTCAGTCCTTTTTGGATAATGTTGAAACATTATTTTGTTAAAATGGACTAAAGTGCAAATTACCCAAGTTGAGGGGTTTATTTGCAATTTGCACATGTTAAGATGTTCCTTTAATTTTGAGACATCATAAGAATGAATATGATGTAGTGGTATGGATTGCACAAGCTTGAGCACCAAGATATAGCTTGTAGAGCAATCATTGTGCATTAAAACCTAGTTTTGGTGTAATGTGAAAAGTTACCCAAAAACTAGGGTTCAACATGTAAAATATACCTCTAGAGGATCTCTCATATTTCTTGGCATAAATTAGAGCAAAGAAAATGAGAAGGGCGCCTCATTTGAATGATCAAGGAGGAGAGATAATCTTGATATTAAAACAATCAAGATTTAAGCAAATGGCCCTTTAATATATATAACTTATTAAGATGTTTGGTTTGTTTTCTTTTAAACCTTGGATAGTGGAGGAGTTTTGCATACGATTATAAGGTGGCCACTTATCCAAAGAGTGGAGGAAGTTTTAGTAGAAACAAGATGGAATTAAAAGAGATAACAATCTTTTTCCTTGCCTGGGAAAAACCCATAAATATATAAGGAACCTTTTTCCAACAACACAAGGGATCGTTTCCCTTAGTTCTTTTCCTTATCTTCTTGCTTTGTCCAATCAAGGGAAAGCTATGGACTAGTGGAAGGATGACCAAGCTGGTTTGGTAAGTATGGATCATCATCTATCTCGAATCCATGGTGGAAACTCTAAATTAATGGTTAGTAATTGGTTTTCTTCACAAGATTTTCCTTTCTAGCCATCTTCTCCATCCAAAACTTGAAGAAAGGACCTTGGACAAGTACTAGAGCTTCATCCACCATTAAAACTACGAAGCTTGAAGTAAAGGAGTGAAACCACTCCTCTACTAAAAAGAAAAGACCACATCCCTTAAAACCAAACACCACATCAAATTTTCTGTCAAAGGGATGGAGACCAATTCTTTCAACATGTATGTATCATTACACAAGGAGTAGCAGCAGAAAAAATTCATTATCTAACAATCTAAAATGCTTGATTACATGATACACCACTTCACCGCATATGGGTGTCAAAAAGGAAATCTAATCATATAAGACAAAGATCAAGCTGAGGATCATCTAACCACCTCTTCAAGTCTCCCAAAAGCTCAACTACAAGGTTGATGTCAAAGTTCGCCTCTCCTCGATCTAACCTGGGGTTGGAAGCATACCCCACAAAAGAGAAGAAGAAAAGAAATACATCAGAAAAAAGCCGGTATGTGTATGCTAAAGGAAACTTTGAGAAATTTAAGCAATAAGGACTTCAAATGTAAAATGCTTCCCATACAAGAGATAAGGACTACCCAATCCGGCATAAAAGAAAAGAATCATCATATAATAAAAGAAGATACTTGCCATGATCAAAAAAATAAAGATTGTGCAATACTGGCACAAAAGAAAGTAGTAGGGCACACACCCCACAATAATTGACCTGCATGCATGTGAGATAAACATAGCCCTAGAACAATATAAACACAAAGGCAGCCAAGCACAAACTTGTACCTGATAGAGAAAGGAATACTTCCAATTTCCCAAATATATAAAGTTGAGTATGGATTACTTCCACACTCGATTATAGAGGAATGATATACTGCCACCCTCCAAATAAACAATAGGGGAATACTACCCCAAAACCAATGTAATTACACTACTCTAGTGCTACTGAATCACATATCATGTTTAATGTAGAGGCAAGTAAATAGTTTATTCAGAAGATGATACAAAGGTTGCCATCACACAATGGACAACACAAACATATAACATCCACTTTCAAGTGACACATATCAATATAAGAGACCAATGCACCAAGCCACAAGATAGATAATAAGAGAATATCCAAGTTCATAACAAGTAAGATAGTTCACACAAACCATGATAATAAGAGATAAGACATATTATGTAGGTCAAATTCAAGAGAATGACAAAATAGGTGAATTGCTCATTATAGAGGAATATGGGATACAACATACATTTTCAGCAAAGAATTAGAAATTGCTCAATATTGAAATAATGTGAGATGCAATCATACAATAAGAGTGAAAAATTGCTCAATGTGAATAATCAGGGATGCAAACATACAATAAAGAGAGAAATTACTCAATATGAATAATAGGGGATACATCATACCTCAATATCAAAGTCACAAAGTCCAAAGCACTTCTGTATCCAAATCTAGGTCCCCAAAGGCCTCTAGGAAGGTAAGAAGGTTCAAACAGAAAGGATTCTAAGATTAGAATCTGGTTACTCCAATCCAAACTCCTTTCTTGAGCAAAGATCACCTTCTCTACTTTATAGGTGCAAACCTAGTTTTGGTCAAAATCACCAAGGAGGATCTTAACAATTTTTTAAATAGAGAAATATGGAACCCTAGGAGCTTTCTTGACCAAGGTAGGTGCCTCCTTTTACCTTGAGACAACATCTTTATGGCAAAATAGAGTAGGAATGATGCTATAAGCTAGAGGAAATAGGGAGTGAGCAGTGATTTCGAATTTGGATCTAAGAAGGGATATATATAGCTTCATGGATAGGAAAGGGGTTAAGCTTGAGGTTTACATGTGTGAAAATCTTAGAGATTTTATGTCCATGCAACACCTCCCTTAGTTACTACCCACACTTTCTCTCTTTTATCCATATCCTTATCTTTATCCTTATCTTTATCTTTATCATTATCTTCATACTTATCCTTATCCTTATCTTCATCCTTATCTTCACCCTTATCCTGATCTTCATCCTTATCCTTATCTTTATCTTTATCCTTATCCTTATCTTTAAAGGGGAAAAACCCTAAAATGTCCTTGAAGAGAAATACTTCCAAACCAAGTATAACTAGGAGCCCCAAAGCTCAAAAAATTCGAGAATGATAAGGAAATATTTAAGTATTATAATGCATGTGACAATTTTCAAAGAAAAATCTCCCAATTGGGTAAATTACAAAAAAGTCCAGAATGTACCTAAAATTGCATAACTCACACAAATAACATTCAAATCAGACCAAACTTTATCCACAAGTTATTTTTGATGTGTTGAATATGAATTTGACATAATTTCCATATTGTGAAGTTATATAATCACATTATTCATTACTTATGTCGTTTACTAATTTTCTCTCTCCTAAACTTATCCTAATATTTCAAGGTTATCCAAATTAGATGAAATTTGACATGTAGAATAATTTTTATATGTAGATTTTGAATTTGAAGTTTGTTTCCATTTTTGAGACTTTTTTATGAGATATGTCATATGGCTCATTAACGGCCCATTATCTAAATTGTTCATCCAATTAAGTTTCTTATCTTCGTATTCCCGCCAAAATGAGTTATGTGGCATATTTTATGTATCCATTATAAACCTAAGATTAATGTTAGAGTATTAGGTTACATTAAGGTGATCTATAAATACATTAGCTTATTGGGATTATACTAAACATCTATTTAGGTCTAACCTTCAACCTTGTTTGGCTAAGTCTAAAATGTCAACTTCCAGGGTAGGGTCTGAGATCTAGTATGTTACACTTGGAGCTCTGGATCAGTCCTAGAGGTAGGTTTTATAACTCTAACCCTTAATATTTGTTAATGCATCCTCTTTTCCTAAAATCATTGTTTATACTTCTTCTTTAGACACCTTTGTGTGTTCTTTCTATCATTTCCGTGAAGAACAACCCCTGTTCTTAAGGTAGAAGATGATGACATTAATATCTATGTTTATCCAAGTTTTACTTTAGCAAACGGTCTCCCAACCTTTCTCAAATGGTTTGCCAAACCGTTTGGAGCAAACGATTTCAAACCGTTTGAATGCAAATGGTTTCACAAGAATGCATGGAAGCAAACGGTCCAAGACCGTTTGGAGGCGTTAGGCGTTTACCATATGGAGAACTGTTGAGAATAATGTAGACTAATTTCCTACCAAAAATCATCAATTAATTCCAAGTGGATCACCAATTGAAGGCCCATCAACCACCTAAATCCTAATCGGGTCAATTGCTGATTTCAATAATTGAATTAAGTTGACGTTTGGGTTGAGTGACCCAAACAATTTTCAAAACCGTTTGGGGATCACCCATTTGGTGATCACCCAAGACCATTTGGAGGTCTAGGGTTAAGAATAGTTGACCAATTGAGTATTCAATGATATCAAGTTGATGAGTAATTGATTACAGAATGGTGACTAAACCTAGGATCCAAACCCTAATTGAATGACTTGGTTTTTGATAAAATATTGGGCAAACGGTCTCAAGACCATTTGGAGGATATCCAAATGATCCCAAGACTGTTTGGGGGTCACCCAAGACCGTTTTAAGGTCTAGGGTTAACTATGGTCAAGTGGTTGAAAATCTAAAGGTAACAAGTTGAAGTGTAATTGATTGTTGACCTAGTGATCAATTCTATGAGTCAAACCTTAATTGGTTGAGTTAGTTTTTGATGTTGACTTGAGAAAACGGTCTCAAGACCATTTGGAGGTCATCCAAACGATCCCAAGACCATTTGGGGTCAGGTCATGATCAAATTGAATGATGGTTCAATGGTTTCAAATCAATTCGACTCACATTGAAGCATGTTGAAGGGTCATTCATTTCAAACCCTAATACAATTAATCCAAGCCCTAATTGATGATCAATTGAGGGTCAATTGAGTGTCAAATCAATTGAGGGTTGACCTAATTGACTCAATTGATGAGGGGCTAACAATTGCATGATTAATTGAGGGGTTCAACATTGGAAACCCTAACTCAATTGAAGTAGTTGAGACACTTTTTGGTCCTTGCGGATTTTAGGTGGTTTGGACCAAACGGTCTCAAGACCATTTGGGACCAAACGATCCCAAACCATTTAGTCTCATGCAGTTTCAAGATCGGTTATGTCCATGCAGTTTCAAAGTCAAACTTGACCAAACGGTCTTCACCCCATCTTGGGCAAACGATCTTGAGTGTGCACTTTACCAAACAGTTTCAAAAGTCAACATGACCAAATGGTCTTCACCACCAAATGGTTTCAAGGGCAGTCCAAGACCGTTTGGATGTTTAGTGTACCAGACCGTTTGAGGTCTAAAAAGGTTAAGATCGTTTGATGCCTTAGTGGTCAAGATGGTTTAGTGGTTGATTAACCTAAACCTCATAGATACTTAAAGTGATTAAAGGACCAAGTAAGTAGTTGATTGAGACATGATGTGATTAACGGTGATTATAATAAAGGTACCCTTGATGGGATAGAGTTATTAGTACTCTTTGAATGAGTAAGCCTTAATGATCACAATAGTAATGACATAACCCTTGATGTCAATATTGAAATGACTTAGCCTAATCAAGGGTGATGCAAACATTAACTTCTAGAAAGATGAGAGAGAAGACTTCTTATATGAATGATAGTCAAATAATGGACTCTCAATATGAAGGAATACCTAATTAGGGTATGATCCATGTTAGTGAGATCATGAAAACCTAATTATGATGGCTAATGAATCATAAACCTAACTGAGGGCAATAATGGGAGTATCCCTAATATATGATGATGATATAATTCTAATTCATAATGATGACATGGTACCCTTAAATTAAAGGTACTTTGTTGATCATTCCTACTTAGGGTGAATAGTAAACCCTAATGGTGAGATATGAACGATAACCCTAACTAAGGAAGATTTTATGTGAATAGTGAACCCTAACCCAGGGTAATGTGATGAGTATAGTAAATCCTAATTCAGAGTAAGCTAAATAAGAACTCTAAACCTTGAGTGATGTGATATGAATAGTAAACCCTAATCAGTTTGAACTATTGATTTCATAAGTATAAAACGGTCGTGGTGATCTTCTATAGCACGGCCGTGGTGGCTTCCCCTGGTACGATCGTTCTTGGCTGCACGGCCGTGGTACCCTATACTTGACTTGGAATTGATTGCAAGTAAACCTTAACCAATAGTGATGCTATCATTATTGTACATTGTGCTGATATAGAAATAATGTGCCTGTTATTATTTATATTAATCATGCATGTTTTATGAAATAGTGAGCATAGCCAGGTAAGAGCTATGATGCAATATTCATTAAAAGCACTTTATAAGCTTTGAAAGAAATGATATGCTATGTTGCCTAGTGAGAGGTAACAAATGAGACTGATAGGCTGTATGATCCATGAGAAATATTTGTATTACTACAATCATGTTCACATTGTTAAATGACTTGATGGCTATATGTTACTTAGTAACAAGTGTTTTGCTGAACTAAGGGTTTGAACACCCATGCTCTTGAACATAATGATGAGATGGTTCAGGATTAATATCCCAATAATAACTAGATGTGAAATGAACTTGATACAATTAGTACTTTTTCTTTATAGCAATTATTTTATTGGTTTATGTTTGAAAACATGCTTGATGCTAAAAGAATGCCATAATGTACTTAAATAATCAAGTATAATGATATTATGTAGAACCCTGACTTGCAATTAAATGAATGACTTCCTATTCAAGCATGTTATAATTGAAATGATTGCATAAAGAATACTGAATTATTTAGTTATTCAATGATTTACCTGTTGTTGAATATTATAATTCTGTTGCTCTATGTTATTCAATTTTTTGCAATAACAATGCTTCTGGAGAAGAGTTATAACTCTCACTGGGACAATTATTCAATTGTCTCACCCCCGTGGGATTCAACTTTTTAGGTAGATGTCGAGGATGAAGGAACCCTTCAATGGGTGAGCAGCAACAGCAGTAGCAGCAACATCTGGGACAATAGTTATCCTCAGGTGGAGACACTATCTATCAAGTGTTGTAGATAGAATGTCCTATGTGTCGTCTCTGTACTCTCAGGTCCTAGGAGTCGGTAGATGGTTTAATATAGATCTGAGATTTTTGGCGTAATGCCTCGAGATTTTTGTTTACTGCTCATGTATAGTTCAATAGGGCAGTCAGTGTTATGACTCTCGAGATGTGATAATACAGAGATGTACTGATGAATCAGCTTGTAAATAACTTATATTGTTTCTTTATGAAAAGTTCTATCGTTTGAGGTTCTCTTTACAAAAAGTTTTTAATTTTTAGTGATTTTTAGTAATCTGCTGCTAATTAATTGCTTCCGCATCCGTTGATCCTATTTTCTCTGAGTCGGTCGCCACACATTAATTATGATTGGTTAGTTCCAATTGGTTCATGAGTTGAAGGTCAATCAATCACCAAAACCCTAATCGGGTTAAGTGTTGATTTCCAAGTTGATTGAGTTTGAAACTTGGGTTGATTGACCCAAACGGTTTCAAGACCATTTGGGGATCACCCAAACGGTATCAAGACCATTTTGAGGTCACCCAAGACCATTTGGAGGTCTAGGGTTGAGTATGGTTAAGCAATTGATGATCCATAGATACTAAGTTGAAGTGTAATCAATTGCTGATTTGGTGATCAATCCAATGATCCAAACCCTAATTGGTTGACTTGGATTTTGATGATGTGATGGGAAAATGGTCTCAAGACCGTTTGGTGGTCATCCAAACGACCTCAAGACCGTTTGGGTTTAGGTCATGCCAATTTGGATGATGGTTCAATGGTTTCAAAGTAACTAATCTTACATTGATTAGTGTTGAAGGATCATCAATTTCAAACCCTAATCCAATTGATTCAAACCCTAATTGATGACCAATTAAGGGTCAATTGAGGGTAAAATCAGTTGAAGGTTGACCTATTTAACTCAATTAAAGAATGATGATAGGTCCAATTGATGATTGGTTCCATGAACTCAATGATTGAAGTTATCAACATTGGAAACCCTAATTCAATTTGATTGGTTGAGACCATATTTGGTCTAAGCGGTTTTGGGGAGGTTTGGACCAAACAGTCTCAAGATCGTTTGGGGAAAAACGGTCTCCATATTATTTGGGGCCAAATGGTCTCAAGACCGTTTGGGACCAAAAGATCCCAAACCGGTTGAGCCCATGCAGTTTCAAAAAGTTGCTTTAGCAAACAATTTCAAGTACTTGCTTTAGCAAATGGTCTCAAGCACCACCTTTACCAAATGGTTTCAAACCGTTTGAACTTTGAAAGACCAAGACCGTTTGGGGATCAAGTAGTCAAAGTTGATTGAGGATTCAATTAGTTAATCCACTTGGACACCTATTGTAATTGAAGATTCAATTGGTCAATTCAATTGGATACCTTATGTAATGGAGGTCCAATGTGATTGAATCTCTTGAGAATTAAGATGATGAATGATCCATCGATCCAATGATGATTAGTAATGATAATCAATGAAGGTAAAAAGGTTGAAACCCTAATAGTACCTAAGTGATTAGTGCCAATTAAGGGATGAACCCTAACTTCTTATAGGATCAATGACTTGGTACACTATGTTAATCATAGTTGTATGTACTTGATTGAAGGGTTGATATGACCTAATCAAGTTGAGAGGATGATAGCATGAAATTCATACGTGAGTATGATTCATGTGGTGATTAAGGGTATGATACTTAAGCAAAGAGATCATGAAACCCTAATCATGAACATAAACCCTAATCAAAAGGGTTATTGAATTCTAACCCTAATTGAGTGCAATTCTAAATAAAACCCTAATCCAGGGTGAGGATGTGGCCCTAAACTAGGGTAATGATATGTGAAACTCTAATTTAGGGAAATGAGATTTAAAACCCTAATTGGGATGAATAGTGAGTCTCTAATTATGGATAATTGAATGAAATCCTTATGGAGATGAATAGTAAACCCAAATTGTGGGTGACTATGGTGGAAATCCTAATTAAGGATGACTCCATGTGAAATTCTAATCCAGAGTTATGTCATGAGAAACCCTAAGTTAGAATGATGTATATGGAACATTGATGTGGTGATTTGATGTGAGAATCAAACTTAGGGTGATGTCATGTAATGACATGAGAAACCCTAGTTGAGGGTGATTCCATGTGAAACCATAGTTGAGGGTGATTCCATGAGAAACCCTGATTAAGAACTAACACCACATGATGTTCTAATGCTATGTTGTGATGAGAGGCCCCAATTAGGGTGAAGGTATGTGAGACTCTAATGTAAAGTCATAATGCATAAAGCCCTAATCCTGGGCAATATGACAATGAATCATAATCCTAATTTTAAGTAAGGGTATAAAGAAACCCTAATGATCAGATAGAAGGAATGGCCTTATAAAGGTGAAACATTTTATGTGGTTGATTATAAGCAACCTTATTGTAAGCAATGTCTTTAGCATTATACAAGTCCATAAAATTAAAGATAATTGGACAATTCTAATGTGTAGCCTATGCATTATATGCTAAAGGTGAGAGTTTAGTAATGTAATGTATTAAGAGGGGAAATACCTTAATACAAGATAAGTTGGTTAACTCAAGAGAGTCTGAAATGATGAGAAAGTGATACACCAAGATATGATAGTTATCACATTCAACACTTCAGGATTTATATACCTTGATACACTTCAAATCCAATATAATTGGGTAAGAAACATATGAAGTGTGTTATGCAACTATTATAATGTTATGTGAGTTGTTGCACTTTGATGAGTGTTAATTGATGTACCTTGAGAATGGGTTTAAGCCAATTGATGAGTATGATGTATTCATACCATGAGGATGAGAAATGAACTCATACCTTGAATTGATGATCATTAATGCTATATGATGAGAGTAATGATCTTGAATAAATTAATTATGATATCTTTGAATGCCCCGGAGGTATGGAATAATGATTGAGGTCGGACAAATAATATAATCATGAAACCCTAATTAATGAGAAATGGGTAACCCTAACCCTAATTTGGGTAAAGGGAATGAAAAGCCCTATTTGATAGTAAACCCTATTTCCTGGGAAATGAATAATGGTGTTACTATTGTATCACATGATGTGATGAATATCTTGTATGACTGTCATCATGTCTAATAACCATGCAGATGTTATGAGATGATGAATATAGCCAGGTTTGAGTTGTGACATTTATATAAATGTTGATTGAACTTTAGTGCCTTGATGTTGTTGTTGCTTAATAAAAGTAACAATGTACATGGATTTTATGTGTCATAAGAGTAAGCTGTTGTCTAGAAAGAGGTGATAAGATATTATGTGGCCTTGTGAGCCATGTGTGACACTTGTGTAACAAGTATCATGAATGCCTTGGTCAGATGACCTGAAGGTGATAGTTACCTAATAGATGGTAATGATGCTCAATGATGAGTTAAGGGTTTGAATACCCAAAACCATATAATTATGGTGATGACGATGAGAATTCCCAGTATTGAAATGAGGGACTGAGTTCCCAAGGTCTTTGAAAGACTGATAAGTATCTAATGAAAGTAGTACATGTCTCTTTATAGCATTGTTGTAATAAGTCATGCTTGAGAACTTGGCTGATGCTAAAAGAATATGAAAATGTACTTAATTTATCAAGTGAAATCTATTCATGTCGAGCCCTGACCATAGATCCATCATCATCAGGAATAGGTGATGGTGAAATGGGTGCTCCGTGGCAAAACCCGGAACGCATATTTCAAATATGTGGGGGTAAATGGGCGAAAAATATCCTTACGTCCGGTGAAGAGATTGAGGGAAGGTAAACAACATACTTCTCAATCCTTGATGTGTCAGGATGAATGTATCATTAATCTCCCGATGATTGGGATAGATGCCGTACACATCTCCCCATAATACTTATGTCGAGTCGATGAAGATAAACAACAAATCTCTCGATGGCCGACGAGAGTGCAGTTGATGCTATAACTCTATAGCGAAGTTCCAGTATACCCTAGAAAGCTATTTTGAGCAGTTAACACAGTCCTACATGTTGTCTCGCACTGACCGGGATGTGAGAGGTCATGGGAATTTGACTCTTCCATTGACCTATGTATGGTACCGATTTCTACTTCGCAGTGGTCGATTGGATTATTAGCGGTATACCTCATCTCCTAAGGGCATAAGTGTGTTTGTAAAATGAAATCAGCTGTATAGCATGGTTGCTTAAGGATTGAATATGGAAATTCATTGGCTGATGGTACATTTCTGTTATATATCTGTAGTTCATTGATGTTATTCATATCTATTTTTATTCATTATAAGTAGATGAATGAACTATGAGTCTACCATGAGAAGATGCAATGTTATCCTTGAAAAAGGAGATTACTTCACTTTGTTCATACAATGACTTACCTGCTGTTGTTTATATATATATATAAATCCTTCTGCTTAGTTTATTTTAATAAACTGCTATAACAATGTTTTGGCGGAGAGTTATATCTCCCCCTGGGTATATTTACGATTGTCTCACCCCCGTGGGATCCAACTTTTTAGGTGGACGCAGACAAAGAAGAACAAATCCTATTGCAGGGAATGAACAACAACAGTAACAGCAGGGATAGCAGTGAGATCTCAGGTGGAGATACTGTCTGTCAAGTTATGTAGTTAGAAAGTCCTATGTGTCGTCTATGTACTCTCAGGTCCTCGGAGTTTTTAGTCAGTGTTTTAATGAATCAATCTGAGGTTTTGGCTTGATGCCTCAAGATTCGTATGCTGTATGTATATGATGTTTATAAGGCAGCTCATGATGTAGTCTCTAAAAAGAGAGGGTACAAGTTATGTACGTTTGAACCAGAATGTAAATGTTATATAATGGTTCTTGATGGAAAAGATTCCTATGTGTGTATCTCTTTACAAAAAGTTTTAATTTTTGTGATTTTCGGTAATCCGCTGCAAATGATTCGCTTCCGCTTAAGTTAGTTTTGTTTTTGTGAGTTGAATGCCACATAATTACATAGGTTATAAGAGTAAACTGCAATTTAGGATTTTCGGCTGTGATTGAAATAGCTTTATAATTAAATAGAGAAATTTGTCTATCTGAAACTCATTGATTACGAATGATTGTTTATCTGAATGCGTAGTACATACATGTTAATTACTATCTTGGATTTCGTGTGATGTGAATAGTGTTTTCTTGATATCTCAGTAGAAAGGGTTGAAACCCTAGATGAGTGTAAATTGGAAATTTGCGAATAGATATTATGAAATCCATTTGAAGTGTTTATCTTGACATCTTAGAATTTATTTATACAATGTTATTCTTGATGCATGATATCTCAGTAAACAGCATGGAAACCTAAATTAAGCTCATTTATAAGGTTTCATACATATATTGATTGTATATGATTTGTTGAAAGCAGTCTTTATTATGTGAATGCTATGTCATATGAAATCCTTATGAGAGCCATGTGATAAGTGAATGAGGCAAATGAAACCCTAAGATAGGGTGTTTCCCTGTGATAAGTGAATGAGGTAAATGAAACCCTAAGGATAGGGTGTTCAATGAATCAAGTATTGTGATATCAGTGTTCTCAGCATGAGAATTGGATTTTCTAACTCAAACACTTGTCATGAAATGCATATGTTGTTATGCTATTTCAAGTGGAGAGATATGAAATGCCCTAGATAGGTATATTATTGATGCCATGCATAAATGTGAGAAGTGTTGAATGAGAATATTTATATTAGTAGACATGATATATGTTTGAATACTTGAGAAGTGCTATATGTGCATGAGTAAGGAGAAACCCTAAGAAAGGGGAAAACAATATGTTAAACATTCAATTCAGTATCATGAATGATTTCAATTCAATAGTCCTGATCAGTATAATCAGTAGTTTTATTGCATGATTCGAGTAAATATCAGTGCCAGTTGACATGTACTCTGTATGTTTAAGTAATTCAGTCTGCCTGCTTGCATAACCAGTTGAATTTTCAGTATATTATAGTGTTGTTAAATATACTACTCGACCAAGTTAAGTAAGAAAGTACATGCCATATTTATAAGCTTCAGATGAATAGACTCAGTACCATAGATCTACCAGAGTCAAGAATAAGTAATAGAGAGATATAATATAGTAAGAGTTTCCCAAGAATAATAAAATAATAGACATAGGTGCCCTGAACATCATAGATTCCCTATGGATGTCTGCACTGTAGGGAGGAAACGATCCACCCTGGAAGCGACTAGTATATGGGGTCGGAACACACCCACATAATGGGCTGGGAGATGAAGCCCTTGAGGAAGTCTCCTAAGAGAAGATAGGTTACCCAACATGAACCGGAGATCTCGGTGGTAACTCATAGGTACCCATAGAGCGTACCAAGATGAGGCCCAAAGAGCGTCTCAGACCCTCCGCCTGTGTACTCAGCCTAGAGGAGGGTCCAGTTCAAGGCTAGATGTTTAGCTGCCTTAGTCAGACATGACGGTGAGTCAAGCAGACCTAGATTCAGTTCTAGGCTTAGCTTCCCGAATTTTAAGCTAAGTCTTGTACGGTGTGATCATAGTGCACTACGAGTCTTCATATGTAGAGTACACTGCATATGATCAGGGCATAAGCTAAAATATGAACATATAGGTTTAAAGAGTTTCTTAAAAGTAAAAAGAGTTAAGAATGATTTGAATACAGTTTCATAGTAGTTGTTCATTAAATGCAATATTTACATTCTCTGTTATTTTAACTGTATTGTTTTAGATCTGCTTAGTGTAGTAATTACTGTTGTTATAATTGATATCAGTTTCTCAAAGGTATAACTATAATTATATCAGTGCTTTAGACTATTTCTTTGAAGTTCTCATTCACTGAGCTAGTAGGCTCACCCCTCTACTCAAAATTTTTAGGGAAATCACATGGACTTGAAGAAGGTCAAAGCATCATAGTAGATCTACCACATGAGTTAAGTATGAGATTAGTTAAGTTCAGTCAGTCTCTGTCACTCTAGGTCCTTGTATAGATGTGAAAGAGTTATAAATGATGTTTTGTATCTTTGTTTTCTTGATAATAGAGAATGTATCTGATTGTCATGCCGTATGTACATGGAAGTGTAAGAAACAGAATGAATATATGAATCAGTATCATTAATGTTGAGATCATATTAAAGTAATAATAGTTTAATTCTCTTGTAAATTTTGTTTATGTGATTGAATGCGAGAAAACAAAGAGTTTGAAATAAAAAGAAAAAAGTCAGGAGTGAACTTTGTATTAAGTGTAATCCTCATAGTCATGCCCTAATCTCATGATTTGTGGTAATTGTGAGATCGGGGTGTGACAGCTTAGTATCAGATCTTAGGCAAAGTCGTCAGGGACCATTAGGATAGAAAGTTAGAGTTATAAGTGTGGAAGATAGGAGGTGATGTGTCTTTACCTCTGGGAAGTCTGGGTATTTGGATACCCTAGCCCGATATCTGAATACTTAAATTGATCAGTATCAAGCTACTCTGTCTATTCTTCTCTAAATGCCCTAGCCAGGCATGTAGTGGGAGAATAGGCTAGAGAGAAACCCTAGAAATATAATTAGACTCACATCATAGTGAGAATGTACATACACTAAGATGTTGAAACATATGGGAAAGATTAGAATAGCTAAGAATCAGTTGCAACTGATATATGAGATTCAACTTTGGGGCCTCATATGAGAAACCCTTAATTGGGAATAAAGGAACACGACACAAGGTTCAGATTAAGTTTAATGATTAGTATTATATGAACCTTAAATATGAAATATGGGAAAGATATGAGAAAAGTATGTAAGGGACAAGATAGCAAGAATCAATCATGAGGAATGGATCATATAATCGAGTATAATGCTTTTATGTACTCCAAAGCAAAGGCAAAATAGAAGAAAAGAGTTGAGTACACAATAAGTACATAGAAGTGAAGAGTCTTCAGAAAAGTTAAAGTAAAAAGAATTGGATGAACATGTAAACCATAAGACTAGAACAACAAACTTAGTTGAAACAAAGAGAAATGTAAAATAATGAGCTTGATAAGGAGTGAGGGTTATGATATAATTGAGAGCATGGAATGTATACCTTTATTAAAATTTTAATATATTCATCCTTACTACCTTTGGATTCCAAGTCTCTATAGAACAACAAACTAGTTTCTAAAAGAAGAACAAAAGTGTAGCTTAACCAATGAATAAGTCATACGAAGGTAGACTATATTCAGGAGGGAAAAACTTGATTGAAGGAGATTCTAAGTTTGACCCATGCGTGAGCCATTTGATTTAAAATGAAGGATATGTAATGTATTAAACATGAGTTAAAACTGGTAGTGAGATTATTGATTTAGAATTTCGACTTCACATTAGTAAACAGATAAAAAGAAATATGTGCAACATGGTACACATGATCATACACATGAATAAGCAACATGATCATAAGAGAAAAATTAGAAGTTAAAGATGACAGGTGGAAGAGTAGTATATGGTAAGGGGATTATGGAAAGTAAGGAAGGGTGTGAAACATAATGGAGTATTATAGGTTATAAAAGAAAGAGACTGCGAGATTCAAGCAAGTGCTAATTAGTCAAGTATCCTTGTTGATAAATAATTAAACCAACATATGAGAAAAGTAATAAGGGAATATTTATAGATAAGAATTATAAGTCTCAAAATCATCTTCTCTTTCATATCTTACTTAATGAAAGCAATGTGGGAATGAAGTGATAAGAAAATGAATCATATGATGTATAAACACCATGGTAGAGACATCTAGCGAATGTAATAATGACACACAATATGATGATGAAACATAGCATGGTAAATTGAGAATGTAATCTATCTGAATGGTCAAGTAAGAGAAAGGAAATTCAATTGATAAGATAAGGAAGACTTTAGTAAAACTTGTGAGATCTAAAGTTTGACTTTCAAATTAAGGGAGCAAAGTCACACCGCAATAACGTCATGCTACTGATAAGGATCAAACTCTAGAATGTTTAGAGTTGTAGTAGTTAAAGGGTTGTCACTGGTAATTTGATCTTAAATACTAGCGTCTCTATAAAACAAGATTATGAGATTTGTACTATGGAAGGTAAACTAGCACTGATAGTAATCCAAGGTTTACAAGTAGCTGATCTGAAAGGTAGATAAACAATATGGAAATGATTTAGAGTAAAGGATAAGAAATAGATTTGAAATATAAGAGGCAAGTTTTGAACAAAAGAAGAAATACAATATGAGTAAAGTGTGATATGAAATAAATTCTTGCAGTGATAGAAAGAATGATAAATAATCTATTCTTACCTTGTATGTTTCAATTTTAGGGATGTTTATTCTATATGTTCAAAATGAGAAGGATAAGTAAGAATAAGTAAGTAGTAATTAATGAGGAGAGAGATAAGAGAAAATAATGGATTTTAGTAATATGTGAATTTGTTTTAAGAAGTATAATTTGTTGAAGGTATACTAAGGGATGTAAATTTGTTTTACATATGATTTTAGTTATACATGTGCAAGCAATATGTTAATTAAAGGTGATTGATAGTTTAACTCATTCATTCCAATAATCCATCTTAGTATTGTACAATTGTGGTATGGTCATATGGGTTGAACGATGATGGAACAGTTGGAGGGTTACTATGAATAAGGTAGTGTTATATATTCACTCATATGAATAAAAGGGATGATAACCATGTTGTATTGATATGTAACCCTAATTAAATATAGCTTGTTATACCTAGATTTAATATAACTAAGTGATGGTAATTGGGGATGAATAGTCCTTGAATGACTAATACAATCATGGAATGCTCTATTACTGTTGTTGAAACCCTAGTATGCTATAACCTGATGGTTACACCTTGAATTATGTGTGGGTTCATACTTGCGAACAATATGGAATGTGATGGTGATGCTTCACCTTATGCATCCATGATCCAATGGGAATGATGTGAGTAGTATTGTACAATTGTTGTTGAATCCAGTCTTCCAACTCAAGACTATTATGCTATTTGAGTAGCACAATAGTAAAATTCAATACAACATGGTGAACTCTGTTTTTTGGCTTAGAGGTAATACAAAACAATAGTACATATTGAACCATATGAATTGAATAGTTGGATAAGATTATCAATGTTGAGGTAACACCTCAAGAGTATGAAAATATTGAAATGGTTGTTTCTCTCTCTATCCTATGATTGATTGTGGCATAGAGAATTCATTTGTTATCATTGAGCAGTCATGATTTAAACATGTAATTACAAAAGAAGTAGAGGACTTGATGTTGAAAGATACATTCAAGTATGAGATATAAGAATATAATGACATGTAAGATTTTAGAAGCTTAAAATAAACCTTGAATGTACTTATATTTCACATTTATGTTTTGGGGACAAACCATTTTAAAGGGGGGGGGAATTGTTATGACCGCATCTGAGCTTAATTGGTAAATTAGGGTTTACCTGGATGATTACTTGCTTAATTGGATTGGTAATTGCTTAAATATAATTAATGATGAATATTCAATTATGATGTTTTAAACCTAATAAGAACTTTAAGTGTGCTTTTACTTTGAAAAATTAGGGTTTGAGATATATAAACCCTAGTCGGCTGAAATTAGGGTTTACTTGGATGATTGTACGATTAACTAAGTAGATCATTGTTTAAAGCTTGATTAGTGATGGTTGTTAAGTTTTTATGTTTTAAATATAATGATAATATTTAATCATACTTTGATTCACATAATTAGGGGTTAAGATTTGGAAACCCTAATCGGCCCAAATTTGGGTTTGATGACATATGAATACATAATTTGATAAGAATAGTGTCTCACTAAATGATTTTTAATATTTTATGTGTAACTATGATTGGATTCAAATTTGGACGTAATGTTTATAACTCAATTTTTCATTTTAGTGGAAAATATCAGAATTTTTGGATGTTCGTTGAAAGTCATTCTCGGTCGAGATATACTTCAACCAACCATGCTGATAGAATGTGGTTCAGCAGTAAATTGTTTGATTTTTAATTATTTATTGGTAATTCTAAATGACCTGAAAGTTTTATTAGATCTCTTAAAGTGCATTTAAGAGATCTTGATAAATTTTCATAATTTTTAGAGAATGTTTGATCTCTGAAATACACGAATTATAGTAACAATTTTATAATAGAAAATTCAGCTGAAATAAGAAAAAGTATAGTGAGGGTTCAATGTGCAATTGACCCAAGCGGCTCAATTTCTCTATGTGGTCAATCTAACACCCTAGAAGCTATCATAATTCGTAATTCATTCCAGAAAATGAAATCCTAGAGAGAGAGGGAGAGTTAGGGTTTGAGAGGAGAAAGTGGTGGAATTGCTGAATTAGGGTTTCTCTATCCGAGATATGATGAAATCAAGTAAGTTTAGCTTCTTTGCATAGCCTTTTAGGGTGAATATTCTATCATATGTCAAGATTTCGTCCCTCCTCTGATATAATCCGATATGGTATCAAAATTTCCCCTTTTATAACTCTTTCTTCATAATTCCTCATTTTTAGGGTTTTCGAGTTGAAAGGAAGAAGAATTGGGTGAATTGCTAGGGATTTGATACGACTTTGAGATTTTCTGGGATGAGCTTCGTTTTTAAGGTGTTTTCACACCTTAGGGTGAGTGGGAACTTCCTTTAAACAGTATATTGCACAAAATTTGGTTAATTCATCCATAATCTTCAATTGCTCAGTATGCGACAAATAAACCCTAAATTCTCCTTTTAATCTACTTTTTTTTGTAAAATGATATGAAATGGATTCTTATTCTATTTTTTTGAATTTTAAATGATAAAATAAAAAATGAAATGGATAAAAATCCATCATACTGATAATTTCTTAAGTAATTATAGAGGTTATAAGAGTAAACTAAAATTTAGGATTTTCGGCTATGACTGAAATTGTTGTATAATTAAATAGAGAAATTTGTCTATCTAAATCTCATTGATTATGAATGATTATTTATATGAATGCGTAGTACATACATGTTAGATACTATCTTGGATTTCATGTGATGTGAATAGTGTTTTCTTGATGTCTCAGTAGAAAGGGTTGAAACCCTAAATGAGTGAAAAATTGGAAATTTGCGAATAGATATTATGAAATCCATTTGAAGTGTTTATCTTGACATCTTAGAATTTATTTATACAATGTTATTCTTGATGCATGATATCTCAGTAAATGGCATGGAAACCTAAATTCATCTCAGTTCTAAGGTTTCATACATTTATTGATTGTATATGATTTATTGAAAGAAGTCTTTATTCTGTGAATGTTATGTCGTATGGAATCCTTATGAGAGCCATGTGATAAGTGAATGAGGAAAATGAAACCCTAAGGATAGGTGTTGCCCTATGATAAGTGAATGAGGTAAATGAAAACCTAAGGATAGGGTGTTCAATGAATCAATTATTGTAATATCAATGTTCTCAGTGTGAGAATTGGATTTTCTAACTCAAACACTTGTCCTGAAATGCATATATTGTTATGCTATTGCAAGTGGAGAGATATGACATGCCCTAGATAGGTATGTTATTGATTCCATGCATAAATATGAGAAATGTTGAATGAGAATATTTATATTAGTATACATGATATATGTTTGAATACATGTGAAGTGCTATATGTGCATGTGTAAGGAGAAACCCTAAGAAAGGGGTAAACAATACGTTAAGCATTCAGTTTAGTATCATGAGTGATTTCAATTCAATAGTCATGATCAGTATAATTTGTAGTTTTATTGCATGATTTGAGTAAATATCAGTGCAAGTTGACATGTACTCTATATGTTTAAGTAATTTAGTCCTCCTGCTTGCATAACCAGTTGATTTTTTAGTATATTACAGTGTTGTTAAATATACTGCTCTGCCAAGTTAAGTAAGAAAGTACATGCGATATTTATAAGCTTCAGTTGAATAGACTTGGTACCATAGAGATACAGAGACAAGAAAAAGTAATAGAGAGATACAATATAGTAAGAGCTTCCCAAGAATAATAAAATAATAGACATAGGTGCCCTAAACACCGTAGATTCCCTACGGATGTCTGCACTGTAGGGAGGAAACAATCCATTCTAGAAATGATCGGTATATGAGGATCGGAACGCACCCACAGAGCATGCCGGGAGACGAAGCCCTTGAGGAAGTCTCCTAAGAGAAGATAGGTTACTTAACATGAACTGGAGATCCCATTGGAAACCTAGAGGTACCCATAGAGCGTACCAAGATGAGGCACATAGAGCGTCTTAGACCCTCCACCTGTGTACTCAGCCTAGAGGAGAGATCCAGTTAAATGCCAGCAGTTTAGCCGCCTTAGTCCGACGTGACAGTTCGAGTCAAGCAGGCCCAGATTCAGTTCTAGGCTTAGCTTCCCAGGTTTTAAGCTAAGTCTTGTATGGTGTGATCGTAGTGCACTATGAGTCTTCATATGTAGAGTAAACTACATATGATCAAGGTATAAGCTAAAATATGATCATATAGGTTTAAAGAGTTTCTTATATGTAAAAAGAGTTAAGAATGATTTGAATATAGTTTCATAGTAGTTGTTCATTAAATGCAATTTTTACATTCTATGTTATTTTAACTGTATTGTTTTAGATCTACTTAGTGTAGTAATTACTGTTGTTATAATTGATATCAGTTTCTCAAAGGTATAACTGTAATTATATTAGTGCTTTAGACTATTTCTTTGAAGTTCTCATTCACTGAGCGAGTAGGTTCATCCCTCTACTCAACATTTTTAGGGAAACAACATGGACTTGAAGAAGGTCAAAGCATCAGAGTAGATCTACCACATCTGTTAAGTATGATATTAGTTAAGTTCAGTCAGTCCCTGTCACTCTCGGTCCTTGTATATATGTGAAAGAGTTATAAATGATGTTTTGTATCTTTTTTTCCTTGATAAGAGAGAATGTATCTAATTATCATGTCGTATGTACATGGAAGTGTGAGAAACAGAATGAATATATGAATGAGTATCATGAATGTTGAGATCATATTGGAGTAATAATAGTTTAATTCTCTTGTAAATTTTGTTTATGTGATTGAATGCGAGAAAACAAAGAGTTTGAAATAAAAAGTAAAAATTCGGGAGTGAACTTTGTCTTAAGTGTAATCCTCATAGTCATGCCCTAATCTCATGATTTGTGGTAATTGTGAGATTGGGGTGTGACATTTAGATTGGCCTTTAGGCAGCTACTAGGACATGAAGTTGAAAGCAAAGGTGTCTAGAAAGGATCAGGGTTTTGGTTTGGCAAGATTTTCCTCCGCACCACTAGCTTGGTTTACGAGGATTCCCAAATCCATATGATACTGGCCAGGCATGATATGATATGAATTGTCCAACATAGCATACTTTTAGGTAATAGTAGCCTTCAAAATCTATATGATTTATCTTTAGGGACCCTAATATGTTGAACTAGTCTCCTAGGTGTAGTGACTTGTTTGAGGATGGATACCCAATATAGTTCCCTTATGACCCATAGAACCTTATGTTTGGATAGTTATCCCTAGAACCTAGACTTTGAAGTTTGGTGTTTAGTAAGCAATCAGAGTGTGCAGTGAAGTGCGATGGATCTTGTATGTGGTTTAGTTAGACTCACCCTTTTACCTTTAGATTAGTTTGTCTTGGTAGGTCAAACATTTTAAGGGGTGGAGAGTGGTTGGTTTGATGACATTTAGGTTGTTAGATTTTGAGGATGAAATCCTTTCCAAGGGGATCGAGTCATGTAACATATTAAAATCTCTCTACTCTGACGTTAGAAACCCTAACTCCCTAATTAAGAAGTTAGTGTGCTTGAATCCTTATTTTTGACCAAACAAGTTATAGTTGTAACCACATGTTTCTTGGTATCCAAAAGAACATATAACAATCATCTAATGAATAGTTCATATATTTGAACCCTAATGAATATCTAATGCACATAATAAGAGTAACTCATATTTTAATACTAATAGTGGATAAGCATGATGTTGACCATGTCATGAACCAATAAACCCTAATGATATGATGGGAAAGATAATTGTAATGTAACCTTGGACTTAATGCATCCTAAGAAGGTATAGGTGAAGAATAATGATCATGTTAACCTAAACCCTAAGTTGTAATCATCTAACCTTAACCCATACATCCTTAATGACATTCATGATACATTAGTGTCACTAGGTGTCATAATCAAATAACATACTTTAATACACATAAGTCATAGATTAATTAGGTCATCAATATGAAATGCATATCACATTGTTCTCTAATACACACCTAATTAATCACCTAATGAAATTGTATGCGAATCAAATAATTAATATGTAATATTTCCCACCTTGATCATTAAAATATATATAGTGACTTCAATATGGATAATAAGCAATTGATTCACACAAATGCTCATAATCAATAATAAGAAGTGAATAAATATGAGAGAATGATTAATGATGACATTAATGTGAGCAAGAACGGTAAAGTAACAATGTCTAATAAACATATAAGTAATTAATGTGACATTATTTGGATTAATTGTAACAAATTGGATAAAGTGTCCTATTTCATACAAAATAATCGGATACAATTGATAGTGGAGTCTAAATCCAAATGATTAAAGATAATGGTCAAATATAATAATGTATATTAAGATAATTTAATATAACTCTAGTTGTTCTATAATTCCTAATGAGATAAATATTGGGTTTGTGCATAATAATGAAATATAACTCTTTTGGAAACAAAGTGAATATGACATGACACAATTAAAATAATAATAATGATAATGTGATATCCTAATGAATATAATTCTAATAAGATAAAAATGTAAAAAAATCATAAAAGTGGAACCTTAAGGTGATCCATAAGAACCTGACCTATGTGGAGTTGCTTGAGAAGATTCTAAACTCCCAAGTTAAGTAGTTTAAAAACAAGGAGTTTAAGTTAGTAAAAGTTTAATGGAAACAACCTGGGAGTCTGGTGGTGAGATGTTGCATACTCACCCTTCTCACTTTGCTTTGGATTTCAAGGATGAAATCCTATTTAAGGGGTGGAGTATTTTGAAATACCAAAACTTTGACATATTCTCTTTTTGGCCCTTTCCCAACATTTTCCTACCATTTCTATCCTTTTTGGCCTTGATGCTTAAATTGTGGAATTTATAGTGGTTTGGTGAATATTTGTTCAATAATTATACCAATGGAAGGGTGTATGCACAAATACCTCGGTGAAATCTTATTTAAGGATCTAAAATATTAAATCACCATTTAGGTGGAACAATGGTAAATAAAATCCATGTTAGAAGTGTAAGGCCCCAAACCTTACTTAATGTATTGAACAAGTTTAACTATCATAATTACATACTCTAAACCTTAATCTAACCTTGTGAGGTGTTTTTAAATCATTAGACAAGATAAGTTTCAAGTTTGGTTCAATTGGATGTTGTTTGTGCATGTTATGAAATTTTAGGTACATTCTGAACTTTTATGCAATTTACCCAATTGGTAGGTTTTCTTTTGCAAATTATCACATGCATTATAATCCTTAGATATCTCCTTACCATTATCAAGATTTTGAACCATGGGGAACCTAGTTGCACCTTGGTTTGAAGGTGTTTCTCTCCAAGGGCATTTTAGGGATTACCCTCATTATAAATGAGCTTATCTTTAAAAGCTATCAACCAATGGGGTTATTTCTTTATTTGAAGGACGGTGGGGATGGGCTAGAAGTCTCCATGGGCTTTTAGGGCCGACATTTGATACACCATGTCTCTATGAGCTATCCTCTTACATGGCCATGAAGCCCTAGGCTAAGGACACATGGAAAGTCCCAAAGATACCTCAAGCTTGCCCCCTTCTTTATAAAGCCATGTCTACCCCTTCCCACCTCCTAATCTAAGAAGCAATCCTCTCCTTATCATTCCTCCATTTTAGAGAAACGTTCCTACTCTGTTTGGCCATGAATGTGCTGTCCTAAGGTAAAAGAGAGTGCTTACCTTGGTGAAGAAGGCTCCTAGGGTTCCAAATTTGCTCTATTTAGGGTTTCTAAAGCTCCTTCTTAGCGATTTTGACCAAAAATAGTAAGTTTCCTCCTTTCGTTCCCTATTTTCATGCTGTTAGTCTTCCTCCCACCTTATTAATTGGAACCATGACCTTCCATGGTAAAACTGCCCCTAGAGCCCTAAAGCACCACATCTCCATGTTCTTTTGTCAGGGTTTTTCACTCCTAAAGTGGAGAAGGTCCTTGCTTGAGATATGAGCTTTGTTGGAGGAACCAGCCTCAATGAGCTCGAGAACCTTGCTGCTTGGACCTGTTCACTTTCCCTTAGAGGCAAGTTTCATAACCTTCTTGTCATATATTGCTTATTTCATAACCTTCTTCTCATATATTGCGTACTACATGCTTAAAACTCATGCTTTTATGTTTAAAATCAATGATATCCATCTCTACTCACCATGTTCTTCTAGGGTTTGGGTTTCTTTCTATTTTACCTTCTCTAGAAGATCTAGTTTGGTTACCTATGCAACTCCAATCCCTAATCTTGGGTAAAATGATTTTTTCTCCCTCTCTCTTCACTTATCTTTTTCGGTTGAATGATGTGTCGATTTCTGATTGACCTAATTTCAATAATTCATAACTTTATATTCTTTTGTCCAAAAATAATCTAAAATATGTTATGAACTCAGAAAAACATTTATTTTTAATAAAAATATATTCAAGTATTGGTTTTGAGTTTTATCGAAGGTGATTTTCTAGAAAATGATTTAATCACTTTAAAATCACCAAAAATACACTCTAAACATCATAACTTCAAAATATACACAATTATATGCTTTCTTGATCAAGAGAACATAATAAGATCCATGGTGATATTTTTAGAGCCTAAATTGAGGCTTTGCTCAAAATGTCAAAAATAAGGGTTTTCTTTACATTAATGCATATAACCTACTCTAATACATGGTTATACATTGGAAATAGGAAAAGTTGATCTTGGACTCAATAAAGTGATGAAAGTCTGTAGTTGAAATCTTATGAGAGATATGCGCAATCCCTATTTATGTATGTGCAAAACCCTATTTATGTATGTGCATTCCTTACACCCTAAAAATCAAATTTGAGATACTCTTTCTTGGGTCTTGGTACCCCACAACATTTTTCTGCCATGGATTCTTTTCTAGCATGATTGTTTTATTAGAATATTTAGCTATAGTTGTCGTACTTATGTACAACCACCCATAGTTAGGGCATGTTAATTCGCCCTGGGGAACGTATTATTCTCCCCCTGGGGAATGTGTTATTTCTCCCCTATAAAAATTGTATAGGTGACTGGGAGTGTATTTGTTATGACCACATCTGAGCTTAATTGGTAAACTAGGGTTTACTTGGATGATTACATGCTTAATTGGATCGATCATTGCTTAAATAGAATTAATGATGATAATTCAATTATTATGTTTTAAACCTAATAAGAACTTTAAGTGTTCTTTTACTTTGAAAAATTAGGGTTTGAGAAATATAAACCCAAGTCGGCTGAAATTAGGGTTTACTTGGATGATTGTACACTTAACTAAGTTGATCATTGTTTAAATATTTATTAGTGATGGTTGTTAAGTTTTGATGTTTTAAATATAATGATAATATTTAACCATACTTAGATTTACATAATTAGGTTTTAAGATTTGGAAACCCTAATCGGCCCAAATTAGGGTTTTTATGACATATGAATACATAATATAATAAGTATAGTGTCTCACTAAATGATTTTTAGTATTTTATGTGTAACTTTGATTGGATACAAATTTGGGTATAATATGTATAACTAAATCTCGAATTTTAGTGAAAAACTTCATAATATTTGGATGTTCTTTGAAAGCCATTCTCGGCCGAGATATACTTCGACCGACCATGCTGACAGAATGTTATTCAGCAGTATATTGTTTGATTTTTATTTATTTATTGGTAACTCTAAATCATCTGAAATTTTTATCGGAGATTTGAAAATCAATCATAAACAACATATAAATTTCATAATTTTTGGAGGATCTGTTAGCTATTCAGTAGACGAATTACAATAACAGTTTTATAACAGAAAATTCAGCTGAAATAAGAGAAAGTATAGTGAGGGGTCAATGTGCAATTGACCCAAGCAGCTCAATTGCTCTATATGGTCAACCTAACACACAAGGAGATCTCATAATTCGTAATTCATTCCAGAGAAATGAAATCCTAGAGAGAGAGGGAGAGTTAGGGTTTGAGAGGAGAAAGTGATGGAATTACTGATTTAGGGTTTCTCTATTTGAGATATTATGAAATCAAGTAAGTTTAGCTTCTTTTCATAGCCTTTTATGGTGAATTTTCTCTTACATGTCAAGATTCCATACCTCCTCTGATTTTTTCTAAAATGGTATCAAAATTTCCCCTTTTCTCACTCTTTCTTCATAAGTCCTCATTTTTAGGGTTTCCAAGTTGAAAGGAAGAAGAACTGGGTGAATTGCTAGGGATTTGATATGACTTTACGATTTTTAGGGATTAGCTTCGTTTTTAAGGTGTTTTAACACCTCAGGGAGAGTGGGAACTTCCTTTAAATAGTATATTGCACAAAATTTGGTTAATTCATCCATAATCTTCAATTCCTCAGTATGCAACAAACAAACCCTAAATTCTCCTTTTAATCTACTTTTTTTGTAAAATGATATGAAATAGATTCTTCTTCTATTTTGATGAATTTCAGATGATAAAATAATATAAGAAATGGATACAATCCATCTTAATGAGAATTCCTTAAGTAATTACAGAGGTTATAAGAGTAAATTGAAATTTAGGATTTTTGGCTATGATTGAAATTATTGTATAATTAAATAGAGAAATTTTTCTATCTGAATCTCATTGATTATGAATGATTGTTTATCTGAATGCATAGTACATACATGTCAGATACTATCTTGGATTTTGTGTGATGTGAATAGTGTTTTCTTGATATCTTAGTAGAAAGGTTTGAAACCCTAGATGAGTGAAAAATTTGAAATTTGTGAATAGATATTATGAAATCCATTTGAAGTGTTTATCATGACATCTTAGAATTTATTTATACAATGTTATTCTTGATGCATGATATCTCAGTAAATGGCATGGAAACCTAAATTCAGCTCAGTTCTAAGTTTTCATACATATATTGATTGTATATGATTTGTTGAAAGCAGTCTTTATTCAGTGAATGTTTATATCGTATGAAATCCTTATGAGAGCCATGTGATAAGTGAATGAGGTAAAAGAAACCCTAAGGATAGGGTGTTGCCATGTGATAAGTGAATGAGGCAAATGACACCCTAAGGATAGGGTGTTGTCATGTGATGATTGAATGAGGCAAATGAAACCCTAAGGATAGGGTGTTGCCATGTGATAAGTGAATGAGGTAAATGAAACCCTAAGAATAGGGTGTTCAATGAATCAAGTAATTGTGATATCAAAGTTCTTAGTATGATATGTGGTGATGCTTAATAGTTCAATTACATGATTTTAGTGCATCAAGTGCCAAGTTGACATGTATTCTATTTATTTAAGAATTTTAGTCTGCCTGTATGTATAGTATGATGATTACTCAGAATATTACAATGTTTTGAATATACTGCTCAACCAAGTTTAGAATGATATACATGTTGTATTATAAACCTCAAATAAATAAATGCGGTACCATAGAAATAACAGAGTCAAGTATAAGTAAGGAAAAGATACAATATAGTAAGAGCTTTCCAAGAATAATAAAATAATACACTTAGGGGCCTTGAACACCGTAGAACCCCTATGTGAGGTCTGAGCCTTAGGGGTGAAACAACCTAACCCTGGTAGTGTCTAGTATACGGGGGTCGGAACGTACCAATAGGTGGTACGGGGGATGAAGCCCTAGTGGAAGTCTTCTTAAATTATAGCTTGCAGTGTCCAACATCAACAACAAGTCCTGGTGGCACTAGAGTACAAAAAAGTGTGTCCAACATCAACCAGAAGTCCTGGTGGCACTAGAGTACAGAAAAGCCAATTGGTGGCTTGACTCTCTTCTTGTGTGCTCAGGTTAGAGGAGGATTCTAGAGGCCAGAGTGACATTACACTATTGCAGACCAGTGACGTTGTTAGACTTAGCATTCTCGGGCGTGTCAGCTAAGACTTTTAAGGTGTGATCGTAGTGCACTGTGAGTCTGATATGTAGAGTACAATGCATTTGATCATGGCATAAGCTAAAATATGATCATATTGGTTTAAAGAGTTTCTTATAAGTAAAAAGAGTTAAGAATGATTTGAATACAGTTTCATAGTAGTTGTTCATTAAATGCAATATTTACATTCTGTGTTATTTTAACTGTATTGTTTTATATCTGCTTAGTGTAGTAATTACTATTGTTACAATTCATATCAGTTACTCAAAGGTATAACTTCAATTATATCAATAATTTAGACTATTTCTTTGAAGTTCTCATTCATTGAGCTAGTAGGCTCACCCCTCTACTCAAAATTTTTAGGGAAACCACATGGACTTGAAGAAGGTCAAAGCATCATAGTAGATCTACCACATGAGTTAAGTATAAGATTAGTTAAGTTCAGTCGGTCCCTATCACTCTAGGTCCTTGTATAGATGTGAAAGTGTTATAAATGATGTTTTGTATCTTTGTTTCCTTGATAAGAGAGAATGTATTTGATTATCATGTCATATGTATATGGAAGTGTGAGAAACATAATGAATATATGAATGAGTATCATTAATGTTGAGATCATATTAGAGTAATAATAGTTTAATTCTCTTGTAAATTTTGTTTATGTGATTGAATGCGCGAAAACAAAGAGTTTGAAATAAAAAGGAAAAAGTCGGGAGTGAACTTTGTATTAAGTGTAATCCTCATAGTCAAGCCCTAATCTCATTATTAGTGGAAATCATGGGATGTGGGTGTCACGACTTGGTATCAGAGCTTAGGCTGAGTCGTCATGTACCATTAGGATAGAAAGTTAGAGTTATAAGTGTGGAAGATAGGAGGTGATGTGTCTTTAGCTCTGGGAATTCTGGGTATTTGGATATCCTAGCCCGATATATGAATACTTAGATTGACCAGTATCAAGCTACTCTATCTATTCTTCTCTGGATGCCCTGGCTAGGCATGCAGTGGGAGAATAGGCTAGAGGGAAACCCTAGAAATATTAGGGTTAGGAGACCGAAAGTAATGAAGGAGTAAGAAATTAAACATAGAATGTGATACACCTCTTTCTTTATATTGCTTATTTGATTGGAGATCAATAGAAATGCTCTTATATGTATGAATTCAGATTATCAGTTTGTAGAATATATATGGTTACTTTATATTGTTGTGTATCATGAAGTAATTCAATTATTGTTCATATTCTTTGTATCAAGTAGACCAGAAGTTATGTGTAAATGAGTTCTCCCTAAGTGGATATTCTTTCCACATGTTTGAGGTTAATAGGAGTTTTTTAATCTTGAGTATCTCTTGGCTTCAGGACTGCAAGTTCGACCTGGTCCGACAGGAAGGATGCGTTACTAGGATCTAATGAATCCTATTAACATTATAATAAGAGTAGACTCTGGATAAAATTAGACTCACATCATGGTGAGAATGTACATACACTAAGATGTTGAAACATATGGGAAAGATTAGAATAGCTAAGAATTAGTTGGAACTGATATCTGAGATTCAACTTCGGGGCCTCATATGAGAAACCCTTAATTGGGAATATAGGAACACGACATAAGGTTCAGATTAAGCTTAATGATTAGTATTATATGAACTTTAAATATGAAATATGGAAAATATATAAGAAAAATATGTACGAGCCAAGATAGTAAGAATCAATCATGAGGAATGGACTATATAATTGAGTACAATGGTTTTATGTACTCCAAAGCAAAGGGAAAATAGAAGAAAAGAGATAAGTAGACAATAAGTAAATATAAGTGAAGAGTCCTCAAAAGAGCTAAAATAAAGAGAATTAGATGAACATGTAAATCATAAGACTAGGATAAGAAACTAAGTTAAAACAAAGATAAATGTTGGAAATGATGAACTTGATTAAGGAATGAGGGTCATGATATAATTGAGAACATGGAATGTAAAACTTTATTGTGAAGTTAATACATTCATCCTTACTACCTTTGGATTCCAAGTCTTTATAGAACAATAAACTAGTTTCTAAAAGAAGAATAAAAGTGTAGCTTAACCAATGAATAAGTCATACGAAGGTAGACTATATTCAGGAGTGACAAACTTGATTGAAGGAGATACTAAGTTTTACCAAAGAATGAGCCATTTGATTTAAAATGAAGGATATGTAATTTATTAAACATGAGTTAAAACTAGTAGAGAGATTATTGATTTAGAATTTCAACTTCACATTAGTAAAAGGATAAAAAGAAATATGTGCAACATGGTACACATGATCATACACATGAATAAGCAACATGATCATAAGAGAAAAATTAGAAGTTAAAGATGACAGGTGGAAGAGTAGTATATGGTAAGAGGATTATGGAAAGTAAGGAATGGTTTGAAACATGATGGAGTAATAGATATTATAAAAGAAAGAGGTTGCGAGATTCAAGAAAGTGCTAATTAGTTAAGTATCCTTGTTGATAATTGATTAAACCTACATATGAGAAATGTTTTAATGAGTGTTTGAAGATAAAATTCTAAGTCCCAGAATCATCTTCCTTAATTAGAGAAATATGGGAATGGAGTAATAAGAAAATGAATCATATATGATGCATAACCACCATGGTAGAGATATCTAGTGAATGTAATAATGACACAAAATATGATGATGAAACTCTAGTAGGGTAAATTGAGAATGTAATCTATCTGTATGTCCAAGTAAGAGAAAGGAAATTCATGTGATGAGATAAGGAAGACTTTAGTAAAACTTGTGAGATCCAAAGTTTGGATTTCAAATTAAGGGAGTAAAGTCATATCATAATAACATCATCTTACTGATGAGGACCGAACCCTAGAATGTTTAGAGTTGTAGTAGTTCAAGGGATATCACTAGTGATTTGACCTTGAATGCTAGCATCTCTATAAAACAAGATCATGAAATTTGCACTATGAAAAGTATACTAGCACTGATAGTAATCTAGGGTTTAAAGGTAGCTAATATGAAAGGTTGATAAACAATATGGAAATGATTCAGAGCAAAGTATAAGAAATAGATTTGAAATATAAGAGGTGTGTTTTGAACAAAAGGAGAAATATAATATGAGTGAAGTGCGATATGAAATAAATTCTTGCAGTGATAGCAAGAATGATGAACAATCAATTTGTACCTTGTATGTTTCAATTTTAGGGATGTTTGATCTACATGATTAAAATGAGAAGGATAAGTAACAAAAAGTAAGTAGTAAGAATGAGGAGAGAGATAAGAGAAAATAATGGCATTTAGTAATATGTGAATTTGTTTTTAGAAGTGTAATTTGTTGAAGGTATACTAAGGAATGTAAATTTGTTTTACATATGATTTCAGTTGTACATGTGCAAGCAATATGTTAATTAAAGGTGTCTGATAGTTTAAGTCATTCATACCAGTAATCCATCTTAGTATTGTGCAATTATGGTATGGTGATATGGGTTGAATGATGATGGAAAGTTGGAGGGTTACCCTGAATAAGGTATTGTTACCTATTCACTCATATGAATAGAAGGGATGCTAACCATATTGTATTGATATGTAACCCTAATCAAGTATAGCTTGTTATACCTAGATTTAATATAACTAAGTGGTGGTAATTGGGTATGCATAGTACTTGAAGGACTAATACAATTATGAAGTACTCTATTACTATTGTTGAAACCCTAGTATGCTATAACATGATGGTTACACCTTGAATTATGTATGGGTTCATACTTGAGAATAGTATGGAATGTGATGGTGATGCTTCACCTTATGCATCCATGATCCAATGGGGATGCCTTGAGTAGTATTGTACAATTGTTGTTGAATCCAATATTCCAACTCAAGACTATTATTCTATTTGAGTAGCATAATAGTAAAATTCAAAACAACATGATGAACTCTCTTTTGTGGCTTATAGGTAATGTAGAACAATAGTACATATTGAACCGTTTGAATTGAGATAGTTGGATCAGATTATCAATGTTGAGGTAACACCTCAAGAGTATGAAAATTTTGAAATGGTTGTTTCTCTCTCTATCCTATAATTGATTGTGGCATAGAGAATTCATTTGTTATCATTGAGCAGTCATGATTTAAACATGTTGTGATTAGAAAAGAAATAGAGGACTTGATGTTGAAACATACATTCAAGTACAAAATATAAGAATATAATGACATGTAAGATTTTAGAAGCTTAAAATAAACCTTGAATGTACTTTTCTTGCACGTTTATGTTTTGGGGACAAACCATTTTAAGGGGGGGAGAATTATTATGACCGCATCTGAGCTTAATTGGTAAACTAGGTCTTACCTGGATGATTACTTGCTTAATTGGATTGATCATTGCTTAAATATAATTAATGATGATAATTCAATTATGATGTTTTATACCTAATAAGAACTTTAAGTGTTCTTTTACTTTGAAAGACTAGGGTTTGAGAAATATAAACCCTAGTCGGCTGAAATTAGGGTTTACTTGGATGATTGTATGCTTAACTAAGTTGATCATTGTTTAAAGCTTGACTAGTGATGGTTGTTAAGTTTTGATGTTTTAAATATAATGATAATATTTAATCATACTTTGATTTACATAATTAGGTTTTAATATTTGGAAACCCTGATCGGCCCAAATTAGGGTTTTGATGACATATGAATACAAAATCTGATAAGTATAGTGTCTCACTAAATGATTTTTAGTATTTTATGTGTAACTATGATTTGATTAAAATTTTTATATAGAATGTACAACTCAATTGTGCATTTTAGTGAAAAATTTCAAAATATTTGGATGTTATTTGAAAGTCATTCTCGATCAAGATATACTTCGACCGACCATGTTGACAGAATGTTATTCAGTAGTATATTGTTTGATTTTTAATTATTTATTGGTAAATCCAAATGATCTGAAAGTTTTACTAGAGATTTGAAACTCAATCATAAACAACATATAAAATTTCATATTTTTTGGAGGATCTGTTAGCTATTCAGTAGATGAATTACATTAATAGTTTTATAATAGAAAATTCAGCTGAAATAAGAGAAAGTATTGTGAGGGGTCAATGTGCAATTGACCCAAGCAGCTCAATTGATCTATATGGTAAACCTAACACACAAGGAGCTCTCATAATTTGTAATTCATTCTAGAGAAATGAAATCCTAGAGAGAGCGGTAGAGTTAGGGTTTGAGAGGAGAAAATGGTGGAATTGCTAATTTAGGGTTTCTCTATCTGAGATATGATGAAATCCAGTAAGTTCAGCTTCTTTGCATAGCCTTTCATGGTGAATATTTTCTCACATTTT
Source organism: Alisma plantago-aquatica (assembly GCA_963693085.1). Lineage (NCBI taxonomy): Eukaryota > Viridiplantae > Streptophyta > Magnoliopsida > Alismatales > Alismataceae > Alisma > Alisma plantago-aquatica. The sequence goes on along the minus strand of OY856415.1, from coordinate 551,390,071 downwards.
AAGATTTCATCCCTCCTCTTATTTGATCCAAAATGATATCAAAATTTCCCCTTTTCTCACTCTTTCTTCATAAGTCCTCATTTTTAGGGTTTCCAAGTTGAAAGGAAGAAGAATTGGGTGAATTGCTAGGGATTTGATATGACTTTGAGATTTTTAGGGATGAGATTCGTTATTAAGGTGTTGTCACACTTTAGGGTGAGTGGGAACTTCCTTTAAATAGTATATTGCACGAAATTTGGTTAATTATCCATAATCTTCAATTGCGCAGTATGCAACAAACAAACCCTAAATTCTTCTTTTGATCTACTTTTTTTGTAAAATGATATGAAATGGATTCTTCTTCTGTTTTGATGAATTTCAGATGATAAAATCATATAAGAAATGGATACAATCCATCTTAGTGAGAATTCCTTAAGTAATTATAGAAGATAGAAGAGTAAACTGAAATTTAGGATTTTCGGCTATGATTGAACTTGTTGTATAATTAAGTAGAGAAATTTGTCTATCTGAATCTCATTGTTTATGAATGATTGTTTATCTGAATGCATAGTACATACATGTCAGATACTATCTTAGATTTCGTGCGATGTAAATAGTGTTTTCTTGATATCTCAGTAGAAATGGTTAAAACCCTAGATGAGTGAAAAATTGGAAATTTGCGAATAGATATTATGAAATCCATTTGAAGTGTTTATCTTGACATCTTAGAATTTATTTATAAAATGTTATTCTTGATGCATGATATTTAAGTAAATGGCATGGAAACCTAAATTCAGCTCATTTCTAAGGTTTCAAACATATATTGGTTGTATATGATTTGTTGAAAGTAGTCTTTATTCAGTGAATGTTTATATCGTATGAAATCCTTATGAAAGCCATATGATAAGTGAATGAGGTAAATGAAACCCTAAGGATAGGGTGTTGCCATATGATAAGTGAATGAGGCAAATGAAACCCTAAGGATAGGGTGTTACCATGTGATAAGTGAATGAGGCAAATGAAACCCTAAGGATATGGTGTTGCCCTGTGATAAGTGAATGAGGTAAATGAAACCCTAAGGATAGGGTGTTCAATGAATCAAGTAATTGTGATATCAAAGTTCTCAGTATGAGATGTGGTGATTCTTAACAGTTCAATTGCATGATTTTAATGTATGAAGTGCCAAGTTGATATGTATTCTGTTTATTTATGAATTTTAGTCTGCATGTATGTATAATATGATGATTACTCAAAATATTATAGTGTTTTGAATATACTACTCTGCCAAGTTTAGAATGATATACATGTTGTATTATAAACTTCAAATAAATAGACGCGATATGATGCGATGATTTTGAGTCACATTTATAGACTTGTTTTACTTGCGTTTTATGCGTTTATTGGTCATTTTGGTGGTTAATATTGCATAATTCACTTACTTTAGTGTATGATCCTTCTCAGTGTCAAATCTCCCTTATTTTATCATTCTGAGCATAAATGATTACAATTATAGGTTTTATCTCGGCTGATGTGGTTTTGTTTTGCATCTTTAGGAAAAACACATTTCTGCAAATGTTGATACCATCGACGATAGTCGATACTATCAACACAGCCACAGGTAGGCAGCCGCAAGGAGCAACACAGAGTCGATACCATCGACATGGAATTTGATGGTAGCGACCTACCATCAGGTTGCTGGCAACCACTCAGTCGATACTATCGACACCACAGTCGATACTATCGACACGTTCAGCTTCAGCGACGGAAAAGGGATAAAAGTGACGCCTAAGGGTGTCGATACCATCGACCCACGTCGATGGTATCGAGTCAGCATGAGGCACAACGACGAAAAGAAAAGAAGACTTGCCGATATCGCGAGGGGTCGATACCATCAACTTGCGTCGATGGTATCGACACTGTCAGATTAAAGTTTATTTTAGATCGACCCAAATCCAATGGCTGTGATATTTTTGCAACCTTACTCAGTGATTATACCTAATGACGGCGGCTAGGAGCGGGGTATCACGTCATTATCCACTACACACGTCCCGAGAAGGTGTGGAGAGAAGAACGAAGCCCAGAAGCACGCCCCAGCCATTCTGGAAGCCGAAGAAGACGTTCTCCACCACCGAAAGGCTGTAGATCGCACATTCTACGTCGAGGAATGCTTGGATCGTCTTTGTTCAGGGGTTTCATTACTTATTCACATTTTTCTCCATGTTTCCCCTTTTTGCAATGACGTTTTGCTCTGATATGAACATGTGGGGCTGATCCCCTTTGTCTTTAGGACCGAGAGTAGCCCGAGGAAGCATTGTATGACATTTGTATCATAGTAATTCATAATTTATCTCTTAAATCCGTGGTATGATTTCGTTTTCTCAATTATATTGTTATGCTTGATCACCATAATGATAATCTAATGCCTTTAATTACTTTGAAAGAAGAATTAACGGTTGAAAAGAGACGAAATTCACATTAATTAACAAATCCCTGAACAAGGTGACGTAAGGTTAATGGTGGAAACCCAGAGGTCAATTCTAATGCACCTAGTTTAGGGTATAGGTTACTACGACGGTGGAACGGACCTAGACATAGGTAGTGAATTGTACCACGACAGTGGACAATTCTGATTACATGCCACTACCCGGATTGAGAGATGAACCTGAGTAACTATATGGAAATTCATACAATGAAAACCTGCGGTGAAACCACAATCCTAAAGATCTCCATTTGAATTGATTAAACTAAACATTTAATCGATTGCTTTGTTTTATTTTATTTTATTTTATTTTTAAAACAACTCTCATAACCTTTTTATTGGTCTAGCTGATTGCGAGTAGTTAGTAGTAGTCTACCGATAATTTAGTGTCCCTGAGTTCGACTCGGGCCTCACAAGGGCCTATACTACATTGACGCGTGCACTTGCGTTATACGCACAGTAAAATCGTGTCAAGTTTTTGGCGCCGTTGCCGGGGACACGAAAATTGTCGGCACTACGAGTGCTGCAAGCGGCCATTCTAGGCCACTTTATATTTTTATTATTTTGTAATCATTTTTGAAATTCTTAGTTTATTTTTCACATTGTGTAATCATCTATCACGATACTGAACTGAAATTATCATCTTGCAGGTACTGGTGCATGGTGAGGACGCGTAGCACAGACTACACACAATAATCACTAGAGGTTCCACTGTCGGGACCAGATGACGAGGAGAAAAACGTTCAACCCAAACTGGAAGATATAGATTCAGATTCTGAACCAGAAGCCATGGCAGAAGAACAGGCAATATAGGAGAAAATAAAAGCTTCTTCCTCATCCGCTTCAAAGGGGCCAATAAAGAAGTAGGCAGTCAATATTCCAACTTATAAAATTGATCCTGCATTAATAAATTTTGTCAAATCAAATGCATTTCACAGGCTTAAAAATGAAGATCTGGTGACTCATATAAGCCAGTTTGTGGAGAACTGTGATATGATCAAGATAGATAGGTTTCCACAGGAGACATTGTACTTGAAGTTGTTTCCCAGCTCTCTGGCAGGAAATGCATGAGAATGGCTACATAATCTTGATGATGAGTATGTGGAATCATGGAACCACATGGTGGAAGTGTTCTTTGAAAGATTCTTTCCGCCCGAGAAGCGAATGATATGATCAGAAAAATTCATAATTTTAGTCAGAAAGTAGGAGAGACTTACTCCGAGACCTGGGAACGGTTTCAGATCATGCTAAGGAGGTGCCCGCATCATGGGCTGGACAAGGAGAAGTAGGTAAAAATCTTCTATTTTGCTCTTTCTGAGCATGATAAAAGTAACTTAGACTCCGCAGGTTCAGGTTTCTTCTTAAACAACACAGGAATGAGGTGTTGGGAAATTTTGAAGAACATGGCCAAGAAGTAATCATGGGGCGACAGAGACGCCATAGAGCATGTTCGGGCTGTGGGGGAGTCAAAGGCCATCAAAGAGATAAATGGGAAGATGGACCTTCTAGCAAAGAAACTGCTTGCAAAAGAAGACGCAGAATCAGATGATGAGGCTCAAGTAAAATTCATGCGCCAGCAGCAGGGGTACAGAAACAATGATTATTCATGAAGGAAAGATAAGAAATTTTCCTGGAAGGACCCAAATAATTTCTTGCAGGACCCCGATGCAAAACCCCAACCGTCACCGAAGGATAAGAGCAATGAGTTTCTCAATCAAGTAATAAAGCAGAATCAAGAACTAATGAACACTTTTGGCCAGCAGATCACGAAACAAGGAGAATTCATGAATCAGTTTGGGCAAACCTTATAGAGTCATGGGGCTTAGATGAGGACGATAGAGACATCTTTGGCACAGATGACAGCTGAAATAGCAAATTTGAAGAAGCCAGCGCAACAAGGCTTTCCCAGAAATACAAACATTCTAGGAGGAAACCAACAGGCTAAGGCAATCTTGCTACAGAGTGGAAAGAAGATTTTAAACCCCTGGGCCGATGAACCAAGCAAACCCCAGTCAGAAACCATAGGTGAGGCCAAAGAGGAGGTTCTGATTCCAATCACAAAGCCGGTTGAGGATATAGCAGAGGATGTCACAGCAGGATCAGTTGTTGAGGAGGAGACACAGAAGAGGATGCCATATGTGCCGCCACATCAAAGGGCACAAAATGTTCCGGTCCCATATCCAAATAGTGTGAAAGCTAAGAAAGTGGATGCTCAATTCAAGAAGTTTCTAGATAGATTTAGAAAGATGTCTGTCAACATTCCATTGTTAGAGGCAGTAGAGCAAATTCCCTCTTACGACAAGTTTCTAAAAGACATCATTACAAAGAAGAGGAAGATCCCTGATACTGAGGTTGTGGTTTTCAAGGAGCAGGTGAGTGCTTTCATCATGGGCACATTGCCACCTAAAAGGCAGGATCCAGGCTACTTCAATATTTCATGCTATATTGGTAAAGTGAAATTCGGTGAAGAACTATGTGATTCAGGGGCAAGTATAAACCTAATGCCTCTCTCTACGTTCAAGAAGCTGGGACTGAAAGAATCAAGGCCGAGCAATATGATAATACAGTTGGCGGATAATTCTGTGGTGAAACCGTATGGTATTTGCAAAGATGTGTTAGTTAAAGTTGATCGGTTTGTATTTCCAGCAGATTTTGTCGTAATGGAAATGCAAGACGAACAGGGTAATGAGTTACTCCTTGGATGACCCTTTTAAGCCACTGCTGACATGATACTTGAGATGGGGAGAGGTCTTTTGACCTTGGGTATCACTGATGATCGGTTTGAGATGGTCATGCCCTCCAACACAATGCAATGAAAAGCTAAGGAGCACAGCCGCATGGTGAAGCACTTTGATCAGAACATCTCTCTCTATCTAGGGAAATCGTTTTTATATATGGCTCATGTAATGACTAAGGTGGAGAAGGGGACACTGGATGTAGACTTCATGGAGCAGACCAAGGTTGTGTCTCTTAGCAAGGTGGTGGGTTTTCCCAATGATGAAGAGGAGGACATCCCTCCTTCTATTGAATATGAGGCCATAGCAAGTTCTATTTTCAATGCATATCCAGAGCTGCCTCTTGAAGCCTGCCTCGTTAATATAACACATGATTGGATGAGAAGCAAGTCACTACAAGAATGCGCTAAGATGCTTCAGGTGCTGCCGTGTTTCTACGCTAGGTACTATGAAGACCTTGGAGAACTCCCACCACTGCTTCATTCATCCTTGATCAGCCTGCCAGATTTAGAATTGAAGCCACTGTCACCTCATTTGAAATATGCATTTCTAGCTGAGGGTGAGAAGCTGCCAGTGATTATTTTGGCATATCTGAGTGCCGAGGAGGAGGATCAACTACTGATCGTACTGAAGAACCATCGAGCTGCATTTGGGTGGTCGGTAGCGGATATCAAGGGGCTCTCCCCTACATTGTGCCAGCACAAGATCCGGATCGAGGAGGGAGCCAAACCTGTAATTCAACCATAGCGCCGAATAAATCCTAGCATGATGGAGGTCGTCAAGAAGGAAGTGATCAAGCTCCTTTCTACAAGTATCATCTATGCTATATCTGACTCGACGTGGGTGAGTCCTACACAGGTAGTCCCTAAAAAGGGGGGAATTACTGTTACACATAATTTGTTAAATGAGCCAGTCATGACCCGTCTGGTAAACAAGTGGCATGTATGTATAGACTACCATAGATTGAATGCTGCTACGCTTAAGGATCATTTTCCTCTCCCATTCGTTGATCAGATTTTAGAGAGATTGGCAGGTCGATCTCATTTTTGTTTTCTTGATGGTTATTCGGGCTACAATCAGATTTCCATTGATCATAAGGACCAAGAGAAGTCCACCTTCACTTGTCCTTACGAAACATTTGTGTACCGTCGTATGCCCTTTGGTTTGTGTAACGCACCAACAACCTTTCAGTGTTGCATGCTTGCCATTTTCTCCGATATGGTTGAACGCTGTTTGGAAGTCTTTATGGACGGTTTCTCAGTCTATGGTACATCTTTTGATGAATGTTTATACAATTTGGATAAGGTTTTGCAATGATGTGAGGACACACATTTGGTTCTCAACTGGGAAAAATGTCATATGATGGTTAGCGAAGGGATCGTGCTTGGACATAAAGTGTCTAGCAAGGGGTTGGAGGTAGATCCGGTTAAGATTGAAGTTATTTCCAAATTGCCCCCACCAAATTCGGTAAAAGGGGTAAGGAGTTTTCTAGGTCACGCCAGGTTTTATCGCCGCTTTATAAAAGATTTCTCAAAAATTGCCAAACCATTGTATGAGTTGCTGGAGAAGGATGATGTGTTTGATTTTAATGAAAAGTGTTTACATGCATTTAATGTGCTTAAAGAAAAATTAATTTCTTCTCCGGTTGTGTAAACACTGGACTGGATAAAACCGTTTGAATTTATGTGTGATGCGTCAGATTTCACAGTAGGGGTTGTTTTGGGACAATGTGTGGACAATAAACCCGCTGTGATTTTCTATGCATCCAAAACTTTAAATGAAGCACAACTGAATTACACGACAACTGAAAAAGAGATTCTCGCCGTTGTTTTTGCTTTTGAAAAATTTCGGCAATATCTTGTAGGATCTAAAGTCATGGTATGGACGGACCACGCTGCCATAAAGTACTTGATGGAGAAGAAAGATGCCAAACCTAGAATGATTAGGCAGATCTTACTGTTGCAAGAACTTGACATTGAAATTAAAGATAAGGCGGGCATAGAAAATGTGGTTGCGGACCACTTGTCTAGGTTGTAAAGGGTAGATGAGAAGGATGTGCATATACCCATTATCGAGACGTTTCCTGATGAACAACTGCTATCTGTGAAATCTAAAGATCCTTGGTTTTCTTATATTGTTAATTATCTTGCCTGCAAAATTATCCTAGATGATTGGACATACCAAGAGAAAAAGAATTTTGTCCATTCTTTGCGATATTATTTATGGGATGACCCCATTCTGTTGAAGCAGTGCAGGGATGGTGTGTTGCGCAGGTGTGTACCGGAAGTGGAATATGAAAGTGTCCTTCATCATTGCCATACTCTACCAAATGGTGGCCACCATGCTAGTTCTACAACCACGGCCAAGGTACTTGAGAGCGGTCTCTACTGGCCTACTTTGTTCCGGGACGCATATGACTATGTGCGGCAATGCGATTCCTACCAACGGGCAGGTAACATTTCAAAGCGACAAGAGATGCCCCTCAATGTATTTCAAGAGGTCGAGGTGTTTGATCTGTGGGGTATTGATTTTATGGGACCTTTTGTGTCCTCCAACTCTAACTTGTACATTCTATCACCTGTTGACTATGTATCAAAGTGGGTAGAGGCAATACCCACTAGGACTAATGATGCCGCTGTAGTGTGTAGGTTTGTCAAGGAATACATTTTCTGCAGGTTTGGTGTACCTAGAATGATTATTAGTGATGGAGGTACACATTTCCGAAATCAGAAGTTTGCGACATTGTTGAGAAAGTACGGGGTAAAGCACAACATTGGTACCCCGTACTACCCGCAGACACAGGGGCAAGTGGAAGTCTCCAATAGAGAAATTAAGAAGATCTTGGAGCGCACTGTGGCTTCGACGAGAAAGAACTGGAGTACCTTGCTACCGAAAGCTTTATGGGCGTATAGGATGGCATTTAAGACACATATAGGAACTACGCCTTTTAGGCTGGCTTACGGTCGGGCTTTCCATTTGCCGGTGGAATTGGAGCATAGGGCGCACTGGGCGTTAAGGAAGCTGAATTTGAAATATGATGAAGTAGGAAAGAAACGTTTGTTAAAGCTGAATGAACTTGGCGAGCTGAGGATGAATGCATATGAAAGCTCGTGGATCTACAAGGAGCGAACAAAGCTGATTCATGATTGACGTATTCATATGCGTGTCTTCAAGAAGGGAGATCGTGTGCTCTTGTTCAACTCAAGGTTGAAGATGCATCCCGGGAAATTGAAATCCTGATGGAGTGGACCTTTCAATGTAGAGGAGGTCAAGCCACATGGAGCAATCATGGTGCGTGATGGCAAGACAACATTTTTGGTTAATGGAAAATGATTGAAGTTGTACTTCGGTGAGGATTACACAAGGAAAGTGAATGAGGTCAAACTCATTGTGCTTCCGGATGCATGAGGAGCTTAATTTCTTCTAGCCTAAGACGTTAAATAAGGGCGCTTGTTGGGAGGCAACCCAGCCATTGGCAGTTTCGTTTAGTTTCTTCCACATTTGTAAGTTAGTTTGATTTGATTGTGTTTTTAGTGTAAACAAGATACCTTGATCGTTTGTTCAATGTGCAGGACTGAGGCAGGGTTGATACTATCGACCTTTGTATCGATGGTATCGACATGGGCACAGCTAGGCGGATGCAAAGATCTCTCTGAGTCGATACTATCGACGAGCTCGTCGATGGCATCAAGCTACCATCAGGTTGCTCACCAGAACGGGGTCGATAGTATCGACATGACTGTCGATACTCGCGAGATCTCTGGAGATATTCAGACGAAATTTGTCTCAGTGAAGTCAATACCATCAACGGGCCTGTCGATGGTATCGACCAGGTTACAGGAAGAAAGCGGCGGCTGGGCTTCGCGAGGGTGTGTGCCCTAAGAAGAGTCGATACTATTGACTTGAGTCGATGGTATCGACGCGACATGTCACAGATCCACGAGAGGAAATCAATGGCAATCGCTGCATCAAGAGAGTCGATCCGTGAGATGGGTTGATACCATCGACACATGTTGATGGTATCGACGTGTCATCGATCCGGGCCCCCAAATCAGGCTATCCACAACCATCGATACTACCTGAAGATTGGATTATGCTACAGGTGTCGATACCATCGACCCGCGTCGATGGTATCGACGGGTGCATAGCAACGCCGACTGTGGTTATAAAAGAGAGGGATGGTTGTCATATGACGTCACACCTTTAGAGCCTTTTCCCTCCACTTGTGCCGTGCATCTTGTTGTGTGACCGGAGCCCGACTACGAGCATCCAAGGAGCGCGATCTTCCCCGAGCCTTCACCGAGCAGAGCTTGTCTTCTCCGACCTTCACCAAGTTCCATCTTCTATTCCTTCTTTCTTGGAGACGATGGTGCGTACAGCTGGTGAACCTTCTTCATAGGAAACTCCTATGGAGATCCCCGAGTTCATTCCGCCACCTACTGCATCGATTCCTCGTCTGAGGATTGTCCATCCTTCTGTGGAGTCCGGAAGGTCTACGAGGAACTGATGAAGAGAAAGATCGAGCCCACGCGCTATGTTGATCGGACGATGGTCTGTGATCTGGGGTTTGAGGCCAATCTCACCTACGTCTTGAAGGGGCAGGCGAGACACACCACCACGAAGCCCAACAAGTTGGAGTACCATGCCGACAGCCAGCCATTCTTTGGCGAGTGGCCAACTTACAAGGAACTCGTGGCGGAGTTCATGGCATCATTGGACATCAATGTGGTGCCCAATGACTTGATCGCTACCGACAGAGAGTGGAGGAAAGGGCGGGTGTCATTTAGACTCTACAACAACAACTACACCCTCACTCTTGCCCAGTTCAATTCAGTTTATAACTGGTATCATGATGACTACCAGCACCGGCGACCAGACAACCAGACGGACCGACGCTATATTTGCCCAGCTAGTGACTGCACCCCCGGGCAAATCCGTCAGCTACCACAACGCTGCTGTTGCTGATTTCAAGCATCTGTTTGTGTGGGTTCTTCACTGCTTGCTCTACACCATGCTGTTCGCCCGCGGTGACCTGTCTCTCAGCAAGTTTCAAGATACGGATTTGTTCTTCCTGCACAAATTGTTGAAGCGTGAGAAGTGCAATTGGGGCGCGTTCTTCTTGGCGCGTGTGTTGGCCGCAAGGAGGAGTACGCGAAAGGCTCCAATCCACTTTGGAGGGCTCATCACACCACTGTCCCTCTATCTTGGGTTAGATTTCTCCCATCTTACTCCCCTTTCCAACAGGAGCAAGGTCAACCTCCAGCAACTGCACCGCTCCAACCTCCTCCTGCTTCGTGATGGCTTGGCATATGTACATTGCCATGTCAATCACGCATATCAAGAGTGTTCACTTCAGGCCCCGTCTTCAACATTCAGGGCGCTCAGCATTTCTGATGGTCTGTCATTGCCATCGACAAATCTGATGAAGACGGCGGTGATGATGACAATAATGATGAAGGCGGAGAGCATGAAGAGGAAGAGGAGGCTTTCACTCCTCTTCGCGCACGAGTGGCACCCTGAAAGCGTCCCCGCATGCATTCGGGTGCATCTTCTACTTCACAGCCTCCTCCACCGCAACCCTCTCATCAAGGAGAGGATGTCTATTCCATGCAGGGAATGTATACAATGCTACAAGAGATCCAGCAAACCCAACTGCAGCATACAGCTTCATACGTCGGTATTCAGGATACAATGAACCGACTGTTAGATAACCAGAGGGCTATTTTCGAGAATGAGTGCCTCCTCCTTGACCACCAACAACACATCCACGACATGTTGTATAGGATGGAGATGCAGTAGCAACCCTTCTACAATCATTACTGGAGCCAGAATTATTTTGGGGGGTATCCACAACCTCCGCCCATGCCCCAATATGATCCGAACTTCCAGGGGCAATACCCATCTTGGGACCCCACGGCTCCGCAGTACCTGCCTCCTCCTAAAGAATGATCGGTATCACTGTACTACCTTTTAAGGTTGTTTTTGACTATGAGGCCATAGTCGAATTCAAGCTTGGGGGGGGGTTGGAACAACTCTATCCTTTAGTTTTCCCAGTTTTTAGTTTTTATTGTTTTGTCTTTTGTCATTTATTTCTCTTAGTTTTTAGTTTGTTTGTAGGATCCACACTCTATCTAGTGTAATTGTGGATGTATTAAGTCATGTGTCATCTCGTTGCTTGTACATGGGAATCAGGGGAAAATTTAAAATTTTTAGTGTTTTTGCAAGCTTGTGTTGTTCAACTTTGAGCACATAACTTAAGGAAATGATTGGGTTTGTCAACTCTAAAATAGGAAATCACAACTGTACATTCCTAGGATTCATGAAAAGTGGACGGAATTGGTTGTTTGAGCCTAAACTGATCAAATGATAATGAGACCTTAATTTGAAATGAGAGAGAGAAACCTCTTAATTGCTACATAGGTCAGTAAGGAGGGACACATAATATTTTCCAATGGTTCGGTCAATTAGTCTTGTGAACTATCCACCTCATTGTTTTCATACTCCACCTTAAGAACTAGAAGCATTACAGTTTTAATCTCTTTGATTGCATCTCATGTAGGTAGGTTTTGCATTGCAACTATTGTCACATATTTCTGCATGAAAATAAAAAAAATAGACTAGTTATACATTATCCTTAAGTGCATGTCATTTAGTTGCATAATTTTCATTTTGTTGCTGCATTCACATGTTTTGTGCATATAGTACATCATGCATCTTATGTCTTCTGAAACATTAAGGGTGTTGAACTTGTTCCATACCTTCTGAATGCTTCAAATGTATAAGTTATGCAGCAATAAGTGAGCTCGACAAATAATTCGTTGTCAGCTATGAAAATAAGGGCTTAAAAAAAAATAATAAGAAAAAAAAGTTTTGAAGAAGAAAAAAGAAAAAAAAAGAGTATTGAGAAGTAAGTAGTAATGAGAGGGAGAAAGGAGCATAGGGTCACCTGCATCTTAAGAAGAATAAGTACATGATGTAGTTCTCTTAGATATTCCATCTCACCTTGAGAGGGAATGATAGTGCATGCATCATTCCACCCAAATGTAGGCATTATGGTATTTTTACTTGCATATGCGTCTTTTAGGTCATTATTTCTTTGTGCATGTTAAAACCGTATAATGCATCCATTTATTTCACTAGCCACCCATTCCATCCACCCGTTGCTCGAATTGGTAGGCCACCGTGATTTTCTCCTCACTCGTTAATACCAGGAGAGCTGCTTCCATGTAGATGGTAGTTAGGGTGAGCAACGTAGAATAGGAGATCACAAGATGCACCGAGTCTGAACCGGAGAATTTTATTATGTTAACTACCTTATATGATAGTGTTCATCAATTTTGAGGTAGATATCTTTTATGGATGATTATTGTCGCCTTTATGGTAATTATCATTCCGTGGTTAGTGAGGGCCGAAATGTGAATGTCTGGTGGGGATTATATGGTGATGTTTGTTGTGATAATTTGTTCTCTAGTTGACCCTCACAATTCTATTCTAAAGTTTAGTTGCTCGAGGACAAGCAATGTTCAAGCTTAGGGGAGTTTGATGCGATGATTTTGAGTCGCATTTATAGACTTGTTTTACTTGCGTTTTATGCGTTTATTGGTCATTTTGGTGGTTAATATTGCATAATTCACTTACTTTAGTCTATGATCCTTCTCAGTGTCAAATCTCCCTTATTTTATCATTTTGAGCATAAATGATTAAAATTATAGGTTTTATCTCGGCTGATGTGGTTTTGTTTTGCAATTTCAGGAAAAACACATATCTACAGCTGTCGATACTATCGACACAGCCACAGGTAGGCAGCCGTAAGGAGCAGCACAAAGTTGATACCATCGACAGGGAAGTCGATGGTAACGACCTACCATCAGGTTGCTGGCGACCAGTTAGTCGATACTATCGACACCACAGTCGATACTATCGACATGTTCAACTTCAGCGACAGAAAAGGGATAAAACCGATGCCTAAGGGTGTTGATACCATCGACCCGCGTCGATGGTATTGAGTCAGCATCAGGCGCAATGACGAAAAGAAAAGAAGACTTGCCAATATCGTGAGGGGTCGATACCATCGACTCGCGTTGATGGTATCAACACCGTCAGATTAAAGTTTGTTTCAGATCGACCCAAATCCGATGACTATGATATTTTTGCAACCTAACTCAGTGATTATACCTAATGATGGTGGCTAGGAGTAGGGTATCACGTCATTAGCCACTGCACACGTCCCGAGAAGGTGTGGAGAGAAGAACAGAGCCCAGAAGCACACCCCAGCCGTTCCGAAAGCTGAAGAAGACGTTCTCCACTGCCGAAAGGCTGTAGATCGCACATTCTACGCCGAGGAACACTTGGATCTTCTCCGTTTAGGGGTTTCATTACTTATTCACATTTTTATCCATGTTTCCCCTTTCTTCAACCACGTTTTGCTCTGAGATGACCATGCGAGGCTAATCCCCTTTGTCTTTAGGACCGGGAGTAGCCCGAGGAAGCATTGTATGACATTTTTATCATAGTAATTCATAATTTATCTCTTAAATCCGTGGTATGATTTCGTTTTATCAAATATATTGTTATGCTTGATCACCATAATGATAATATAATGCCTTTAATTACTTTGAAAGAAGAATTAACGGTTGAAAAGAGACGAAATTCACATTAATTAACAAATCCCTTGAACAAGGTGACATAAGGTGAATGGTGGAAACCCAGAGTTTGATTCTAATGCACCTAGTTTAGGGTATAGGTTACTACGACGGTGGAACCGACCTAGACATAAGTAGTGAATTGTACCACGACAGTGGACAATTATGATTACATGCCACTACCCGGATTGAGAGATGAACCTGAGAAACTATATGGAAATTCATACAATGAAAACTTGCGGTGAAACTGCAATCCTAAAGATCTCCATTTGAATTGATTAAACTAAACATTTAATTGATTGCTTTGTTTTATTTTATTTTCTTTTATTTTTAAAACAACTCTGATAACATTTTTATTGGTCTAGCTGATTATGAGTAGTTAGTAGTAGTCTACTGATAATTTAGTGTCCCTGAGTTTGACTCGGGCCTCACAAGGGCCTATACTACATTGACGCGTGCACTTGCGTTATACACACGGTAAAATCATGTCACGGTACCATAGAGATACCAGAGTCAAGTATAAGTAAGGAAAATATACAATATAGTAAGAGCTTTCCAAGAATAATAAAATAATAGACTTAGGGGACCTGAACACCGTAGAACCCCTATGTGAGGTCTGCGCCTTAGGGGTAAAATGACCTAACCCTGGCAGTGTCCAATATACAAGGGTCAGAACGTACCAATAGGAGGTATGAGGGACGAAGCTCTAGTAGAAGTCTCCTTAAATTATAGCTTGTAGTTTCCAACATCAACCAGAAGTCCTGGTGGCACTAGAGTACAGAAAAGCGTGTCCAACATCAACTAGAAGTCCTTGTGGCACAAGAGTACAAAAAATCCAATAGGTGGCTTGACTCTCCGCCTGTGTGCTTAGGTTAGAGGAGGAGTCCAAAGGCCAGAGTGCCATTACACTATTGCAGACCAGTGACGTAGTCAGAGTTAGCATTCCCAGGTGTCTCAGCTAAATCTTGTACGATGTGATCGTAGTGCACTGCCAGTCTCATATGTAGAGTACACTACATATGATCAGGGCATAAGCTAAAATATGATCATATAGGTTTAAAGAGTTTCTTATAAGTAAAAAGAGTTAAGAATGATTTGAATACAGTTTCATAGTAGTTGTTCATTAAATGAAATATTTATATTCTCTGTTATTTTAAATCTATTGTTTTAGATCTACTTAGTGTGGTAATAACTATTGTTATAATTGATATCAATTTCTCAAAGGTATAATTGTAATTATATCAGTGCTTTAGACTGTTTCTTTGAAGTTCTCATTCATTGAGCGAGTAGACTCACCCCTCTACTCAAAAATGTTTAGGGAAACCACATGGACTTGAAGTAGGTCAAAGTATCAGAGTAGATCTACCACATGAGTTAAGTATGGGATTAGTTAAGTTCAGTCGGTCCCTGTCACTCTAGGTCCTTGTATAGATGTGAAAGAGTTATAAATGATGTTTTGTATCTTTGTTTCCTTGATAAGAGTGAATGTATCTGATTATCATGTCGTACGTACATGGAAGTGTGAGAAACAGAATGAATATATGAATGAGTATCATTAATGCTGAGATCATATTAGAGTAATATAGTTTAATTCTCTTGTAAATTTTGTTTTTGTGATTGAATGTGAGAAAACAAAGAGTTTGAAATAAAAAGGAAAAAGTCGAGAGTGAACTTTGTATTAAGTGAAATCCTCATAGTCAAGCCCGAATCTCATGATTAGTGGAAATCGTGGGATGTGGGTGTGACAATTTGGTATCAGAGTTTAGGCTGAGTCGTCATGGACCATTAGGATAGAAAGTTAGAGTTATAAGTGTGGAAGATTTGAGGTGATGTGTCTTTAGCTCTGGGAAGTCTGGGTATTTGGATACCCTGGGTCGGTATCTGAATACTTAGATTGACCAGTATCAAGCTACTATGTCTATTCTTCTCTGGATGCCCTGGCCAGGCATGTAGTGGGAGAATAAACTAGAGAGAAATCCTAGAAATAAAAGGGTTAGGAGACCGAAAGTAATGACGGAGTAAGAGATTAAACATATAATGTGATACAACTCTTGCTTTATATTTCTTATTTGATTGGAGATCAATAGAGATTCTCTTATATGTATGAATTCAGATTATGAGTTTGTAGAATATATATGGTTCTTTTATATTGTTGTGTATCATGAAGTAATTCAATTATTGTTCATATTCTTTGTATCAAGTAGACCAGAAGTTATGTTTAAATGAGTTTCCCTAAGTGGATATTCTTTCCTCATGTTTAAGGCTAATAGGAGTTGGTTAATCTTGAGTAGCTCTTGGCTTTAGGACTGTAGGTTCGGCCTGGTCCGGATGGCAGGATGCGTTACTAGGATCTAATGACTCCTATTAACAATATAATAAGAGTAGACTCTGGATAAAATTAGACTCACATCATAGTGAGAGTGTACAGACACTAAGATGTCAAAACAAATGGGAAAGATTAGAATAGCTAAGAATCAGTTGGAACTAATATCTGCGATTCAACTTTGGGGCCTCATATGAGAATCCCTTAATTGGGAATAAAGGAACACAACACAAGGTTCAAATTAAGCTTAATGATTAGTATTATATGAACTTTAAATATGAAATATGGAAAAGATATAAGAAAAGTATGTAAGGGCCAAGATAGTAATAATCAATCATGAGTAATGGACTATAAAATTGAGTACAACGCTTTTATGTACTCCAAAACTAAGGGAAAATAGAAGTAAAGAGTTAAGTAGACAATAAGTAAATATAAGTGAAGAGTCTTCAGAAGAGTTAAAGTAAAGAGAATTAGATGAACATGGAAATCATAAGACTAGGATAAGAAACTAAGTTAAAACAAAAATAAATGTTGGAAATGATGAGCTTGATTAAGGAAGGAGAGTAATGATATAATTGAGAGCATGAAATGTATACCTTTATTGTGAAGCTAATACATTCATCCTTACTACCTTTGGATTCCAAGTCTTTATAGAACAACAAACTAGTTTCTAAAAGAAGAATGAAAGTGGAGCTTTACCAATGAATAAGTCATACGAAGGTAGACTATATTCTGGGGGGAAAACTTGATTGAAGGAGATACTAAGTTTGACCCGTGCATGAGCCATTTGATTTAAAATGAAGGATATGTAATGTATTAAACATGAGTTAAAACTAGTAGAGAGATTATTGATTTAGAATTTCAACTTCACATTAGTAAAATGATAAAAAGAAATATGTGCAACATGGTACACATGATCATACACATGAATAAGCAACGTGATCATAAGAGAAAAACTAGAAGTTAAAGATGACAGGTGGAAGAGTAGTATATGGTAAGAGGATTATGGAAACTAAGGAATGGTTTGAAACATGATGGAGTAATATAGATTATAAAAGAAAGAGGTTGTGAGATTCAAGAAAGTGCTAATTAGTTAAGTGTCCTTGTTGATAATTGATTAAACCTACATATGAGAAATGTATTATTGAATGTTTGAAGATAAAAACTCTATGTCTCAGAATCATCTTCCTTAATTAGAGCAATGTGGGAATGAAGTAATAAGAAAATGAATCATATATGATGCATAACCACCATGGTAGAGACATCTAGTGAATGTAATAATGACACACAATATGATGATGAAACCCTAGCAGGGTAAATTGAGAATGTAATCTATCTGAATGGCCAAGTAAGAGAAAGGAAATTCAAGTGATGAGATAAGGAAGACTTTAGTAAAACTTGTGAGATCGAAAGTCTGGATTTCAAATTAAGGGAGTAAAGTCATATCATAATAACATCATGTTATTGATGAGGACCGAACCCTAGAATGTTTAGAGTTGTAGTAGTTCAAGGGATATCACTAGTGAGTTGACCTTGAATGCTAGCATCTCTATAAAACAAGATCATGAAATTTGCACTATGAAAAGTAAGCTAGCACTGATAGTAATCTAGGGTTTAAAGGTAGCTAATCTAAAAGGTTGATAAACAATATGGAAATGATTCAGAGCAAAGGATAAGAAATAGATTTGAAATATAAGAAGTGTGTTTTGAAAAAAAGGAGAAATACAATATGAGTGAACTGTGATATGAAATAAATTCTTGCAGTGATAGCAAGAATGATGAATAATCTATTTGTACCTTGTATGTTTCAATTTTAGGGATGTTTAATCTACATGATTAAAATGAGAAGGATAAGTAGCAAAAAGTAAGTAGTAATGAATGAGGAGAGAGATAAGAGAAAATAATGGCGTTTAGTAATATGTGAATTTGTTTTTAGAAGTGTAATTTGTTGAAGGTATACTAAGGGATGTACATTGTTTTTACATATGATTTCAGTTGTACATGTGCAAGCAATATGTTAATTAAAGGTGTCTGATAGTTTAAGTCATTAATACCAGTAATCCGTCTTAGTATTGTACAATTGTGGTATGGTGATATGGGTTGAATGATGATGGAACAGTTGGAGGGTTACCCTGAATAAGGTAGTGTTACCTATTCACCCATATGAATAGAAGGGATGATAACAATATTGTATTGATATGTAACGCTAATCAGGTATAGCTTGTTATACCAAGCTTTAATATAACTAAGTGATGGTAATTCGGTATGAATAGTCCTTGAATGACTAATACAATTATGAAGTACTCTGTTATTGTTGTTGAAACCCTAGTATGCTATAACCTGATGGTTACACCTTGAATTATGTGTGGGTTCATACTTGAGAATAGTATGGAATGTGAAGGTTATGATTAACCTTATGCATCCATGATCTAATGGGGTTGCTGTGAGTAGTATTGTACAATTGTTGTTGAATCCATTCTTCAAACTCAAGACTGTTATTGTATTTGAGTAGCACAATAGTAAAATTCAAAACAACATGATGAACTCTCTTTTGTGGCTTATAGGTAATACATAACAATAGTACATATTGAACCGTATGAATTGAGATAGTTGGATCAGATTATCAATGTTGAGGTAACACCTCATGAGTATGAAAATTTTGAAATGGTTGTTTCTCTCTCTATCCTATGATTGATTGTGGCATAGAGAATTCATTTTTTATCATTGAGCAGTCATGATTTAAACATGTTGTGATTAGAAAAGAAATAGAGGACTTGATGTTGAAACATACATTCAAGTATGAAATATAAGAATATAATGACATGTAAGATTTTAGAAGCTTAAAATAAACATTGAATGTACTTTTGTTGCACGTTTATGTTTTGGGGACAAACTATTTTAAGGGTGGGGGGAGAATTGTTATGACCACATCTGAGTTTAATTGGTAAACTAGGGTTTACCTGGATGATTACTTGCTTAATTGGATTGATCATTTCTTAAATCTAATTAATGATGATAATTCAATTATGATGTTTTATACCTAATAAGAACTTTAAGTGTTCTTTTACTTTGAAAGATTAGGGTTTGAGAAATATAAACCCTAGTCGGCTGAAATTAGGGTTTACTTGGATGATTGTATGCTTAACTAATTTGATCATTGTTTAAAGATTGATTAGTGATGGTTGTTAAGTTTTGATGTTTTAAATATAATGATAAGATTTAATCATACTTTGATTTACATAATTAGGTTTTAATATTTGGAAACCCTAATTGGCCCAAATTAGGGTTTTGATGACATATGAATACAAAATCTGATAAATATAGTGTCTCACTAAATGATTTTTAGTATTTTATGTGTAACTCTGATTGGATTCGAATTTTTTATATAGAATGTATAACTCAATCATGCATTTTAGTGAACAATTTTAGAATATTTGGATGTTCTTTGAAAGTCATTCTCGATCGAGATATACTTCGACCGACCATGCTGATAGAATGTTATTCAGTAGTATATTGTTTGATTTTAATTATTTATTGGTAAATCCAAATGATCTGAAATTTTTACTAGAGATCTGAAACTCAATCATAAACAACATATAAAATTTCATATATTTTGGAGGATCTGTTAGCTATTAAGTAGACAAATTTAAGTAATAGTTTTATAACAGAAAATTCAGCTGAAATAAGAGAAAGTATAGTGAGCGGTCAATTTGCATTTGACCCAAGCAGCTCAATTGCTCTATATGGTCAACCTAACACACAAGGAGCTCTCATAATTTGTACTTCATTCTAGAGAAACGAAATCCTAGAGAGAGGGAGAGTTAGGGTTTGAGAGGAGAAAGTGGTGGAAGTGCTGATTTAGGGTTTCTCTATCCGAGATATGATGAAATCAAGTAAGTTTAGCTTCTTTGCATAGCCTTTCATGGTGAATATTCTCTCACATGTTTAGATTTCATCCCTGCTCTGATTTGATCCAAAATGATATCAAAATTTCTCCTTTTCTCACTCTTTCTTCATAAGTCCTCATTTTTAGGGTTTCCGAGTTGAAAGGAAGAAGAATTGGGTGAATTGCTAGGGATTTGATATGACTTTGAGATTTTTAGGGATGAGCTTCGTTTTTAAGGTATTTTCACACTTTAGGGTGAGTGGGAACTTCCTTTAAACAGTATATTGCACGAAATTTGGTTAATTCATCCATAATCTTCAATTGCTCTGTATTCAACAAACAAACTCTAAATTCTCCTTTTGATCTACTTTTTTTGTAAAATGATATGAAATGGATTCTTCTTCTATTTTGTTGAATTTCAGATGATAAAATCATATAAGATATGGATACAATCCATCTTAATGAGAATTCCTTAAGTAATTATAGAGGTTATAAGAGTAAACTAAAATTTAGGATTTTCGGCTATGATTGAACTTGCTGTAGAATTAAATAGAGAAATTTGTCTATCTGAATCTCATTATTTATGAATGATTGTTTATATGAATGCATAATACATACATGTAGATACTATCTTGGATTTCGTGTGATGTGAATAGTGCTTTCTTGATATCTCAGTAGAAAGGGTTAAAACCCTAGAGGAGTGAAAATTGGAAATTTGTGAATACATATTATGAAATCCATTTGAAGTGTTTATCTTGACATCTTAGAATTTATTTATAAAATGTTATTCTTGATGCATGATATCTCAGTAAATGGCATGGAAACCTAAATTCAGCTCATTTCTAAGGTTTCATACATATATTGATTGTATATGATTTGTTGAAAGTATTCTTTATTCAGTGAATGTTTATATCGTATGAAATCCTTATGAGAGCCATGTGATAAGTGAATGAGGTAAATGAAACCCCAAGGATAGGGTGTTTCCATGTGATAAGTGAATGAGGCAAATGAAACCCTATGGATAGGGTGTTGCCATGTGATAAGTGAATGAGGCAAATGAAACCCAAAGGATAGGGTGTTGCCATGTGATAAGTGAATGAGGTAAATGAAACCCTAAGGATAGGGTGTTCAATGAATCAAGTAATTGTGATATTCAAGTTCACAGTATGAGATGTGGTGATGCTTAACAGTTCAATTGCATGATTCTAGTGTATGAAGTGCCAAGTTGATATGTATTCTATTTATTTAAGAATTTTAGTCTGCCTGTATGTATAGTATGATGATTACTCAGAATATTACAGTATTTTGAATATACTGCTCTGCCAAGTTTAGAATGATATACATGTTGTATTATAAACTTCAAATAAATAGACGTGGTACCATAGAGATACCAGAGTCAAGTATAAGTAAGGAAAAGATACAATATAGTAAGAGTTTTCCAAGAATAATAAAATAATAGACTTAGGGGCCCTGAACACCGTAGAACCCCTATGTGAGGTCTGTGCCTTAGGGGTGAAATGACCTAACCCTGGCAGTGTCCAATATACGGGGGTCAGAACGTACCAATAGGAGGTACGAGGGACGAAGATCTAGTATAAGTCTTCTTAAATTATAGCTTGTAGTGTCCAACATCAACCTGAAGTCCTGGTGGTACTAGAGTACAGAAAAGTGTTTCCAACATCATACAGAAGTCCTGGTGGCACTAGAGTACAGAAAACCCAATAGGTGTCTTGACTCTCCGCCTGTGTGCTTAGGTTAGAGGAGGAGTCCAAAGGATAGAGTGCCATTACACTGTTGCAGACCAGTGACGTAGTCAGACTTAGCATTCCCAGGTGTGTCGGCTATGTCTTGTACAATGTGATCATAGTGCAGTGCGAGTCTCATATGTAGAGTACACTGCATATGATTAGGACATAAGCCAAAATATGATCATATAGGTTTAAAGAGTTTCTTATAAGTAAAAGAGTTAAGAATGATTTGAATACAGTTTCATAGTAGTTGTTCATTAAATGAAATATTTATATTCTCTATTATTTTAACTCTGTTGTTTTAGATCTGCTTAGTGTAGTAATAACTATTGTTATAATTGATATCAGTTTCTCAAAGGTATAATTGTAATTATATCAGTGATTTAGACTATTTCTTTGAAGTTCTCATTCACTGAGAGAGTAGGCTCACCCCTCATCTCAAAATTTTTTAGGGAAACCACATGGACTTGAAGTAGCTCAAAGTATCAGAGTAGATCTACCACATGAGTTAAGTATGGGATTAGTTAAGTTCAGTCAGTCCCTGTCACTCTAGGTCCTTGTATAGATGTGAAAGAGTTATAAATGATGTTTTGTATCTTTTTTTCCTTGATAAGAGAGAATGTATCTGATTATCATGTTGTACGTACATGGAAGTGTGAGTAATAGAATGAATATATGAATGAGTATCATTAATGTTGAGATCATATTAGAGTAATATAGTTTAATTCTCTTGTAAATTTTATTTATGTAATTGAATGTGAGAAAACAAAGAGTTTGAAATAAAAAGGAAAAAGTCGAGAGTGAACTTTCTATTAAGTGTAATCCTCATAGTCAAGTCCTAATCTCATGATTACTGGAAATCGTGGGATGTGGGTGTGACAATTTGGTATCAGAGTTTAGGCTAAGTCGTCAGGGACCATTAGGATAGAAAGTTAGAGTTATAAGTGTGGAAGATAGGATGTGATGTGTCTCTAGCTCTGGGAAGTCTGGGTATTTGGATACCCTGGCTTGGTATCTGAATACTTAGATTGACCAGTATAAAGATACTCTGTCTATTCTTCTCTGGAGGCCCTGGCCAGGCATGCAGTGGGAGAATAAACTAGAGAGAAATCCTAGAAATATTAGGTTTAGGAGACTGATGAGTGCATACTCATCATGAAATTCGATTGCCTTTTTGGAACAATTTCATCTCTATTCCACATCTTTTCATCCTAATATGAATCATAATGTACAAAACTACTTAGTTTATTCAATAATCAAGGTTTTAACTAAATATCTTTCATTTAATGCAGGAAAAGAAAGCAATTCCACCCATACAGCCTCAACACCGTTGGGGTCCTTGCGGTCTCAAGACCGTTTGGGTCCATACGGTCCCAAGACCGTTTGCTGGAATACACGAAGAATAAATGATGAAAACGATTGCCAAAGAAAGCCATGCGGTCCCAAGACCGTTTGGCCCCATGCGGTCCCAAGACCGTTTGGCCCCATGCGGTCCCAAGATCGTTTGGTTCCATGCGGTCCCAAGACCGTTTGGCCCCATGCGGTCCCAAGACCATTTGGTTCCATGCGGTCCCAAGACAGTTTGGCCCCATGCGGTCCCAAGACCGTTTGGCCCCATGCGGTCCCAAGACTGTTTGGTTCCATGCAGTCCCAAGACCATTTGGTCCCATGCGGTCCCAAGACCGTTTGGTTCCATGCGGTCCCAAGACCGTTTGGCCCCACGCGGTCCCAAGACCGTTTGGTTCCATGCAGTCCCAAGACCGTTTGGGTCCATGCGGTCCCAAGACCGTTTGATGCAAGCGTAAGGACCGATTGAAGAACTGAAGCCGCGCGTCCACGCCAAGGCCAAGACCGATCGAAGCAAACCGTTTGGTGCCCAAACGGTCCCCAAACCATTTTGCGCCCAAACGGTCTCCAAACCGTTTGGTGCCCAAACGGTCCCGAAACCGTTTGGCGCCCAAACGGTCTCCAAACCGTTTCGAGAAGATTTTTCCAGCAACTTACCCAAACCGTTTGGGATCAGATCGGAGCCTATAAATAGACCCCCAGGGTCCTCATTTGGGGGCATCGGATCCGGAAGCCGATAGGCTGCCAGAGCACCACTCTGATCAAGTTCCACTCCACCTACTGCTGGTGTTGCATCCAAGGAGGCCAAGAAGAGAAGGAAGACGGAGCAAGGAGCGCATCTACTTCACCGGGCTGCGTATACCCTCTGCACCGAGCTCATGGCGGATTCTTCTTTCTCTCTTATCCTTCTTGTATCTCGCATCATGAGCGAGTAGTCCACTTTCGCTGGGGTGCGGGGACTAGCCCCGCTACCCATGCAAACCATGTTCTTTTGTTAAACTTTCCATGGCAATGGATATAACTCTTCATTTTGTCGTTTATCATTAAGCTCATAGGTTGGTTATGTGCTTGTTTTCATATTTGTGCTCCCTATGTTGCGAGAACTTCAACGCATGAGTATGAATGTCATTTGGCAAGTTAGACTCCTTGATGAGAACTTCCGATGGGATTCCTTGAGGTCGTAAGTGTATGATCCGCGAGGGGATGAGCCATCTAGCCTTCGGTGACGCTTCTGTGCGCCTGACGCCCGTATGGGGGGTTCACAGCCTTAGTTGGATGTTGTATCTTCTTGTTAATTGTCGATGTTTACTCGTACTATAATCGCTTACATGCTTATCGGCTGACGCGGTTGACTCCTTGACGAGAACTTCCGATGGGATTCCTTGAGGTCGTAAGTGTATGATCCGGATGGTGACGAGACATCTGATGCCTATGGTGATGCTTACGCGGACCTGACGCCCGTATGGGGGGTTCACAGTCTTAGTTGGATGTTGTATCTTCGGAGCCATAAGACATGTGATCTGGATGGTGATGAGACATTTGATGCCTATGGTGATGGTTACGTGGACCTGACGCCTGTATGGGGGGTTCTGCAGCAGCTCTACTTGAAGTATTATATATTGCCTGGATTGTTTGCAAAGGAGTATGTTTGTGTGTGTAGCGGTGGTCAAACCCGGTACCATCCCAGTGGTCCCATATCATTAATCCAAACCAATCTTTAATTCAGCTTTTACTTTCCTGCAATTAGTTTAAACAACCCAAATCAACCAATTGTTCTAAATATTAGTTTTACTTGAGCTAGATCTAACTGACAAGGATTCTTAAAAACATTGTCCTTTGGGTTCGATGCTCAACGATACTGCGATAAGACTCATCCGCTTGCGGGTGGTATTATTGCACTTGGTTTTGGTAAAAACTCGGGGATTTCAGCCCCGGGTGAATTTGTTAGTGCATTAAAAAACCACGTCAAATTCTAGCGCCGTTGCCGGGGACAACGGAATCAGTCAGGCTAATCTAGTTCGTTTAAGACTAATCTAGGAATTTTCTTTTCTTTTGAAAACAATAGCTTATCTACTTGAATTTGACTCTACTTTGAGGATCTAATTTTCAAATCTTTCCAATTTTCAGGTGCTCTTCAGCGCATAGTGCATGCACCGTTCAGATAGTCCCAGACTCACTGCAAGCTTTGATCCTGAAATTGACAGAACCTTCCATCGTCAGATCAGAGAAAATCAAGCTAGGATGGTGCAAGAAGAAGAAGTAGCCCGAAGAGTGGCTCAAGCCATCAATGCGCAGAGAGAGAGGCTCATGCAAGAAGCTAGAGTTGAAGTTCAATAGGAGATCTTAGCAGCACAAGCAGCAGCGCAAGCAGCAGAACTTCAGAAAGATCTTAGAGAGATCTCTATTACAAAGGCTGCGAATGTCTATCACCCAGTGCAACCTCCTCCCATCGAAGCTGCTAACTTTGAAATTAGAGCCCATTAGATCACATTGCTTCAAAACAACCCCTTCTATGGCAAACAAGCGAAAGATAGCCAAGGACATCTTCTGAGATTCATTAACCTCTGTGCTATGACAAAGCAGAATGGAGTCTCTGATGATGCCATAAGACTCCGTATTTTCAAGTATTCTCTTGCCGATAGATTTATTAGTTGGTACAATTCACTACAAAGTGAAGCACCTATCACCACCTGGGAGCAGCTCTAAAACGCTTTTCTGGAAAAGTTCTACCCCCCATCTCTTACATATGAAATCAGGGGGCGAATCACAAATTTCACTCAAGTCCCTAGAGAAACCCTTGCCGAAGCTTGGGATAGGTACAAGGAGCTCCTACGCAAATGCCCACACCACGGAATCCCTAAGAATCAACTCATAGAAATCTTCTACAGGGGTGTGGAGGATGATGTAAAGATGTTTCTTGATTCCTCGTCTGGAGGAAACTTAATGCGTCAAAGTTACGACAGCGCATGGAGAGTCGTCACCCTGGGAGCTAAAAATCAAGCCAACTGGGGCAGATATGTCGGTAAAGGAGTCTTGAAGGTAGCTATGGCTGAAGCTATTCCAGAATACAAGTCTATAGCTGAAACTTTGAAGGTTTTAGTCGTAAAGCAAGATCACATAGAATCATCCCTTGCTGCGATTGGAAGAGGACATTCTCCCACTAGGAAACAAGAACAAGTCAAGTCCACCTCTCTGTTTTTTGAAGCATGCAAAGGAACTGATCATTCCACATTGTCATGCATTGTTCTCTACGATGTTGTTTTGAGCAATGCTTGTGGACAAGGAGATGATTGCCAGGTGGAAAATCTTAACGCTATCAACACCATTCCTAGGCAGAACTATTATAATCTGAATCAGAATAGGAATCACCCAGGATTCCAATATGGAAACCCTTCTGGAGCCATGAACTCGTATCAATTCGGTCCCAACAATCAATCAAGAGGTCCACCTGGATTCTAATATAATCAACAACAGAACTTTGGGAATCAAGGAAACTTCAAAGGAAACTTTCAGAACAGGAACTTCAATAATTATCAGAACAACTCTCAGTATCAGAACCTGAACCAACAACAAGGTCAAACAGGACCCATACCTTCTGACGACAAGCTATCAACCATTGAAAAGTTGTTGAAAACACAACAAACAATGATAGCCAACCAACAAGCCCAACAGAAAGCTATTGAAACTCAACTAGCTCAACTTGCAGCGAGCATAAAGCCACCGGCTGGAGTCTTTGCCGGCCAACCTGAGAACAATCCGAAACATCCTGAACAGTTAAAGGTCATCACCACCAGATCAGGAAAAGATTACTCGAATCCCTCAATAGAGACACCTGTTGTTATTGCTGACAAAGATGAACCTATGATGATTCAAAATTCGACAACACCAGAATCGCAACTAAAGGAAGATAAGACTGCTAAGGGAAATTCAGAAAAGGCTACAGATGAAGAAGCTGATACACCGGAACTAGATATTCCTGCATATAAACCGCGTATACCCTTCCCATCTCGCCTAAGGCAGACAAATCTTGACACTAGATTCATCAAATTTAAAGAGGCTTTGAAGAAAATCCATGTTGATATACCTTTCTTAGATGCTCTTGTTGAGATACTGGCCTGGACCAAGTATCTAAAGTCGCTTCTCACTAAGAAGTACATAACTGAAGTGTATGAAACTGTAAAACTGGCTATGACCACATCAGATATCATACTAAGCAGGATGCCAAAGAAACAGAAAGACCCAGGATCCTTCGGTATCTCATGTCACATTGGTGACTCATCATGTAAGAAGGGATTGGCAGATCTTGGCGCAAGTATTTCTATTATGCCATTCAGTCTGTGCAAGAGATTAGGGTTCGCAGAATTGCTTCCAACAGCTATGACTATTCAACTTGCGGACAATTCGATAAAGAGACCGTTAGGAATCCTCGAAGATATCCCAGTCAAGGTAGGCAAGGATGCATATGTCCCGTGTGATTTTGTCATTATGGACATAAAAGAAGACACCAGATATCCTCTAATCTTCGGCCGCCCATTCCTCGCCACTGCAAGAGCCCTTATTGATGTCGAAGCGGGAACCTTACTACTGAGGTTAGGTAAAGAGACTCTGGAATTCAAAGTTTTCGAAAGTATGAGAAGACCAAGTATACAGGAAGAAGTCTATCTAATTGATTGTGTTGAGAAAATGTCACAACTGACCCAAGAGTACCACGAGTCGTATGATCCCTTGGAAAATGCTCTATCTGACCTATTTAATGATGAACCCACTAACCAACGAGCTAAGGATTGCATCAAATCTCCCAACTCTGCTAAAGAAAATGTTGAAGCTACTTACGCAGAACTAAAGACTATCGGAACTACAGAAGAAACTAGCGATAAACCAAAACCTCCTGAAATGAAGCCCCTACCTGAAGGGCTGAAGTACATGTTTTTAGACGATCTCAAGACTTGTTCAGTGATCATAAATTCTAACTTAACAACTGAACAAGAAGAGAAACTTCTAGAGGAATTAAAGGAAAGAAAGAAAGCCATAGGCTATAAAATGAGCGACCTCGCAGGGGTCAGTCAAGCCTTGTGCATGCACAAGATCCCTATGATGGAAGATCACAAGCCAACCATCGAGCATCAACGAAAATTGAACCCGAATATGAAGGAAGTCGTTCGTCGTGAGATCATCAAACTTCTCACTGCTGGAATAATATACCCGATATCAGATTCACCGTGGGTGAGCCCAGTTCATGTGGTGCCAAAGAA
The DNA here is from genome assembly GCA_963693085.1 of Alisma plantago-aquatica. Classification (NCBI taxonomy): domain Eukaryota; kingdom Viridiplantae; phylum Streptophyta; class Magnoliopsida; order Alismatales; family Alismataceae; genus Alisma; species Alisma plantago-aquatica. The sequence continues at coordinate 551,361,680 of OY856415.1, read as the reverse complement.
TGGAGGGACAACTGTTTTGAGAAATGAAAACAATGAGCTCATCCCCACTCGAACAGTCACTGGGTGGAAGATGTGTATTGATTATAGAAAATTAAACAAGGCCACTCGGAAAGACCATTTCCCTATGCCCTTCCTAGATCAAGTTTTAGAAAGATTGGCCCATCAAGAATATTTCTATTATCTGGACGGCTACTCTGGATTCTATCAGATTCCCATACATCTAGATAACCAAGAGAAAACGACTTTCACTTGCCCCTTCGGGACATATGCTTTTAAAAGAATGCCGTTTGGTCTCTGTAACACACCCACAACTTTTCAACATTGCACGTCTGCAATTTTCGTGGGGCTTACTGAAACTGTTATGGAAGTCTTCATGGATGATTTTTCTGTATACAAAGATTCATTTGATTCTTGTCTAAAGCACCTCTCCATGGTTCTCAAACGTTGTGAAGAAGCACATCTGGTGCTAAATTGGGAGAAATTCCACTTTATGGTAAAGGAAGGCATTGTCCTGGGCCATAGGGTTAGCAACAGAGGAATTGAAGTTGATAAAGCCAAGATAGAAGTTATATCCAAATTGGCTATTCCCACAAATGTGAAAGAAGTTCGCACCTTCCTCGGTCATGTTGGATTCTATAGAAGATTTATACGGGATTTCTCCAAGATAACCAATCCAATGACCAACCTACTTCTAAAAGATACTAATTTCAATTTCAATGAAGAATGCGTCAAAAGCTTTGATACACTGAAGAAGGCCCTTACAACTACCCCCATCATTATAGCTCCCGACTGGGACCACCCCTTTGAAATTATGTGTGATGCCAGTGATTACGCGGTGGGTGTTGTCTTAGGTCAATACATAGAGAGGAAACATTATGTGATCTATTATGCGTCGAAAACCCTCGACGAAGCTCAAAGGAATTACGCTACTACTAAGAAAGAACTTCTGGCAGTCATCTATGCCTTCGATAAATTCAGATCCTACCTCATTGGTTTGAAGGTCATCGTTTACACAGACCATGCTGCTATCCGTTACCTCATGGAAAAGAAGGATGCTAAGCCAAGGCTGATCAGATGGATACTCCTTCTACAAGAATTTGACCTGGAGATAAGAGATAAAAAAGGGACGGAGAATGTTGTAGCAGATCACCTCAGTCGCATCCACACTCTGGATGCTGAAGAGATTCTGATAAATGATTCCCTACCAGATGATCAACTAATGAAGGTCTCGGAAGCTATACCATGGTACTATGATTTCGTAAACTACCTAGCTGCTGGAGTCATCCATCCCCAATGCACCGGAAATGCACTAAAAAAATTTATGCATGATGTGAAGCATTATTACTGGGATGAACCATATCTCTTTAAACTTTGCGCCGACGGGTTGTATAGACGTTGTATCGCCGAAGAAGAAGCCCAATCTATTTTGGAACAATGCCACTCAGGACCTGTAGGAGGGCATATGAGCTCAAAGAAGACCTCTTTAAAAGTTTTGCAATGTGGTTTCTTCTGGCCGACCTTATCCAAAGATTCTTACGATTTTGTCCTATCCTGTGATAAATGTCAAAGATCTGGCAATATAACCAAAAGAGACGAGATGCCACTAAACCTATGGCAAGATGTTGAGATATTCGACGTTTGGGGAGTGGACTGTATGGGTCCATTCCCATCTTCCAATGGATTCTCTTACATCTTAGTGGTGGTGGACTACGTCTCAAAATGGGTTGAAGCTATCCCAACTGTCACTAGTAATTCAAAACCCGTCATCAAATTATTTAAAGATGTCATCTTCCCACGGTTTGGAGTGCCGCGAACCGTGATATCTGACGGAGGTTCACACTTTTTTGAAATAAGCTTTGAAGCTTTATTAAGAAAATATGGTGTCTCACACAAGGTAGCTTCACCTTACCATCCACAAACGAGTGGACAGGTAGAAGTATCCAACCGTCAACTAAAGGCTATTCTTGAGAAAATCGTTGGACGCAATCGAAAGGACTGGTCGACAAAAGTCAACGACGCCTTGTGGGCCTATCGTACTGCTTATAAAACCCCCCTTGGGACAACACCTTTTCGATTGATATATGGAAAAGCTTGCCACCTGCCAATCGAGCTAGAACATAAGGCATGGTGGGCAATTAAACAATTGAACTTCGATATGAAACAAGCAGGCCAAGCCAGGATTCTGCAACTCCACGAGATGGATGAACTCAGAATGACAACATATGAGAATGCACAAATCTACAAAGAACGTACAAAACTTTGGCACGATGGACATCTGAAACGAAAGGACATACAAATAGGAGACCATGTTCTAGTTTTCAACTCAAGATTACGATTATTCCCTGGAAAACTCCGCTCCCGCTGGTCTGGACCCTTCATCGTAAAAGGCATCTCGCCACATGGTGTTTTCACTCTATGGAGTGAAACGATAGGCGAATTTGTAGCAAACGACCACTGCTTAAAGAGATATTTTACCTCGATGGACAAAGGCACTGACACAATGATAGAACTGGCAAATCCAAAAGACCCACCATGAATCTGAAAGACTCAGTCGAGCCATCGACATAAAACAAAGGTGCTTGTCGGGAGGCAACCCGATCAATAAATCTGTTTTACTTCTCCTTTCCAAATTTTGTTTTTACCTTATAGTTAACTTTTCCTTAAATAAAATTTGCATTATGAGATAGTTTTCTTTCAGAACACGAGATCCGAGCGGCGCTGATCAGAACAAAATCATTCTTGGCAGCCATACCTGGTGTAACCTTTCCCCTCCATCTTGGATTTAAGGTTTGCTCGGGACGAGAAAATCTCTAGGTTCGGGGTGGAGGGTGGGTGGTACGTACTTCACTTCCACATACACCCTCTTTTCATACCCAAGTTGTCCTTATCATAAAACTTTTAAACATTTTCAACAGATACCTGATGAAATTTTGACTCTTGTCGATAAAATGCAACTAACTATCTTACGATGCATCTTCAATCATAATATCCTCCTTATTCGAAGTAAATCCTTAAGAGGACTGATTTTTGAAACTTGCCTTTTGCCTAAAATCATCCTGTGTAGCTTATGATTCCTAACATCATAATACTTTTTACAAAAATGATAAGCATCTGTCAAACTGATAGGGATCAAACACGTCGTGCTTCCTAACTGACTAGTGGAATAATGGCTCGGAATCCCCACTGGATCTGCATCAAGTCATTATTTGAGCAGAGTATGACAAAGAGAATAACCCGGCTTCGAATTGTAAATCAAGTTGCATTCTGATCTGAACTCTCTTCTACACTTCTTCTATCATCTTCATACCCCTCCACCCATCAATACCACCAAAATAGCCGAATTTGTGCCAAACCCTAAGTTTGGGGTGGCACGCCACTTCCCCCTTATCCACTTCTTCCATACCCCTTGCAATAAATAGGGGCGTACCACCAAAAATGCAATCTCGAGTCGAATAGAGGAGAGATCTGCAATAAAAGATGCCAAAATGCACACAAAAAGAAATGCAATCTCAAGTCGAATAGAGGAGAGATCTGCAATTAAAGATGCCAAAGCGCACACAAAAAAATATGCAATAAATGAAATTGCAAAACATATAAAAATCTCGAGTCGAATAGAGGAGATATTTTATTCTTCCTTCCATACCACCTTTCACTCCTTTTTCTACCTAAAGGCACAATACATGCCCCTACCTCCCCAAAATACACCAGTGTCAGATTGGATGCACATCTGTTGATTCTACGGGTATCTCTGGACTCTTACAAAACTCTTTGACATGATTGTTGTTGGAAAAAGTGAGGAGGAAGTGATGTTGGAAAACGAACTCAGGAACAAAGCTATGGTAAGACATGTTTAGTGGTCCCAGGAGGTTCAGGTACTAATTCATTCTGAGCAGAAAGAAAACATTCGTGATGTGAAGATGAAGCAATCACACAGATTGAAAGTATTTCATTAGGCAACAGTTTCAGATTTTATGTTACTCGAGGACGAGCAACGTTTAAGTTCGGGGTGTTTTGATGAGTGCATACTCATCATGAAATTCGATTGCCTTTTTGGAACAATTTCATCTCTATTCCACATCTTTCCATCCTAATATGAATCATAATGTACAAAACTACTTAGTTGATTCAATAATCAAGCTTTTAACTAAATATCTTTCATTTAATGCAGGAAAATCAAGCAATTCCACCGATACAACCTCAAGACCGTTTGGGTCCTTGCGGTCTCAAGACCGTTTGGGTCCATACGGTCCCAAGACCGTTTGCTGAAATACACGAAGAACAAATGACGAAACCAGTTGCCAAAGAAAGCCATGTGGTCCCAAGACCGTTTGGTTCCATGCGGTCCCAAGACCGTTTGGCCCCATGCGGTCCCAAGACCATTTGGTTCCATGCGGTCCCAAGACCGTTTGGTTCCATGCGGTCCCAAGACCGTTTGGTTCCATGCGGTACCAAGACCGTTTGGCCCCATGCGGTCCCAAGACCGTTTGGTTCCATGCGGTCCCAAGACCGTTTGGTTCCATGCGGTCCCAAGACCATTTGGCCCCATGCCGTCCCAAGACCGTTTGGTTCCATGCAGTCCCAAGACCATTTGGTCCCATGCGGTCCCAAGACCATTTGGTCCCATGCGGTCCCAAGACCATTTGGCCCCATGCGGTCCCAAGACCGTTTGGTTCCATGCGGTCCCAAGACCGTTTGGGTCCATGCAGTCCCAAGACCGTTTGACGCAAGAGTAAGGACCGATTGAAGAACTGAAGCCGCGCGTCCACGCCAAGGCCAAGACCGATCGAAGCAAACCGTTTGGCACCCAAACGGTCTCCAAACCGTTAGGCGCCAAACGGTCTCCAAACCGTTTGGAGAAGATTTTTCCAGCAACTTACCCAAACCGTTTGGGATCAGATCGGAGCCTATAAATAGACCCCCAGGGTCCTCATTTGGGGGCATCGAATCCGGATGCCGATAGGCTGCCAGAGCACCACTCCGATCAAGTTCCACTCCACCTACTGCTGGTGTTGCATCCAAGGAGGCCAAGAAGAGAAGGAAGACGGAGTAAGGAGCGCATCTACTTCATCGGGCTGCGTCCACCCTCTACACTGAGCTCATGGCGGATCCTTCTTTCTCTCTTATCCTTCTTGTATCTCGCATCATGAGCGAGTAGTCCACTTTCGCTGGGGTGCAGGGACTAGCCCCGCTACCCATGCAAACCATGTTCTTTTGTTAAACTTTCCATGGAAATGTATATAACTCTTCATTTTGTCGTTTATCATTAAGCTCGTAGGTTGGTTATGTGCTTGTTTTCATCTTTGTGCTCCCTATGTTGCGAGAACTTCAATGCATGGGTATGAATGTCGTTTGGCAAGTTAGACTCCTTGACGAGAACTTCCGATGGGATTCCTTGAGGTCGTAAGTGTATGATCCGTGAGGGAACGAGCCATCTAGCCTTCGGTGACACTTCTGTGTGCCTGACGCCCGTATGGGGGGTTCACAGCCTTAGTTGGATGTTGTATCTTCTTGTTAATCGTCGATGTTTACTCATACTATAATCGCTTACATGCTTATCGGTTGACGCGGTTGACTCCTTGACGAGAACTTCCGATGGGATTCCTTGAGGTCGTAAGTGTATGATCCGAATGGTGACGAGACATCTGATGCCTATGGTGATGCTTACGCGGACCTGACGCCCGTATGGGGGGTTCACAGTCTTAGTTGAATGTTGTATCTTCGGAGCCGTAAGACATGTGATCCAGATGGTGACGAGACATCTGATGCCTATGGTGATGCTTACGCGGACCTGACGCCCGTATGGGGGGTTCTGCAGCAGCTCTACTTGAAGTGTTATATCTTGCCTGGATTGTTTGCAAAGGAGTATGTTTGTGTGTGTAGCAGTGGTCAAACCCGGTACCATCCCAGCGATCCCATATCATTAATCCAAACCAATCTTTAATTCAGCTTTTACTTTCCTGCAATTAGTTTAAACAACCCAAATCAACCAATTGTTCTAAATATTAGTTTTACTTGAGCTAGATCTAACTGACAAGGATTCTTAAAAACGTTGTCCATTAGGTTCGATCCTCAACTATACTGCGATAAGACTCGTCCGCTTGCGGGTGGTATTATTGTACTTGGTTTTGGTAAAAACTCGGGGATTTCAGCCCCGGGTGAATTTGTTAGTGCATTCAAAAACCACGTCAGAGACTGAAAGTAATGAAGGAGTACGATATTAAACATAGAATGTGATAGGAATCTTGCTTTATATTGCTTATTTGATTGGAGATCAATAGAGATGCTCTTATATGTATGAATTCAGATTATCAATTTGTAGAATATATATGGTTCTTTTATATTGTTGTGTATCATGAAGTAATTCAACTATTGTTCATATTCTTTGTATCAAGTAGACTAGAAGTTATGTTTAAATGAGTTTCCCTAAGTGGATATTCATTCCACATGTTTGAGGCTAATAGGAGTTGGTGAATCTTGAGTAGCTCTTGGCTTCAGGACTTTAGGTTCGGCATGGTCCGACTGGCATGATGCGTTACTAGGATCTAATGAATCCTATTAACAATATAATAAGATTAGACTCTGGATATAATTAGACTCATATCATAGTGAGAATGTATATACACTAAGATGTTGAAATATATGGGAAAGATTAGAATAGCTAAGAATCAATTGGAACTAATATCTGTGATTCAACTTTGGGGCCTCATATGAGAATCCCTTAATTGGGAATAAAAGGAACATGACACAAGGTTCAGATTAAGCTTAATGATTAGTATTATATGAACTTTAAATATGTAATATGGAAAAGATATGAGAAAAGTATGTAAGGGCCAAGATAGTAAGAATCAATCGTTAGGAATGGACTATATAATTGAGTACAATGCTTTTTATGTACTCCAAAGCAAAGTGAAAATAGAAGAAAAGAGTAAAGTAGACAATAAGTAAATATAAGTGAAGAGTCTTCAGAATAGTTAAAGTAAAGAGAATTAGATGAATATGTAAATCATAAGACTAGGATAAGAAACTAAGCTAAAACAAAGATAAATGTTGGAAATGATGAGCTTGATTAAGGAATGAGGGTTATGATATAATTGAGAGCATGAAATGTATACCTTTATTGTGAAGCTAATACATTCATCCTTACTACCTTTGGATTCCAAGTCTTTATAGATCAACAAACTAGTTTCTAAAAGAAGAACAAAAGTGTAGCTTAACCAATGAATAAGTCATACGAAGGTAGAATATATTCAGGAGGGAAAAACTTAATTGAAGGAGATACTAAGTTTGACCCATGCATGAGCCATTTGATTTAAAATGAAGGATATGTAATGTATTAAACATGAGTTAAAACTAGTAGATAGATTATTGATTTAGAATTTCAACTTCACATTAGTAAAATGATAAAAAGAAATATGTGCAACATGGTACACATGATCATACACATGAATAAGCAACATGATCATAAGAGAAAAATTAGAAGTTAAAGATTACAAGTGGAAGAGTAGTATATGGTAAGAGGATTATGGAAAGTAAGGAATGGTTTGAAACATGATGGAGTAATATAGATTATAAAAGAAAGAGGTTGTGAGATTCAAGAAAGTGCTTATTTGTTAAGTATCCTTGTTGATAATTGATTAAACCTACATATGAGAAATGTATTAATGAATGTTTGAAGATAAAAACTCTATGTGTCAGAATCATCTTCCTTAATTGGAGCAATGTGGGAATGAAGTAATAAGAAAATGAATCATATATGATGCATAACCACCATGGTAGGGACATCTAGTGAATGTAAAAATGACACACAATATGATGATGAAACCCTAGCAGGGTAAATTGAGAATGTAATCTATCTGAATGGCCAAGTAAGAGAAAGGAAATTCAAGTGATGAGATAAGGAAGACTTTAGTAAAATTTGTGAGATCCAAAGTTTGGATTTCTAATTAAGGGAGTAAAGTCATATCATAATAACATCATGTTACTAATGAGGACCGAACCCTAGAATGTTTAGAGTTGTAGTAGTTCAAGGGATATCACTAGTGATTTGACCTTGAATGCTAGAATCTCTATAAAACAAGATCATGAAATTTGCACTATGAAAAGTAAACTAGCACTGATAGTAATCTACGGTTTAAAGGTAGCTAATATGAAAGGTTGATAAACAATATGGAAATGATTCAGATCAAAGGATAAGAAATAAATTTGAAATATAAGAGATGTGTTTTGAACAAAAGGAGAAATACAATATGAGTGAAGTGTGATATGAAATAAATTCTTGTAGTGATAGAAAGAATGATGAATAATCAATTTGTACCTTGTATGTTTAATTTTAGGGATGTTTAATCTACATGATTAAAATGAGAAGGATAAGTAGCAAAAAGTAAGTAGTAATGAATGAGGAGAGAGATAAAAGAAAATAATAGCATTTCGTAATATGTGAATTTGTTTTTAGAAGTGTAATTTGTTGAAGGTATACTAAGGGATGTAAATTGTTTTTACATATGATTTCAGTTGTACATGTGCAAGCAATATGTTAGCTAAAGGTGTCTGATAGTTTAATTTATTCATACCAGTAATCTGTCTTAGTATTGTACAATTGTGGTATGGTGATATGGGTTGAATGATGATGGAACAGTTGGAGGGTTACCCTGAATAAGGTAGTGTTACCTATTCACTCATATGAAAAGAAGAGATGATAACAATATTGTATTGATATGTAACCCTAATTAGGTATAGCTTGCTATACCAAGCTTTAATATAACTAAGTGATGGTAATTGGGTATGAATAGTCCTTGAATGACTAATACAATTATGAATTACTCTGTTATTGTTGTTGAAACCCTAGTATGCTATAACTTGATGGTTACATCTTGAATTATGTGTGGGTTCATACTTGAGAATAGTATGGAATGTGATGGTTATGCTTCACCTTATGCATCCATGATCTAATGGGGTTGCTGTGAGTAGTATTGTACAATTGTTGTTGAATCCAGTCTTCCAACTCAAGACTGTTATTCTGTTTGAGTAGCACAACAGTAAAATTCAAAACAACATGATGGACTCTCTTTTGTGGCTTATAGGTAATACAGAACAATAGTACATATTGAACCGTATAAATTGAGATAGTTGGATCAGATTATCAATGTTGAGGTAACACCTCAAGAGTATGAAAATTTTGAAATGGTTGTTTCTCTCTCTATCCTATGATTGATTGTGTCATAGAGAATTCATTTTTTTATCATTGAGCAGTCATGATTTAAACATGTTGTGATTAGAAAAGAAATAGAGGACTTGATGTTGAAACATACATTCAAGTCTGAATATAAGAATATAATGACATGTAAGATTTTACAAGCATAAAATAAACATTGAATGTACTTTTCTTGCACGTTTATGTTTTGGGGACAAACCATTTTAAGGGGGGGGGGAGAATTATTATGACCGCATCTGAGCTTAATTGGTAAACTAGGGTTTACCTGGATGATTACTTGCTTAATTGGATTGATCATTTCTTAAATCTAATTAATGATGATAATTCAATTATGATGTTTTATACCTAATAAGAACTTTAAGTGTTCTTTTACTTTGAAAGATTAGGGTTTGAGAAATATAAACCCTAGTCGGCTGAAATTAGGGTTTACTTGGATGATTGTATGCTTAACTAATTTCATCATTGTTTAAAGCTTGATTAGTGATGGTTGTTAAGTTTTGATGTTTTAAATATAATGATAAGATTTAATCATACTTTGATTTAAATAATTAGGTTTTAAGATTTGGAAACCCTAATCGGCCCAAATTAGGGTTTTGATGACATATGAATACAAAATCTGATAAGTATAGTGTCTCACTAAATGATTTTTAGTATTTTATGTGTAACTCTGATTGGATACAATTGTGGTATGGTGATATGGGTTGAATGATGATGGAATAGTTGGATGGTTAGCCTGAATAAGGTAGTTTTACCTATTCACTCATATGAATAGAAGGGATGATAACAATATTGTATTGATACGTAACCCTAATCAGGTATAGCTTGTTATACCAAGCTTTAATATAACTAAGTGATGGTAATTGGGTATGAATAGTTTTTGAATGACTAATACAATTATGAAGTACTCTATTATTGTTGTTGAAACCCTAGTATGCTATAACTTGATGGTTACACCTTGAATTATGTGTGGGTTCATACTTGAGAATAGTATGGAATGTGATGGTTATGCTTCACCTTATGCATCCATGATCCAATGGGGTTGCTGTGAGTAGTATTGTACAATTGTTGTTGAATCCAGGCTTCCAACTCAAGACTGTTATTCTATTTGAGTAGCACAATAGTAAAATTCAAAACAACATGATGAACTCTCTTTTGTGGCTTATAGGTAATACAGAACAATAGTACATATTGAACTGTATGAATTGAGATAGTTGGATCAAATTATCAATGTTGACGTAACACCTCAAGAGTATGAAAATTTTGAAATGGTTGTTTCTCTCTCTATCCTATGATTGATTGTGGCATAGAGAATTCATTTTTTTATCATTGAGCAGTCATGATTTAAACATGTTGTGATTAGAAAAGAAATAGAGGACTTGATGTTGAAACATACATTCAAGTATGAAATATAAGAATATAATGACATGTAAGAATTTAGAAGCTTAAAATAAACATTGAATGTACTTTTCTTGCACGTTTATGTTTTGGGGACAAACCATTTTAGGGGGGGGAGAATTATTATGACCACATCTGAGCTTAATTGGTAAACTAGGGTTTACCTGGATGATTACTTGCTTAATTGGATTGATCATTGCTTAAATCTAATTAATGATGATAATTCAATTTTGATATTTTATACCTAATAATAACTTTAAGTGTTCTTTTACTTTTAAAGATTAGGGTTTGAGAAATATAAACCCTAGTCGGCTGAAATTAGGGTTTACTTGGATGATTGTATGCTTAACTAATTTGATCATTGTTTAAAGCTTGATTAGTGATGGTTGTTAAGTTTTGATGTTTTAAATATAATGATAAGATTTAATCATACTTTGATTTAAATAATTAGGTTTTAATATTTGGAAACCCTAATCGGCCCAAATTAGGGTTTTGATGACATATGAATACAAAATCTGATAAGTATAGTGTCTCACCAAATGATTCCTCTGTAGAATGTGTTCCTCAACCCATGAAGGTTGCACTTCCGTACGTCAGCTGATTCCATTTCATAGTGGAGAAGTGCAATGATGGAGGTGAGTTTACTCCATCCCTCGGGAAGCATTCCTAGATACTAAAACAGATGCACGGTGGATATGCATACCAGAAACCAACACCAAATCAATATTCGAGTCCCAAGAGCAGTCGTAGACAAACCGCAACGAAAGACAATAGATGCATACAAGAACGTGGCCAACATTCAAGCATGTATGAAATGATTTGGTATTGAATCGGAAAGATAACATCTTTTAGTACATATTACAAAGCATGGGCAGTGAGGCTAGTCCTCGCACCCCAGTGGATGGAACTACTCGCTCCTCATAGAGGGGGCAACAAAGAAAGAGAAGAGAGAGAAAGAAAGAATCATCGGAGTAGAAGAGTAAATCTGTGATATCCCAGTGTAGATCGTCGCAGTCTCTGGGACTGCTCTGTTGTGGTCGATGACGTCCATCTCTCCACCTCAATCTTCATGTCTACCTCCGGGATTGGACAGGTAGAATGAGGTGGAGTGATAGTAGAACAATGAAGGAGGTGATATGGTAGTGGAGAAACCTTCCAGATCTGTTCCCAGTATGGCAGCCTTTGGCCGTGGTGAGATAGATGCCCATGACCATGCTTCTACCCTTCTATTTATAGGCTTGGCATGTGTCTTGGACGGTTTGTACTGGATCTACAAATTTCCCAAAACATCTCCTCTCTTCATTTATCCTTTCACGGTTGTAGTTCTTGCGGTCCTCCTCTCGGTCTTGAGATCGAGAGGGTCTTCACATGGTCCTGGAAATGATAGCTCTATTCGGTTTGGGTCATGTGTTCTTCAACGCCTATCGATCCAGGGCTTCATTCGGTTTTGCATTCTACGGGAATCCAAACGATCATCTCTCCTGCCCATACGGTCGTCTCTCACACGCCCAAATGTTCTACTGATCCACACAGTCTTTCATCTTGCGCTCCACACAGTTTGGAGCAATCGATCCCTGACAGTGCCAATCGGTCTTTGAGTCATACCATGCCTGTGTGGTCTAAGAGGAAGGAACACTGCTGCCATTCATATGGTTTTGCAAGCATCGGTTGCCACCTAACAGTCTTGGAAGATCGGTTGTGAGCAATCAACCTTGAAATCGATTGCGACCGATTAGTCTTAGGGGTGATCGGCTCTCCTCACCGGCAGAGGTAGATTGTTGTAGGTTGCTGCTTAGGCAAAGCAGGTGGAGAGAAGGACGTTGTGGTGCACTGGCAGATGTGTGCTGGATTTGGTTGTGACGAGATGATTGCAGGTCTCGGCAGAAGCAGGTGCTGCCGGAGAAAGTAATGGGATCAGTGGTGTTGTGGATCAACGACTATGGAAAAGGTCTGAAATCAGAGAGGTGCGAGGTAGGGGACGACATGCCACGACCATGTTGAGGCACCACGATTATGGTGATGCTACCATCCCACGGTCGTGCTGCCTTACACGGGTGTGGCGTGTGAAGGCGTTGGCACTGTTGGCAGAGTGCCATGGCCATGGCGTGACGAACACTGTCATGGCGAGTGGAGACTTGGCTTTGTTGGCAGTGCGCCACGGTCGTGGCGTGACACCACAGTCATGGTGAGGCTACAGCCCCACGGCTGTGCCTCCTTGCCCGGGCATGGCGGGTGAGAAGACTTGGCACTGTTGGCGATGCGCCACGACCGTGGTGTGGAGAACACGGTCGTGGCGATTGTTTAGCTTCATGATCTTGATCTGTTGTTGCACAGGCTTGAATTAGACTTCAAACGGTCTCTGCTGGCCTATCGGTCTTGAGATCGAATGGGCTCAAACGGTCTTGAGACCGAATGGGCTCAAACGACCTTGAGACCGAATGGGCTCAAACGGTCTTGAGATCATTAGAATCAATGTTGTAGGGGTCATGACCGTTGGTAATGGTTGAGGATGATCTACAGAGGAGAGACAATGTGAGTAGGGGAGGATGATATCAAATAAACTAGAAACTAGGGTAATTAGCACTAGTAATGCACTATTTACATGAAAATTATGAAATACTTAAAGTAAACCAAAACAAAGGTAATCTAGTCGATATGAGGCATAAAATATCTATGATTGTGACTATGAGGATGGATCTAGAGGATTCATCACTAGGCAAAAACTGATTTGGTGATGGAAGGCGTTTGATATGGAGGGCAGTGTTGATGGAGGGAAATCCAAGAGAACAAAAGAGAAACCCTAAGAATGGATCCCTCTCTCGTTGGTGAGGCTCTCCCCCCATTGCCTTTGTGGCCACTTGTTGACATGGTCCTCATTTTATGGAAGTGAGGGTGATCACGACCACATACCCCATTCTCTACATCCTCCATCTAGACAACGCCTTATCTCGAGGGTGATAGCTTGTTGATCAAACAACCAGTTGATGATTGGATTCAGGTTGGGTGTGGTAGGCCATGCTATCGTGCTGGGTGCATGAAGCAGACTTCACAAGGGACAAAGGTGTCGTGGGAGTAGTAGAGCTGTAGTTCCCATTTGGATGGCCATGGTATTCCTTCCTTCTCCAGAGAGGCAGGTTGTGAACACTGACGTGCACTATTGTGGTTGTTGTTTGTTGATGCCATCAATGTTGTCACGGGGGAGCAGGAATGAATGATCAACCTTAGAATTATCGTGGGGAAGATGGTTGTGATTTTTGATCCTTGCACCTTGTTTCTTTTATAGATGCAAAATGGAGGCTATAGGGCTGCTCGAAGAGTTGTTAGTTATGCTCCATGCAGATGTTACATACACCACATAGTCCATAAAGATCTCACGTTGCATCCTAGAATGTTCCAGTCACATTGAGAGATTATGGCAGTGAATATTAATGATAAGAATTGGGATAACAGGGGTTGCTATTCCCAAATAACAAATCTTCTTGTAAAATATAGAGATGAATTTATATAAAAAAAGGAATAAAACTTATTATTGATAATAAAAAGGAACTCATTCGGTAAGGATAGCCCATATTCATCGACCCACATAGCATGTCTCCTGCATGCTTATCAATTCATGAGATTGCGAGATCCTGACACTATCAATCATACGACTGGATGGGCGATTCAATTGTCAGACGGCGAGAATGCAACATGCATTGTGCTGCATAGATATCAATCAATTGAGGGTGCATTAGGTTGTCAAAAGTTCAAAAGAGAATTTTTTTTTCCTTTTAGAGAGATTATACAATAAAAAAGAAGAATAAGTCAGACATCAATTTTGAACAATAAAAGAAAAATAAATTAATGAGTTGGGTTGCCTCCCAACAAGCGTCCCCATTTAATGTCACAGACCGACCAATGAAATAGCAGTACTCACATAGAGTGCATGAGTGGGGTTTCCAAATCCTTGACTTTTGCATTCATATGACCTAGATCGCAGTCAGATGATGTGCATACCTTGCATTGGGTTGGTCCTTGCTACCTTTGGGAGTGTTTTGGATATTTGACTATTCTAGTTTGAACCTATCTTCCACCTTGAAGACTTCGATCAAGTTATGCACCTTCTATAAATCTTTGAGAACATGATACTCAGTATACTTCTTTCCTGGTCAAATGGTGAGTTTGTTGGCTTTAACATCTACTAATTCTCTCACGGTGGCTATGAATGGTTTCCCCAAAATTAGTGGAAAGTGATTACCTCTTTGATTTGCATTACCACAAAATCACATGGGATGTAGGCATGTCTGATCTTAACTGGGACATCTTTGATTATCCCCAACGTCTTTGTAATGGATGCATCATCCAGTTGAATGGTCATAGTTTTAGGTAGGATACTAGTGAAGCCAAGACGTTGGCATAGAATTTAAGGCATAATTAATATGCTTGCACCTAGATCAGCAATTCCCTTGCAACAAGTGTAATCTCGTAAGAAACAATCTATCCCAAATGAGCAAGGATCCTTTTTCTTTTGATGCATATGGTTCTAAACTATATCAGAGGCTATTTGTGCTAGATTCACAATTTCACATTCTTCGGTCATATACTTTGTGAATAGAAGGGTCTTGAGATATTTGTACTAGGTTGGCATTTCATCTAGTACATTATGGAATGGGATGTCAAGATGGATCTTCTTCATAGTCTCCTTGAATTTCATGAATCTATAATCCAACTTTGTCTCCTTAAGGCAACTTGGATAGGGTAAACGAGGCCTGTACATTGGTGCATCTGGTGTTGTTGGTGGTCTAGGGCTGATTGTTGTTGTGACAAGGGAGGTCAGATGTTCGAGTTTCTTCAAGAATGACTGTCAAGTGGTCATCTAAACGACTTGGTTCCCCTACTGGGGTGTTTTCATTTTCACAGGGAGGAGTTGGTGTAGTAGTGGAGGTTGAGGGCGTAGAGTACACATTTTGAGACCTAGTTATCACTTTGTTTAATTGTTCTAGATGTTTGGGGTTATTTTCTAGATGACCTACGATTGTTCCTAGTGGGGGATGTTGACTAGACCCCAGTTGAGAGTCTATGACTCGAATTCTTTTTGGTTATCTATGATATTGTCTAGTTCAGTCTGGTATGTCACCATCATTTTTTGGAACATTTCATTGGGCATTGTGCTGGCGTTGGTTCTATCTACAACGACGAGGCTTGATTCTAATTCTAATACTACTGCCACTTCTGGTAGTTTCTTCTCTAGAAATAAAATCTATAATTTACTTGATTGTGCAGACGTGTGTAGTTCAGTGGTGCTCTAGCTTGTGTAGCCTATGGTGGAGTCTGTTGAGTGGTATTCTCAGCCCCGTTTGGATTTTAGTATTAGAAAACCAGGTGTTTATGAGCCTGATTTAGATTGTAGTATTGTTTCCCTGGAATGGTGTGGATGAAATTGACATCTTCGTCTTGGGTGACCATATACTGTTTCTCAACTTCGTGTTCAATAAATGCAACATATAATTGTTGATAGTGAACCATGCTACGATCTACTATATGGCAAAACTCGCAGGAAGGCACAATGATTTTCATTTAAGTGTTGGATTAAGGGCTCTATAGGGGGGTGAATAGAGCTTCACAAATCTCACAAAACAAATTAGACCACCAAATTATATCAAGTGTAGAATCTTAAACATTCATGCAATTTGAGATCCTAACTAACATGCATAGCATGGGTAAACGACAGGGAAGAACATACACATGGAAAAAGTGGTTTAGAGTGGTTCCTCACTTCAAACTTGAAGTGAGTCAGTCCACTACCTAGAGGTGGTTAGGCTCTAGGACTTTGCAATCTTGGTACTCTTATATTCCATCTTAAGATTACAAGACAAAACCACATTCATCCAAGGGCTTAGTACCTAAAGCAAGGATCTTCAACCTATAGAAGGAGCTTACCCACTTGAACCATGGCATCTTCAGCCATCAACATGGACTTACCCACTCCTTCTTCAAGTCTTCGGCCTTCAAGGGATTACCTATCCTTCTTGAGCGTCCGTCTTGCCTATCTCCTTCACTTGGAGATCTGGAACACCTTGCCTTCTTCAACCTTAAAGAACAACAACTCCTTCTCCTTCACTCGAAGAAGATCTTCAACTTTTTCTTCAATAAGAAAGGGGATAGGAAGATTTAGGTGGAGAGCTTTACATCAATATAGGGAGTAGTTCTCATACAAGGGAACCTATCTAACTCATACTTACAAATTTGACTTGAAGGTAGAGAGAGAAAGGGGATCAAAGGGTTGGAACGCTCTCAACTAAGCTAGGACCAAGCATGTAGTGAATGAACAACCTTGTAATGAACTCCAAGAGGTCCTATTTATAGTTGGGGGTGCCCCTTTGAGTTGTGGAATACTTACGACCAAAATATAGCCATTTTTGCTCAAAGAAAAGACTCTATTTTTGATAAAATAGCTCATAAACGGTCACAATCACTTTTCTGCACATTCCATACAGTGCAATCGGTCGAGTTTCAATAAAGGTAACTCGACCGATAGGGTAAAAGACAAACCCAAATTTCAAACCATCAGTCGAGTTTGTCTTGGGGAAACTTGACTGACCAATGAAAGTTGTGTTTGGTCAGTAACCCCATCGGTCGAGTTTTGTGAAAACACAACTCGACCGATGCACTCTTCAGAGAATTGATCCAAGATGATTGGTCGAGTTTGTAACTTGACTGATTGACTGCCTGTGATCAATTTTCTAAAGTGCATCAAAAAGTGATTAGAACTTGGTTCTAAGTGCCCCAATAAATTTTCTCATCTTATTTACAAGCCAATTCATCAATACAAGTGATTAGAAAAAATCTTCTAAGTTCGTTTACATGGATTTCCCAAAATACACATTTGTATAGCTTTTGGCTTGAACTGTAGCAAATTAGGGCTTTTGAATTTTGATCATTTTCATGTACCTAGCACCTAAAATCAATCTTGAATACACATACTAGATACATATGAATGGAATGGTGGAGTCATATCAAAATATGGACAATGTATAGCCTCTAGGTCAACATTCTCCCCCTTTTTGACAATGACAAACCATTCCTCAAGCATATTGAAAAGGATATAGAAATTATACCTTTGCCTTGTGAATTTGAGGGAATAAGATGTGAACACTGTGAATTGCTCCCCCTTAATCTATGCTTCCTCGAACCTGCATGGTTAGTCTTTCTACACAAAGTAATTATAACATTCAAGTACTATATGGTCCTTTGCAAGTCACATGATCAAATAGTAAATGAACAAGAAAAGGATCTCATACACAATAAACAACATTATATCAAAAGATAACAATATGATTGAGTTTCAAGACATTGAAATTTCTCTCCCCCTTTTGACATTATCAAAAAGTAGGGGGGTAGAAGAGCATAAACTTAGGTCTTCTCCAAAACACAATCAAACATATCATACATGCAATCTCACATCATATATCATCCAGAGACAAAAGAAACACACAATCTCATTCATAATCAAAATATGGAGTAATATGACACCAACTCATAAGATATATCAAAGAAAAGAGCTAAAGTGCACATAACAAATATTACAACTCAGAAGCATGTCCACATGAAAGAAAATACAAGCAAGAGCAATGAAAACTGAAGATAAAGAAATAGTACAACGCATATAATGTGCCCAGATGTTTCTTATAGAAAATATCCTAGAAAGATATATATGATCAACATACTAGACTAAAAACTAAGAAACAAACTAGACATCTAGACTATCTATATCCACACAACATCATCATCATCGACTCCATGCTCGTAGTCCTCATCTTCATCTGAAGGTGTAGCTATAGTGCCTTCATCACTAGAATCAGCACCAGAACCATCACCATCACCATCACCATCATCTGAAGTTTCCTCACCATCTCCATCATCTTCATCAACAACCTCATCATCATTGGCCTGGTTAGGCATCTCCTTGTCAGTAGGACGGCCAAAATGACGACTGGGGCAACGAGCATTCTGCTCATCCCAAGTCATACCAAGAGCATAGAGCTCATTAGCCTGAGGGTAGGATGGAGCAGAATCACCAAGACTGGCAAGCAGGGTGGCCAGGGGGCTAACATGCAATGGCAGATAGGTGGGAGCAGAACTACCAGTAGCAAAGGGTGGAGGAGTAGCAACAACATAAGGCTCAGGGGTGGGGTAGTAATGATTGTATGAATATGAAGCATAATCACTATCTCGAAAAGGATGGTAGGTGGGGTAGGGATGAGAATAGGATATGTTCATGGTAGGCATGATGGAACATAGATCTTGATGCAGATGATCTTGGACATGTTAGTTGTATGCTTGTTGGTGCATCATGTAGCCCATAAGGGTTTCATTAGATACATGGAATGAAGCATAACTAGGTCTAGGAGGAGACTAAAGAGGTGGAGCTCGAGAAGAGGAGGTAGGGGCTGAAGAGGTAGAGGCAGAGGGAGAAGCACCAAGTGTGGTAGAGGCAAACATAGGCACAAACTTCTACATTGTGGTTTCACTGATACATACACCCTTCCTGGCTAACTTGTAATGAAAGTAAAAAAAGAGTGATTTCTCAGTTGCAAACTGAAACAAACAACAAATTAAGGCTGGATACGGGGGATGGGTGCCTCGGGTGTTCTTACCAGTGTCAAAACAAGTCACGTGGTGTAGAATGTATCTGGCCCACTTGACACCAATATTCTCAAGGATGTAGTACATGATGACCACAGTGTTCTCTGCAATATCCATTTGGTTTTTCTTTGGATGGATGTTGCATTTGATCACTAAAGCTAAAATGCACTTCCTGAGATCGAGGGAGGAGGAAGGTAGGGTGCTCTTCTTCTTATATGTAACGTCAGGTTTCTTCAAGTAGCGATGAATGTCAGGGAGAGTCAGTTCATTCTGCTTGTAGAAACCTTCAGGATCTAAAAGATCAAAGTACTCACCATAATCCTTGCACCAGGTATCGTTTTTCTCATCTTCAGAAAAGAAGACATTTAAAATATCCTTAGAGATTTGAAAATGCTTACCAAGGATCACAGAGGTTAGGATTACTTGAGTATTCGGTGGGGATATGAGAGTGTCATAGTTCCAACTCAAGTTAGCATAGAACTCGTACATTGCTTTTGAGTTGGTCATGGAATTGAAAAAGCAATTATGCTTGAAAGCCAAGGAGGAGAGGTGGTGGACAGTCAAAATATTAGCAACTTGGTCTATAACCAATTGACGCCAAGGGATTGGCTCAAACAAGGCGCGAAAAGGGAAAGGAATCCTAGGAAGAAGGTCCTTATACCTATTAACAACCTCTATTGAGACAAAGGAGGTATCGTTGATAGGAATCAAGTGATTAGACGAAGAAGACAAAGGAGCATTGCTAGGGGTGGGTCGTTTTATCCTATGAGAGGCCATGGAGGTGAAAAAGAAGAGGAGAAACAAACAAATGCACCAAAAAAACCTCAAAAACCATCCAAACACCACTAGGGAGCACAAAGGGAGGTCTAGGTCACCCTAACTAGGTCGGGAAAGGTTAGGAAAGGGAAGGTTAGAGATAGTGTGAAGAGCTTAGGGCTAGAAGAAGAGGAATCGATCGACTATTCTTTAGTTGATAGGGATAATTGTCGGCCAAACCAAACTTAAGTTGGCTTTAGCCCGCTGATCGATCGAGTTCTGACAGTCAGAAACTCGACCGATTGCTCCTTTTTAGAACAACTTTCGACCACTGATCGGTCGAGTTTGTCTAGGGGAAACTTGACTGATGGTCAACCTGACCTAAAACCATCAAACTTAATTTCTAGCCATATGAATGCTAATTGAATTCATTTTTTGAGTCTATTATGTATACTGAACATACTTAGGCACATATCACTCATCATTGGGTACTATTTAGCGATAAAATCAAGAAATTCAAGAAAATCCCAAAAATAAGTAAAACTAAGCATGTTAACAAGCAAATTAAGAACATTTTAGCAAATTTAGGCAAGCAAGGTGTGTAAAGCATGAGCAAGACATATAGGATAGAAACAACTAGCTAGATAGCATGTCAATATCATCCAAAGCAACAATGTGAAATTTAGATCTAATAAAATTAAATTGCTCTCTAACTAGAGGTTTAGTGAAAATGTCTACCAACTGATTTTCTGTGTCCACATGCATGATATAAATATCCTTTTTGGCAATGTGATCACAAAGAAAGTAATGGCAGACCTCTATATGTTTAGCTCTACTATGCAATATAGGATTATAAGAAAGATTGATTGCACTAGTATTATCACAATAGATAGGAGAAGCATCAAAATGTATGTTAAAATCTTGGAGCATTTGCTTTATCCATAGGACTTGGGCACAACAACTCTCAGTTGCAATGTACTCGCCCTTGGTAGTTGATAATGCCACGATGATCTATTTCTTGGAAAAGTAAGACACCAAGCATGGTACTAGAAGGCAAGTGCCACTTGTGCACTTTCTATCAACCAAACAACCCACGTAATCCGCATCACTATATGCTACAAGAGTAAAGTCCCTTGACTTAGGATACCATAGTCCAAAATTTTTTGTTTTGGCTAAGTACCTCAAAATCCTCTTAACAACAATAAGATGCGATTTCCTAGGGCTTGATTGAAAGCTAGCACACAAGCCAACACTAAACGTAATATCAGTTCTAGAGGTAGTTAAATAAAGTAAACTTCCAATCATACCTCTATAGAGATTCTCATCTACCTTCTCACCTTAGTCATCTCTATCAAGTTTGGTAGTATCAGACACATGTGTGTCCATCAGCTTCATGTTCTCCATTCCAAAGTGTTTGAGTAGTTCATTGGTGTACTTTCCTTGGTTGATGAAGTTTCCATCTTTGGTTTGCTTGATTTGGAAGCCGAGGAAGAAAGTCAACTCACCCATCATGCTCATCTCGAACTCACTCTACATAAGAGAAATAAACTCCTTGCAAAGATCAAGATCAGTTCCACCAAATATGATATCATCAACATAAATTTGAATGATAAGAAAATTGCTAGAAGTGTGTTTTCGAAATAGAGTAAAACCGACTTTGCCCATGACATAGCCATTGTCTAACAAAAAGTTCTTTAATTTCTCATACCAAGCTCGAGGTGCTTATTTGAGTACATAGAGATATTTTTGCAACAAATAAACATGATTAGGCAGCTTATCATTTTCAATGCCCAGAGGTTGAGCAACAAATAGTTCCTCCTCGATTGTACCATTCAAAAATGCACTTTTAACATCCATTTGATATAGCAAGAAATTTTCATAAATATCAAAGGCAAGTAGCATTCTAATTGATTCAAGTTTAGCAATAGGAGCATAAGTTTCATCACAATCAATACCTACCTGTTGATTGTAGCCTTGTGCCACTAACCTTTCTTTGTTCATTACCACTTTGCCTTTCTCATCAAGCTTGTTGTGGTAGACCCACTTGGTGCCAATGATTTTTTTGCCATTTGGTCTTGTCACTAGAGTCCACACACAATTCTTCCCGAATTGCTCTAGTTCCTCCTGCATGGCTAGGATCCACTCATCATCTCCAAGAGCTTCCTTGCTGTTCTTTGGCTCCAGCTGTGAGATGAAGACACTGTCTGCTTGTTCTTTGTTGTAGGCATCTCATGTCTTAACTCTTTCAAATGGCTTGCCAATGACTAGCTCTTTGGGATGATTCTTTGCGAAGCGAGGAGTGGGATCCTTTTTCTCTTGATCTTCTACTTCAACCACCTTCTTACCTTTATTTTTGATGTTGAGGTCTTTCAAGAACAGAATTAAGTAATCTACAACATCATTATCAACAACATTCTTGCCAACAATAAGGTTAGTTTCAATAAACTTAACATTAGTAGATTCTTCAATTTTAGACAATTCAATATTGAAAACTTTGTAAGCCCTTCTTGTAGTGCTATAGCCTAGGAAGAAAGCCTTGTACAATTTTAGATCAAACTTGTCGAGAGAATCCTTCATGTTTAAAACAAAACAAGGACATCTGAAAATGTGAAAGAAATCAATGTATGGCTTTCTACCATGCCATAACTCATAGGGGGTTTTATTAAAAGAAGGATGCGTAAAAACTCGATTCTTCACAAAGCAAGACATGCTAATAGCTTCGCCCCAAAAATTCTTAGGAATTCCATATTCAAGAAGCATGGTCCTAGCCATCTCCAATAGCGACCTATTCTTTCTCTCTATTACCCCATTTTGTTGAGGTGTATGAGGAGAAGAGAAATTGTGCGAGTAACCAGATTTTTCACAAAAATGCTCAAAAAGATCTTTTTCAAACTCTCCCCCATGGTCATTGCGGATAGAAACAATATGCAAGAAGCTTCGTTTTCAACTCATTTACAAAAACTTGAGAAAACATCAAGTGTATCACTTTTAGAAGCGAGAAAGAAGGTACAAGTATAACGAGAGAAATCATCAACAATCACAAGAGAATACTTAGAACCACGAAGCATTTGAGTTCTCATCGGTTTGAATATATCAATATAAAGAAGCTCAAAAGTTCTTTTGGTACTAAGGAATCCTTTGGATTTGAAGGAGGACTTGGTTTGCTTGCCTTGTGTACAAGGTTGGCATTCCTCATCCTTTTCAAAATCCAATTTTAGAAGTCCCCGAACCAAATCCTTTTTGCTCAACTTCTTCATTAGATGCATATTCACATGACCCAAATGGCGATGCCAAAGAGAAATATCATTTTTATCTACAACCAAGCATCTATCAAGTATGGGCTTTAGAGCATCAAGTACAATAACATAAAGATTACCATTTCTAGTTCCCTTATATATGACATTGTAAGCGAGGGAATCTAGAAGCAAACATTCTAAAGAAGTAAATAGAACAAGATATCCATTATCACAGTTGGCTTACACTTATAAAGTTGTGATGTAGGCCATCAACAAGAAAAACATTTTTAATACATAGCTCATTGCCTACATCACCCTCACATATAACATTACCCTTTTTGTTGTCCCCAAAGGTCATCGATCCTCCTTTATTTTTCATGAATTTGTTGAAATGGCTGATTTCACCTGTCATATGTTTTGAGCAGCCACTATCAACAATCCACCATCTTTTGACGTGCATGAAAGAAGGATGTCGGTACCCAACTCAAACTTTGGGATCCAAAGTTAGCTTGGGGACCCATTTCATCTTTGGGTTGGTCCCCTTTGGCTTGTAAGGACAATAAGTAAAGTAGTGATCATCACATTTACAATGAACACATACCATTAGGTTCTTAGAGTCGGAAGTATCTCCATGGAAGATAGGAGGCTCCAAACTCTTATTCTTACCCTTACTCTTATTCTTGTTCTTACCCTTGGGAGCAGTCCCATCATATCCTAAATCACTAGTACCAATTTGTTTGGTAGAGTGTTCAAGGACAACATTAAGGGATTTCTTTCCTGCAAGAAACTTTTGCAAAGCGGCTCTTAACTTAGCATTATCACCACTAAGATTAATGATAGTAGAAGATAAATTAGCAAGATCATCTCTAGCATGCAATATGTTGGCCTCTAAATAGGGGGATTTAGTATGAAAAGAATCACATTCTAAAATAGTTCTAGCTAACTCATTACTTTGCAAAATAGGTCTAGATGATATATCATTAACTTGAGCAAGCAACTAAGCATTTTCAGATTTGAGCAAAAGAATTTCCTTTTGATAATCATGAGTTTCTTGCCTCTTACCTTCATCAATGAGATTAATTTCTACATTTTCAATTTTAAGAACATCTATTTCATCTTGGCATCTTTGGTTGTCTTCCTTAAGAGCAGCAATAGTCTTAAGGTAAAAACCATTCTTAGCCTCTACTCCATTGTATTGGAGTTCAAGGTCAAGAAATTTCCCTTGCAAAGAATCTATCCTATGAAGGTGCAACTTTTCATTTTGATCAATAATCTCAATTTTAGCATAAAGATCATCTATTATTTTGCCTAACCTTTTCTTTTTAGATTTGCATTTAGTAAAAGATGACCGAAAAGCATTAAACATATCAATAAGAGTTTCCTTAGACAACTCATGCAAATTGACTTCACTTACCTCACTTACCTCACCTACATCTTCACTTGTAGATGCCATGAGATCAAGGTGGCATTCTCCATATTCAGAGCTTGAAGAGCCTGAGGAAGACTCCTCCTAAGATGTATGAGCTGCATCTTTGCTTCTTCTTTCTTTCTTTTCCTTTATTTTATACTTTCCTTGTCTCTTGTACTCCTTGTCCTTCTGGTGGCTGCTCTTGTGATGGCTCTTCTTGGCCTTGGGGCAGTCACTCTTGCATTGGCCTTTTTGGCCACATTCATAGCATCTAGGAGTTAATGAAGAAGGCTTCCCCTTGAAGTGTTTTCCCTTGGAGTAGTTTGCTTCATACTCATTTGGGCCTTCATCTTCACTTAAGGAAGGAGAAGGGGACTTGAGAGCAAGTTGTTGCTGCCAAACCATCTCCTCAATTTGAGCTTTGAAGGTTGTGTCCTTGATCTTCTTGGAATCCTTCTCTTCTCTCTTTTCTTCTTCTTCTTTCTTATCAAGCCTTGGTTCATGGGCGTGAAGGTTTCCAACCAGCTCCTCAATTGATAATTCACTAAGCTTGTACACTTCTTCAATGGATGTAACCTTGGGCTCCCATCTCTTTGGAAGGGATCTTAAGATATTGGAGTTGATAGTGCCTTTGTCCATCACACTACCAAGGGCTGCCAATCCAATGATGATCACATTGAGCCTTGTGTACATATCCACCACTCTTTCATTCTTACCCATCTTGATGTTCTCAAGTAGACCACCAAGCATGTAGATCTTGGCTTCCTTCACTTGCTTCGTTCCTTCATAGGTGACACATAGCTTGTTCTAAATTTCATGTGTGGTATCCCAAGAGGAGATTTGGTTGAACTCGGATGGGGTGAGGGCTGTATAGATGATGCTCACTACTTTGACATTGAGTTGAGCTTGCTTCATTTGGGCTTTTGTCCATGTGGATATTTCCCCCATTGGATCTTCATACTTTAGATGCACCACGTTCCACATCTCATAGCTAACTCCTTGAAGGTAGAACTGCATTCTTCTCTTCCAATAGAGGAAGTTAGTGTCGTCGAAGACCGGAGGTTGCATATAGAAGCTTCCCTCCAAGTGTTAAATCGCCCATCTTCCCCTACTTATAGAAGTAGCTTGGAGAAGACATGCTCTGATACCATTTGTTGGATCAAGGGCTCTAGAGGGGGGAGGGGTGAATAGAGCTTCACAAATCTCACAAAACAAATTAGACCACCAAATTATATCAAGTGAAGAATCTTAAACATTCAAGAAATTTGAGATCCTAACTAATGCATAGCAAGGGTGAGAGACAAGGAAGAACATACACTTGGACAAAGTGATTTAGGGTGGTTCCTCACTTCAAACTTGAAGTGAGTCAGTCCACTACCTAGAGGTAGTTAGGCTCTAGGACTTTGCAATCTTGGTACTCTTATATTCCATCATAAGATGACAAGACAAAACCACATTCATCCAAGGGCTTAATACCTCAAGCAAGGATCTTCAACCTATAGAAAGAGCTTACCCACTTGAACCATAGAGTCTTTAGCCATCAACATGGACTTACCCACTCCTTCTTCAAGTCTTCGGCCTTTAAGGGATTACCTATCCTTCTTGAGCGTCCGCCTTGCCTATACCCTTCACTTGGAGATCTGGAACACCTTGCCTTCTTCAACCTTGAAGAACAACAACTCCTTCTCCTTCACTCAGAGAAGATCGTCAGCTTTTTCTTCAATAAGAAAGGGGGTAGGAAGATGGAGGTGGAGAGCTTTACATTAATACATGGAGTAGCTCTCATACAAGGGAACCTATCTCACTGATACTCACGAATTTGACATGAAGGTAGAGAGAGAAAGGGGCTCAAAGGCTTGGAACACTCTCAAATAAGCTAGGATCAAGCATGTAGTGAATGAGAAACCTTAGAATGAACTCCAAGAGGTCCTATTTATAGCTGGAGGTGTCCCTTTGAGTTGTGGAATACTTAGGGCCAAAATATAGCCATTTTTTTCTCAAAGAAATGACTCTATTTTTGATCAAATAGTTCACCAACGGTCACAATCACTTTTTCTACACATTCCGTACTGTGCAATTGTTTGAGTTTCCACAAAGGTAACTTGACCAATAGGGTAAAAGACAAACCCAAATTTCAAACCATCGGTCGATTTTGTCCTGGGGAAACTTGACCGACCCATGAAAGTTGTGTTTGGTCAGTAACCTCATCGGTCGAGTTCTGTGAAAACACAACTCGATCAATGCACTCTTTAGAGAATTGATACCAGAGGATCGGTCGAGTTTTTAACTCGACCGATTGAATACATGTGATCAACTTTCTAAAGTGCATCAAAAGTGATTAGAACTTAGTTCTAAGTGTCCGAATGAATTTTCTCATCTTAGTTACATGCCAATTCATCAATAAAAGTGGTTACAAAAAATCTTCTAAGGCCGTTTACATGTATTTCCCAAAATACACATTTGTATAGATTTTGCACTTGAACTGTATCAAATTAGGGATTTTGAATTTGGATACTTTTCATGTACCTAACACATTAAATCAATCTTGAATACACATATTAGATACATATGAATGGAATGGTTGATTCATTATCAAAATATGAACAATATATAACATGTAGGTCAACATTAAGGTGTCTGGTTCTTTCTCTCATAAGCACTAAAATATTTTCAAGATTATCCTTATTGAGAGAGAAAGAACCTTTAGTGATTTAGACATGGATTTGAGTTTTGAATGGTCTTCCACCATAGCTACTTTTTAGAACGCCTTTGCTCGCATGTCTTCCTCATGGGTCTGATTTTTGCCTACAAGGTTGATGATATTCAATGTGTTGTCAAAAATCTACTACATAAAGTTTCCATTAGAGGAGGAGACAAGGAACTTCTTAGTTTCGTCATCGACACCCTAATAAAAAATTCAATAATCTAGTTTTTGGGAATGCTATGATGTCGACACTAGTGTAGTAGTTCGTTAAATCACTCCCATGTTTCATATAGAAATTCTTCGGGCACCTAGTTGAATTTAGTGATTTATCCTCTAATTGAGTATGTTATAGAGGGTGGATAAAACTTCTCTAGAAGTTGGCTTTCAAGAGATTCCCATGTTGTGATCATATCTTCTTAAAGGGCGTTGTACCACACTCTAGCTTTATCGATTGAAGAGTTGTAATGGCATCACGTCATCAGTGGTGCCTAATGGCTTCATCATTGAGCAAAGGTCGATGAGTTTGAGGAGATTTTATCGATAATAATCTATAGTCCTTCATTTGAAAGAAGAATTTTACAATAGACTGACCCACTGGGTCATGATCTTGATCGGATCTCCTGTAGGTTAGACTAAATGATTTAAGTCGATGCCCATGGGGATAGAAAAATCCCTCAATTTTTTGGTGTGTTTTGTAGCTTGGGTGGATTCTAGGGTTGTCTTTAGTTCAACTTCCTCCCTCTTCCTGGATTATGCAGTGAGTAATTCTAGTTGGGCCACAATAGCCGCTTCAATTCACACTTGAATAGCTGCTTTCAAAATTGCTACATCTGCCATGGTTTTCTCCTTGCAAGATATGTTGAGAGTTCTCAATTTTAGGATCAAATAATAATCTGAAGTTAAGGCTTTTAGATCTCTACATGTTCTAGGAGTACCTAAAAAAGAGAAGACTAGTCATAAGTTGATGGGTAGAATTCTAGAATATTTTTAATAGTATCAAGCATAAAAAGAAAAACCCTAATTACACCTGAACTTCTAGTGAATATATAACTACCATTGTCCACGACAATAACACCAATTTTTGGTGGGGCTCCAAATGTCGCACCACAAATTTTTAGTCTCTCATGGCAAGAGACAACAACTGATAGATTTATAGAATGAGGGAGGGGGCCATGATTCCTTATGTAGGAAGACCAGTCTCTCCACTGCGCCCGTGACCTCCTTGATCCTCGCTAGGGTTTGCACTGTGAAAATGTGGATTCTAATGCCGATCAGAGACCCTTAAGATGGACAATAAGGGTTCCCTTTATATAGATGCCTTTCTCAGTGCCAAAACCCTAATGTTTGATAGTTGTGGTCAAAGGCAGCTAGTTGAATGGCCTGCACTTCGTCCACCAGGAGACTCACATGGGTTGCTCATCTGAACCTCATATCCGATCTCTAGACAGACCAATGCATGTGGAATAGGATCAAGCTATATTTGAAGAGATTGCATCAGAACTACAGAGTCAGGGAGACTTCAAGTAGAGAGTGGCTCGAGTCAAGTGATTGGTAAGGCCAATCACCTGACTAGGTGATTGGAAGGTGGACGCTGGATAGCTTTTAAGGCCTTCCTTCCCTGGAGGTATGACATTTTGTGGGGTTGATCGTCCTTCTGGGTAATGAAGTGTATGTTTGACAAAGTCTAGAAAAAGGAAGATACTTGCATTTAAGTAAATCTAAGGTTGAACCTAAAAAATAAAACACAACATCCCCTACAAAGTGAGTAAAACTGTATGAAAAGATGGGTATAAATATACTCATCAAAATACCTCGAACTTAAACATTTGCTCATCCTGAGTAAAGCAAAATAGAAAGTGAGAAAAATAATTAATACTAAGATCCAGGCTTCCTCTCCCAACTGAGCATACTTTGTGCCCTCCTTCAACCAAACACAATCCAATGACTCAATCTTTGAGGCCACCTAGTCACACTTGGATATCCCCTGATTGGGGCATGTTTCTCCACTTTCTAGACTTCAAAACCTACAAAGAACTGGTTTCATCTCAATAATATTCTTAATCTATCCATGCAAGGTAGAAGGGAGCACAAGTCAGGGCTGATTATCTATTTATGGGGATATTTTTGATAAGTCCCCTTGGTATAAAATTTGGAGGGGGGGGGGAGAATGCATGGAAAAAACCTATTTCCCTGATCTCTCCTCTATTCAACTTGAGACCTTATTGCGATACATTTATTTTATCAACCAATCCTCTATTCGACTCGAGATTGGTTGTAGTTACATTTGTTGGATCAATGGGCTCTAGAGGGGGGGTTAATAGAGCTAAAAACACTTTAAACAAATTCATTATACCTTCTATTACTTACATAAATAGGATTGCAAATATGGAATTTGAGTGCAACTAAACATACATAGGAAGGATGAGAGAGATTGAATAATATCAAGAACAAGCTATGTAGAGTGGTTTCTTTCTCCAAACTAGGAGATATTCAATCCACTACCTAGAGAGGTCAAGTCCTAGGATTTTGCAACCATTGCATACTTATATTCCATTATAAGACATACAATAAGACCTTCCTTTTGTAGGGAAAAGGTACCTAGCCTTATTTTTCAAGGATCATAAGGAGCCAATAAACCTTACACGGTCTTACCTATCCTTCAAGCAAGAGTCTTCAACCTCTAAAAGGCTTCCTATTTTGCAAGGATATGGACACTGTAACGCTCGGGCCCACTTCCCTAGGCGCTAGTAGAGTTTCATGAATGACGAATGTCCCCACAGACCACCACTAGCCTTATCTGCACGCTTTTTCCTCACTCACGTGCATGCCAGGATCAACTTCCCGACGGGTCACCCATCCCAGTACTACTCCAAGCTGAGCACGCTTAACTGTGGAGTTCTTAGTGATGGGCTCCCGGAAAAGGAGGTGCACCTTGGTGATATGGGTAGTCCAATCATTCCTTTTAAGATCAGCTTATCTGAGGCCTCAAATCCTGGGATGTTACAATCTCCACCACTTAGACTGTTGACGTCCTCATCAAGTCTCAACTATATGGCCTCATAATCTGACCCCATTTCAGTGCAGACCCACAATGGCCCATGGACATCCAGCTCCCGATCACGGAATACTAGTGCAAGGGTGGCTACGTCAACCATGGACAACCCTTTCCTACATGCCTGGACCGCACAACTCAAGACTGGCATGCCATTCCCATGTGGGCCCCACCTACTGGAGGGGTTATGGCTCTGATACCATTTGTAATGCCCGGGCCCACTACCCAAGGCTCTAGTAGAGTTTCAGGAATGACGACTGTCCCCACAGACCACCACTAGCCTTAACTGCGTGCTTTGTCCTCACTCACGTGCATGCCAGGATCAACTTCCCGAAAGGTCACCCATCCCAGTACTACTCCAAGTTGAGCACACTTAACTATGGAGTTCTTAGTGATGGGCTCCCGGAAAAGGAGGTGCACCTTGGTGATATGGGTAGTCCAATCATTCTTTTTAAGATCAACTTATCTGAGGCCTCAAATCCTGGGATGTTACAGACACCTTCACCAATGAGCTCCCCTCTTGCAACATGTCTTCTGCCTTGAGGGAATTACCCACTCTTCTCAAAGATTTTTAGCCTTCATCTTCTCCTTCACCTTGGAGAAGCTTTCACCAACTTTTCTCTTGAGTAAGGGGTAGGGAAAGGGAAGATTTGAGAGATTTGCAAGAGTATAATGGAATAAATCTCTCACACATAGCCTTTCTCACTCATAATGACATTTTGATGTGTATGCAAGAGAGAGAAAGGGGTTATAGTAGACAAAGTACACCCAACTATAGCTAGGAGCTTGAATAGCATGAAGGAACAAACTTAGGATGAAGCCAAGGAGTTGAATTTATAGTTGGGGATGTCCAGTAGACACTAAAGGCACTCAGAAATGATTTCTAGTCATTTGGGGCATTGCAATAGATCTATTTTTGATGTTTGCAACACTCCAATGGTTAGAATCACTTTTTCTACACACTTTGTACAACACAGTTAGGCAAGTTTTAGTAAAGGTAACTCGACTGATTGCACTATGCGATAAAGAAAATTTGAATCATCTGTCAATTTTATCCTGGATGAAACTCATCTGATCACTTAAATTTGTTTTGGTTGTGTGGGGTGTTAGTCAAGTTTGACTTGAGACAAACTCATCCGAACCTAAACATTTGCTAAGACCCATCTTAGGCGTCGGTCAAGTTTCTAAAAGGGAAACTCAACCAAAAAAGCAACCTTTGATGTATTTTGGAAAATTTGATTGATGTGATTAAACACTCAAAATAAGTGCTCTTATTTTTTTCTCATCTTAATTACAAGTCATAGAATCAATAAAATGATTAAAAAAATTGTTCTAAGTGATTTCGGGCATTTTCTACAAAAGTGCATTTGCATTGCTTTTGACTTAAACTTGATCAATCTAGGGCTTGATTGAATTTATCCTTTCCAATGCCTAATACTTGATAGCAATCTGAAATAAATATATTAGAAACATATGAATGGAATGGTTAAGTCATCATAAAAATATGGACAATATATAACTATTAGACCAACATTCCCCCTCTTTTTGAAGATGACTAACCATTCCTTAACATATTGAAAAGGATTTGGAATTTAAACTTTTACCTTATGAATTGTAAGGGGATACATGAATGAACAATAGTAATTTCTCCCCCTCAATTATTGAGTACCTTTGCCTTTGTGGTTAGTTTCTCCAAAGAGCAACCATAGCACATAGCACATATATACTATTGAGTCCTTTTTCATAGTCACATGATCCTTTAGAGAAATAACCAGAAAAGGATCACAATTCAGTATGTACTTGAGCTCATTTCTCCCATGTACTACCTATATAACTTGAGCTCACATTTCTCTCCCCCTTTGTCATCTCAAAAAGGTCAGGGGTAGAAGAGATAAAAACATGTCTTATCCATAGGTACAAACGACACAAGAAACAACCAAGCAAGCACAAAATAGAAGAAAGAGAGAACAAAACATACTAGAGTTATCATCAAAATGTGGAAATGCAAAACACTAACTCATGAGATATAACTATGCATAATGTTAAGGTTCATACAATTATATTACAACAAAAGATATGTCCTCTCTAGATGAAAACTACAGAACATAGAAAAAAAAATATGAAAATCGTAGTCCTCAAATACAATGCCCTAATGTTCAGTACGTGAAAGTCTACAAAATGATATAGATATGAGCACCCTATAGACTAAGAACTAAACATCTATGGAATGTATGTCAACAACCTTGTCATCATCAGGCTGGTAGTCCTCATCTCCATCTGAAGGTGAATCTGGGGCAGTAGGTGTGTCATCACCCCATCTCCATCATCATGTGAGCCATAATCGTCCTTAAAGTCATCATCACCATTAACATACTCATCTATATCATTGTCCTCCTCATCACCCATCTCAATATCCTGTTCAAGAACTAAATAGTGAGGACCATGCCACCTGTGGTTTTGCTCGTCCTAGAGGACACCACACTTGACCAGAGCTTTTTCTTGCTCATAATTAGGTACAACAACCTAGTCATAGCTAGTAAGGAAGTAGCAACAAGTCCAACTAGTAGAGTAAGAGGCTAAGAGGTGATAGGTTGAGAGGAAGCAGTAGGTCCACCTGTAGTGGTAGGGGGTATAGTGGAAGCAACAAGATGTTGGTCCGGGTAGAACTAACTGTATGCATAGGAAGCATAGTCAGCACTTGGGTAGGGTTGGTAGGTGGGGTAAGGATGCATGCATGATAAGTTCATGTTTGACATGATCTAAACTAGAATCTAATGAAGGTGCTCCTAGACCTAGGTGTAGTATACCTTTTGGTGCATCATGTAGCCCATGAGGGTTTCATTAGACATTGAGAAAAAGGCACATTCAGGTCTACGAGGAGGTGGAGGGGCCTAGGTGGAGGTTGAAGCATCAGGTGTGGTAGAGGAGGTAGGGTGAAATGACTTATTGACTGTGGTTTTGCTGATGTAAACACCTTTTCTATTGTTTTGTAACCATGATCATGGAAAAGGGATTTCTTAGTGTAGTGAGAAAACACACCTCAAATAAAGTTGGGATAGGGTGGGTGGGTTCCAAGAGTGGTCTTTCTAGAGTCAAAATAGGTCATGTGGTGAAGGATATAATGGGCCCATTTGACTCTGACATTGTTCAGGAGACAGTACATTAACAAAACAATGTTATCAGTAATATCAGTTTGGTTTTTCTTTGGGTGGGTATTACAATTGACTTCTAATGCAATGAGGCGAGTCTTGATGTTGAGGGAAGAAGAAGGAAAGATGTATTTATTCCTATATGGAACATCATGTTTCTTCAAAAACTTGTGGATGTCAGGAAGGGTAAGCTCGAGATCAATACTTTTTTAGTGCTTTTCAGGGTCAAAGGTCAAGATATTGGTGATAGGAGTTCAACCATGTATATGCAATGTTGGTACCATTGAAGTAGGAATTCAAGGAATCCTTAGGAATGGAAAACTTGGTACCTACAATCATGGAGGTTAGTATCACTTGTTGATTAGGGGGTGGCACAAGGGTAGTGTGGTTCCACATGAGATTGGCATATAATTTGTGGTTGGATTTTGTGCTAGAAAGGGAGTTTGTATAACACAATCTCTCTACAAAAAGTGCACTAAGGTGGTGAGATCTGAAAACAACAACAACCTCCTTCATCAAACCACTAGGTTGTTCAAGCAATGCACAAAAGGGAAATGGGTTTCTAGGAAGAAGCTCCTTATACCTATTGACAACTTGAGTGACGATGAAAGAGTACCATGAAAGGAGAAATTCCTAGGAATAGTTGAGGATGAGGGAACTCCAGTTGGTCCGGTCCATTTTCTTCAGTTTGAGGCCATGGAGGTCGAAGGAGATGAAATGACCACAAAAGGAAGAAGATGGCAGAAGATTCAGGTTGCACAAGCACCTAGGTCAAGGTTGGAAGAGCTAGGGTAGGTGGTCGGTTTGAGTAGCCCTAGGGTTTAAGGATGAACAAGGTAGAGTGGCTACCTACCAAATTTATCTAGTTGGGAGGGATAAATTCGGCCGATTGCCTATATATTTTCTGCCCAACAGTGTTGTCAGTCAAATTTTGGTTTGGGGAAACTCAGTAGACACTACCGTTTTGTCTAATCCTTGGCCTGTTGTTGGTCGAGTTTCTCTCAAGTCAAACTCGGTCGACAGGACAGTCTATCCAGAAGATAAGAAATTTAATTCTAGATCACTAGAGTGATGTATAAATTTATTTTTCTATCCTATCATGTATTGTGATCATATATATTGAGTCACATTCCACTCATAATTGTCTACTATTTTGCAGTAAAACAAGTGTTTGAAAAAAGTAGCCAAAAACAAGCAAGAAAAACATGAAAACTAGGCATGTATAGCACTAGACAAGTATGAGGTGAGAAATATATAAGCAAGAACATATATGTATGAGAACATCTCTCTAGGAGGCATATCATTGTCATCAAGAGAAGTAATAAGCAATTTTATAATAATAAAAGTGAATTTCTCTCTAGATAGAGGTTTTGTGAAAATGTCTGCAAGTTGATTTTCTATGTCTGCATGCATGATATAGATATCCTTTTTGACAATGTGGTCATGAAGAAAGTGATGGCATACCTCTATATATTTGGCTCTACCATGCAATTTTGGATTGTAATAAAGGTTGATTGCACTAGTATTATCACAGCAGATAGGAGAAGCATTAAAATGAATGTTAAAGTCTTGGAGAATTTGCTTCATCCATAGGACTTGGGCACAACAACTCCCAGTTGCACTGTATTCATCATCGATAGTTTAAAGAGCCACAATGCTTTTTCTTAGAGAACCAAAAGAATAAGTATGGTCCTAGGAGGAAGCAAGTGCCACTTGTGCACTTTCTATCAATTAAGCACCCTACATAATCAAGATCACTATAAGCACTAGGAGTAAAGTCCCTTGACTTGTAACATCCCTGACCTGGGTTATGAGCTAACCCTAGGCATTTTTCCTAATTATGTAATTAGATTCTTGTGATTATCTTTTGGTATGTAATTAAAGCACCTGAAGAACATATATTTCCATTTCTGTCCTTTTTGAACAAAGTTGTCATATTGTTTTGTAATACAGGGACCTATGATTCTTGGCATTAATTAGAGTAAAAATGATGAATAGGGAGTTTCATTTGAATAATCAAATAATAAAGATAACTCTTGTAATTAAACCACCAAGTTGTAAGCAAGATGGCCCTTTTATGTGTACAACTTAGTAGGATGTTTGGCTTCCTTTTTCTCTAGACCTTGGTTTAAGAAGAGTTTTTTTTAATTATTGAGAAGGAGGGACGTGCCTTGAAGGAGAAAAGGACCTAGTTGAGCATAGAAGGAAAAGGTTATCCTTATCTTGAAAATTCACCCAAAGTATATATACACCTTTTCTTACTTAGCAAGGATCGTTTCCTTCACTTCCCTTCTTATCTTCTGCTGTGACCGACTAAGGGAAGGGCTCTGGAGCAGGGGAGAACGACTAAGTGAAGTTGGGTAAGCTTTGGTTGCCCTTTTTCTCGAATTCATGGGGGAAAACATGGTGCAAGGTTAGTTTGCTAGCTTTTCTTATCTAGTTATTCTTTCTAGCCATCCCTTCCAACCAATTCTTGGAGAAACAACCTTGGATGACCTGTGGAGCTCAAGATGCCATTAAAAGCTTGGGATCTTGGATCTCTAGAGTCGACCTTAAGGCAGGTTTTATAACTCTAAACCTTAAACCCTTGTTATACTTCTTTCTTTCTTACATATGTAGCTTCTTCTTCTCCCCCCATCTTTCTTTGCACTCTTGCGAACAAAACCGTGAAAAACAGACCTTCATCTTGAGGAATAAGAAGGGGGGCGTTATTACCTATTTTTCTTTACCATGTGGTCTTGCACCCTTGTTCTAAACGGTTTGCAAAACCGTTTGGAACCAAACGGTTTCAAAACCTTTTGATTCCATGCTATTTCACAAAACCGTTTAGATTCAAACGGTCTCCAAGACCGTTTGGAAGGGTTGACCAGGCATTGACCATTTGAGGGTCTTCTGGAAACATTATGAATTAATTACCTACAAAGAATCATTAACTAATTCCAAGTAAATCTCAAGTTGAAGGCACTATAATCACCTAAACCCTAATCGGGTTCTTTTGCTGATTTCAATGGACCAATCATGTTGAAGTTTGGGTTGAGTGGTCCAAACGATTTCAAAACTATTTGAGGATCACCCAAACGGTCTCAAGACCTTTTGGTGATCACCCAAGACCGTTTGGAGGTCTAGGGTTAAGAGAATTTAATCAATTGAAGGTCCAATTATAATAGGTTGTTGAAACAATCAAAGTGCTGATTTGGTGACCTAATTAAGGTTCAACCCTTAAGTAATTGACTTAGTTTTAGATAAGACTTTGGGAAAACGGTCTCAAGACCTTTTGGAGGATGTACAAACGATCCCAAGACCGTTTGGGGTCAGGTCATGGCCCAATTGGGTGATGGTTCAATGGGTTCAACATCAATTAGACTCATGTTGATGAATGTTGAAGGCTAATCATTTTCAACCCTAATCCAATCAATCCAAACCCTAATTGGTTATCAGTTGAGAATTAACTAAGTGTTAAACCAGTAGAGGGTTAACCTAATTACCTTAATTGATAAGTGGCTAGCTAGTATGATATCGATTGAAGGGTTCAACATTGAAAACCCTAACTCAATTGCAAAGGTTGATATACTTTTTGGCCCATGAGGTTTCAAATCGTTTGGTGGTCATGCGGTTTCAAACCATTTGGTGGGCATGCCGTTTCAAACTATTTGGTGGTCATGCGGTTTCAAACCGTTTGGTGGTCATGTGGTTTCAAACCGTTTGGTGGTCATGCTGTTTCAAACCGTTTGGTGGTCATGCAGTTTCAAACCATTTGGTGGCCATGCAGTTTCAAGATCAAATTGCCCATGCGGTTTTAAAGTCAAACTTGACCAAATGGTCAACATGGCCAAACGGTCTTCACATCCCCTAGGGCAAATGGTCTTGAGTGTGGAATTGTTCATGCGGTCTTGAAGGTCAAAGGTACCAAACGGTCAACCATTCCATTCAGTTTCAAAACCGTTTGGAGGTTGAAAGTGCAAAACCGTTTGGGATCTTTTAAGGTCAAGAATGCATGTTGCTTTAAAGACTTAGATGGTTCAAAAGTTGTTTAACCTAAACCCTAATGATCCCTAAAGACATTAAGGGGAACTAGTAATTAGTTGGTTGATGTATGATGTGATCAATGGTTTATATCACTAAAGTTCCTTGATGGGTTTAAGCAATCACCACCCCTTGATCAAGTGAACCCTAATGACCACAATGGTGATGACATGACTATGTTAATCAAGTTGACTTGACCTAACCTAATCTAGTATGATGTAAACCTCATCTAGTAGTGATAGGAGAGAGAAGACTCTTAATATGAATAAGAATCAAGTAAAATACCTTCAATATGTATGAAAGCACATATTTAGGGTATGATCCTTTATAGTGATATCATGGGAACCCTAAATTATGGTGAATAATGAATATTAACCTAAATTGAAGGAACTAATGATAATAATTCACATACATGATGATGGTATGAGTTCAATTCACTATGAAGTGAATAGTAAACCCTAATTCTAGGGTAATAACATGTAATGTGAATAGTAAACCTTAGTTTGGGGTAATGTGATAAATGGAGTAATCTTGGGTTATGCCTTTGAGCATGAAACACTAATTACAAATTATAACATGAGGAACCTTTATACCTTGTAAAGCTAAGGGATTCAATAACCCTAATTGAAGTGAATAAACCCTAACCCTGGAAATCAATTATGTTGATCTTAGCACGCCCATGCTAAGGAACACGACCGTGGTAGTTTGCCTTTGCACGACCGTGCAAGGAAGCACGGCCGTGGTGTTCTATTATGGAATTGAATAGTTTTAGTATTTTTTTAGTACTGTTATATATGCATGTATGCAATTATATTAATCATGCATGTTGATATTAAGAGGTGATCATAGCCAGGTAAGGGTAAGAATTCATTGAAAGAATGCTATAAGCTTTATGAATCAAGATATACTATGTTGCCTAAGTATGTGGGTCAACACATGAGATTGATGGGCTATAAGAGCCATGAACAATATCTACATTATGATGATCTAAGGGTTTGAACACCCCTGTTCTGGAATCATAATGATGAAATAGTCAAGAAATGATATCATGTGGTAATTAATGATAGTTAGACTTGATGCATTCAGTATTTTCCTTTCATAGTAGTTGTTTTAGTAAGTTATGCTTGAAAACATGCTTGATGCTAAAAGAATGCTGAAATGTACTTAATAATCAAGTATAACCATATCATGTAGAGCCCTGATCATAGATCCATCATTGTCAGTAGTTTAATGATGGTGAAATAGGTTTTCCTAAGGGAACTCCTTGAGCACATACTTTTTAGTATGTGGGGGTTATGGACGTGAATATCCTTACGTCCTAATGTAGGAATTGATGTTGGATGTATCTTAATCCATCAATCCTCCATCATATGTTCATGCCGGGGTGATGTATCATTAATCTCCCGAGGGAATCTTTAATGCCACATCAATGTGAGATAAACAAGAAACCTCTCGATGGAGAAGAGAGTACATAATTCCACTGTGACTCTAAATAGCGAAGTTGCCAGAATACCCTGGAAAGCTATTGTAGATGAGACATGAGATGTCCTGCAAGTTGGTACTCATACTGATTGAGGAAGATGAGTTCATAAGAATCCGGCTATTTTAATGACCTATGTATGATACCAATGCGATTTAGTAATGGTCGGTTGGAGTATGAGCGGTATACCTCATCTCCGCAGGGCGTAATAATGTTTGAGAAACATAACCAGTCGTGTAATATAACTGCTTAGGTTGAATCACGAGAAACAATGATTGTTTAAGTAAATGTTGTTTTATTTAATTCTGAACCTGTTGTTGAATTCTTTAGGTTATTTTTCTTATGTTATTTCTTTATTGCTATAACAAAGTTTTCTGGCGGAGAGTTATAACTCTCATTGGGACAATTATTTTAAATTGTCTCACCCTCGTGGGATTCGACTTTTTAGGTAGACGCCGAGGCCAAAGGAACCAATCTGAGGGTGAGCAGCAGTAGCAACAACACCAGGGGAAGCAGTGAATCTCAGGTGGAGATACTGACTGTCAAGTCTTGTAGATAGTGTGTCCTGTGTCCTCTCTGTACTCTCAGGTCCTAGGAGTTGATAGGTCTGAGATTTTGACTTTTAGCCTCGAGATTTTTGTATCTTGCTTTGTTCAGATAACAGGGCAATGGATGTATGTAATTATTTGAGACTTGAATTTACAGAGATGTAAATGACAACTTATTATGTTTTCTTATCGAGAAGTTTTATGGTTAAAGAACTCTTTTCTAAAAAGTTTTAATTTTAGTGATTTTTCACAATTCCACTGCTAGTTAATCGCTTCCGCAATGGTTTATCTCGTTTTGGCGACTCAATCATCACAATTTAGTGGTATCAGAGCTCTAGGTTCGCTGAGTCTACAGAGACATAGGACTTAGGATGTCGAGTCTATTCTTTGTGTCTTCCAGTACATCTAATAGTGTCTTCTGCTCCTCAGGAGAAGAAGATAAGTTAAGGATGTCTGGACCACACGAGGAGTATGTGGCAGAGAGTAGTGTTAGTGCACCTCGAGAAGGTGCAAGGAACCCAGAGAGAGAGAGAGAGCAACCTGTACCTGAGCCACCTCAGTTCAATCCAACCGACATGGCAAACCCAGCTGTCCAAACCATGTTCGGGCAGTTTATGACTGCCATGACACACATAACCGATAGGATGCCCATGCCTGCACCTAGGGCACCTACCCAGCCAGAAGGATAAGGGATCGACAAGACGTTTGAATGGCTTTGCCGAGTTGGAGCAACGGAGTACTTCAGAACAACTAATCATGCAAATGCTAATCTATGGTTAACCAAACTAGAGAAGGCGTTTAGAATCTTAAACATCCCAGAAGCTGAGAAGGTTACACATGTTGTCTATCTTCTCAAGGGGAGTGATGGTCATTGGTGGACCATGGAAGAGCAGAAAAGGCCCGGTGTGGAAGTTGCATGGGATGTCTTTCAGTGGGAATTTATCAATAGATATTTCCCTAAGACATTCCTGGACGAGAAAATCTCTCAGTTTGATAGGTTGAGGCAAGGCCTCATGAACATTAGCGAGTACGAGGCTAAGTTCATGGAGTTGTTGCGGTTCTATCCGCACATGGCTGCAACGGAGGAGGAAAGGATTCGACGGTTTGAGAAAGGGCTGAACGCTGAGTTGTCTACTCCCGTGTCTGCCCTAGAGAATAGGGAAAGGTTCTCTACATTCGTAGAATCCGTTAGAAGGATAGAGATATCCGTAACAGAGAAGAGACAGAACTAGGGTAAGAAGACTTACCCACAATTCTAAGGATCTTCATCTAGGGATTTCAAGAAATCTAGATTTTTTGCACCTACACCACCACCTAGTCCTAGTGCTCAGACATAATGGACTCTGAGTAGAGGTAGAGGATGGAGCCTACCACAAGAAGGAGCTCGCAGTTCAGCATCGATGTCAGTTACAGGACCACCTAGACCACCACAAGTGAACAAAACTGTTATAATTGTGGGAAGATGGTACATCTGATGAAAGACTGCAGGGCTAGAGAACCAAGTGTAACTCAACCACAGAGGCAGAATCAACAAGGGTTGCAGAGAAGACAATTTCAAGGAGGGGCTAGAGGACGTGGTCAAGCGTCCCAAGCTAGATCGTCGGCACCGAATCAACCTCAGGCGATAGAAAGGTTTTATGCGATGAATCAACCAGATGCAGTAGTCAACCCTCGGGTTGTGGCAGGTCAGATGGAATTATTATATGCTGATATGTCTACATCCTGCAATGTGTCTGTTTTGATTGATCTGGGTGCTACACACTCCTTTATCACTTGAAGAGTGATTCGTAACTACAATATGACCGTTAGTCATAGAGCAGATAGCTTGTTGATTGAGACTCCGTTGAGAGGGTCTGCTGTGTTGCAGGAGGTATGCTCTCCATGCATCTTCTTCTTTTTTGATCATCGCATCCAAGTGGATCTTATACCACTTGAGATGCAAGGATTTGATATAATCCTTGGGATGGATAGCTTGGATAGGTATAAGGTAGTTTTGGATTGCGAATCCAAGCAAGCTATGTTTGATGATGATAGAAACACATGGATCTTTCAAGGAGAGAGAAAGATTCTACCCACCTGTCTTGTGTCAGCTATGGTTGTTGAGAAGTTGATGAGGCAAGGATGTTGTGCATTCTTGGCCCATGTGGTAGATATTACCATGGGGAGTCCAAACCCTGCTGAACTTCCTGTAGTCAGGGAATTCGAAGATGTATTTCTTGAAGAACTTCCAGGCATACCACCACCTCGGGAAATTGATTTCGAGATCAATTTAGTCCAGATACGCAACCTATAGCACAAACCCCGTATAGGATGGCGCCTGCCGAGATGGAAGAGCTCAAGAAACAGCTTCAAGAGTTGCTTGAAAAGGGTTTTATCCGACCGAGTACCTCACCCTGGGGTGCTCTGGTCCTTTTCGTTAAAAAGAAGGATGGATCAATGCGGTTGTGCATTGATTACAAACAATTAAACAAAGTAACAATAAAGAACAATTACCCTCTGCCAAGGATTGATGATCTTTTCGACCAGTTGTGTGGTGCAACCATATTCTTGAAGATAGACTTGAGGTTGGGATATCATCAACTCCGCATTAAGGATCGTGACATACCCAAGTCTACCTTTAGGATAAGGTATGGTCACTATGAGTTCACAGTTATGTTGTTTGGACTAACTAATGCACCAGCTGCATTTATGGAACTCATGAATAGAATCTTCCGACCTTTCCTCGATCAATGTGTTGTTGTCTTCATAGATGACATTCTGGTCTATAGTAGAGATGCTCAGAAGCATGAACAACATCTTCGTCGGGCTCTAACTTTGCTAAGAGAACACAAGCTATATGCTAAGTTTAGCAAGTGTGAGTTCTGGTTATCAGAAGTATCTTTCCTTGGACACATGATATGTGCCTCTGGTATTCGTGTTGATCTTAACAAGGTAGAATCTATTCTACAATGGGAGCAGCCGAAGACACCGACAAAGATCCGTAGTTTCTTAGGGTTGGCTGGTTATTACCGAAGGTTCATTAAGAACTTCAGTTCCATAGCTTTACCCTTGACTAAGTTGCCCCGAAAGGATGTTCCTTTTGCTTGGAGTGATAAGTGTCAGCAATCTTTTCAGTTGCAGAAGGAGATGTTGACAAGTGCACCTGTGCTTGTATTGCCTGAGCAAGGCAA
Source organism: Alisma plantago-aquatica (assembly GCA_963693085.1). Lineage (NCBI taxonomy): Eukaryota > Viridiplantae > Streptophyta > Magnoliopsida > Alismatales > Alismataceae > Alisma > Alisma plantago-aquatica. Next base: position 551,318,923 of record OY856415.1, on the reverse strand, counting down.
AGGATGTACAGTTTTCTGTGATGCCTCCAAGAATGGACTTGGATGTGTGTTGATGCAGGATAAGCAAGTAATTTCTTTTGCTTCCCGACAGCTTAAGAAACACGAGGAGAATTATCCGACACACGATCTGGAGTTAGTTGTTGTGGTTCATGCCTTGAAAATCTGGAGACATTATCTTTATGGGGAAACCTTCCAGATTTTCATGGACCACAAGAACCTTAAGTATATCTTCTCTCAGCACGAACTTAACATGAGGCAATGCCGCTGGATGGAGTTAATCAAGGACTACGATTGTACAATTGATTACCATCCAGGGAAAGCCAACGTGGTTGTGGATGCCTTGAGTAGGAAATCAGCAACACCAACCTTAGATAGAGCACAACTAAACTATTTAGTATGCTCTAGGAGGGATATGCTTATGTCCTTAAGGCGAGACAATGTACAGTTGAAGGTTTCATTGTTAGTCAGGTTGTTGGATGAAATGCATATAAAACCTACCCTAAGAGAGCAAATTAAGGAGGCACAACAGGTTGATGTTGCAGTTCAACAGATCAGATCAGAGTATGGTGATGAGAAATGAGATGGTTTCCATGACTCAGATGATCAAGTAGCATGTTATCAGGGGAGGATGATAGTGCCAGATGTGGATAACTTGAGAAAGTTAGTCCTCGAAGAAGCTCATTCTTTGATGTATGCTATGCATCCAAGGAGCACCAAGATGTATCGGAACTTGAAAGATATGTATTGGTGGCCCGGAATGAAGAAGGATGTTGCTGACTTTGTTATGAGGTGTCCGGTGTGTCAGTAGGTTAAAGCTGAACACTAGAAGCCTGCAGGAACAATGCAACCTTTACCCATACCACAATGGAAGTGGGATCATGTAACCATGGACTTTGTTGTTGGCCTACCGAGGACAAGCAAAGGACATGATTCCATTTGGTTAATTGTTGATAGGTTGACAAAGACAGCGCATTTCTTGCCTGTCAAAACAACCTATTCTGCTGAGAAGCTAGCACAGTTGTATGTTGAAGAGATAGTACGACTGCACAGAGTCCCAGTCACTATAGTTTCAGACAGAGGTCCCCAGTTTATGAGTCATTTTTGGGGGCGACTACACAGAGCTTTAGGCACCTAGTTAAGGTTTAGTACAACCTTTCATCCTCAGACTGATGGACAATCGGAAAGGACTATACAGACCTTAGAGGACTTGCTGAGGGCATGTGTTCTGCAGTTCACAGGAAGTTGGGATCTGCACCTAAGCTTGATAGAGTTTGCCTACAACAATAGCTATCAACATAGCATTGACATGGAACCTTATGAAGCTTTGTATGGTAGACGTTGTAGATCACCTCTATGTTGGTATGAAACCGGTGAATATCAATTGTTAGGTCTTGATCTTGTGCAGCAGACCACATAGAAGATTAAAGTGATACAACAACAGATTAAGACTGCACAGGATAGGCAGAAATCTTATGCTGATAGACGTTGTAGACCCTTAGAGTTCCAGGTTGGAGACAAAGTGTATCTCAAAGTCTCTCCTTGGAAGGGAGTTCTGAGATTTGGAAGGAAAGGGAAGTTAGCTCCTAGGTTTATGGGGCCTTATCCAATCATTGAACGGGTTGGAAAGGTAGCCTATAAACTAGAGTTACCACCAGAGTTCCAGAGGTTACACCCTGTGTTTCACATTTCTATGTTGAGGAAATGTCACCCTGATACAGAGTCAGTTCTACAACCCATGGAGGTAGAATTGAATGATGATATATCTTATCAGGAAGGACCAGTGTCAATCCTTGATAAAAGAATTAAAAAGCTAAAAAAGAAAGATATAAGTCTTGTGAAAGTCCTCTGGAATCATCGTGGTATTGAAGAAGCCACATGGGAACTAGAGGAAGAGATGAGAAGGAAATACCCTGCTCTTTTCTCTTAATATGTTTTGTTGATTTCGAGGACGAAATCCTTGTAAGGGGTGGATAATTTGTAACATCCCTGACCTGGGTTATGAGCTAACCCTAGGTGTTTTGCCTAATTATGTAATTAGATGCTTGTGATTATCTTTTGGTATGTAATTAAAGCTCTTGAGGAACATATATTTCCATTTCTGTCCTTTTTGAACAAAGTTGTCATATTGTTTTGTAATACAGGGACCTATGTGCAAATTACCCAATTAGAGGGGTTAACTTGAAAATTGCACATGTTTAGATGCTCCTTTGGTGTTGAGACATCATAAGATTAAATATTATGAAGTATGGTGGATTCTCCAAGCTTGGGCATCAAGATGCAGCTTGTGGAGCAATCCTTGCGCTCTAAACCCTAATTTTGGTGTAAAGTGCAATTTACCCAAAACATGGGGTGCAACATGTAAAATACACCTTCTAGAGTATCTTTTATGATTCTTGGCATTAATTAGAGTAAAAATGATGAATAGGGAGTTTCATTTGAATAATCAAATAAGAAAGATAACTCTTGTAATTTAACCACCAAGTTGTAAGCAAGATGGCCCTTTTATGTGTACAACTTAGTAGGATGTTTGGCTTCCTTTTTCTCTAGACCTTGGTTTAAGAAGAGTTTTGTTTAATTATTGAGAAGGAGGGACGTGCCTTGATGGAGAAAAGGACCTAGTTGAGCATAGAAGGAAAAGGTTATCCTTATCTTGAAAATTCACCCAAAGTATATATACACCTTTTCTTACTTAGCAAGGATCGTTTCCTTCACTTCCCTTCTTATCTTCTGCTGTGACCGACTAAGGGAAGGGCTCTGGAGCATGGGAGAATGGCTAAGTGAAGTTGGGTAAGCTTTGGTTGCCATGTTACTCGAATTCATGGGGGAAAACATGGTGCAAGGTTGGTTTGCTAGCTTTTCTTATCTAGCTCTTCTTTCTAGCCATCCCTTCCAACCAATTCTTGGAGAAACAACCTTGGATGACCTGTGGAGCTCACGACGCCATTAAAATCTTGGGAACTTGGAGCTCTAGAGTCGACCTTAAGGTGGGTTTTATAACTCTAAACCTTAAACCCTTGTTATACTTCTTTCTTTCTTGCATATGTAGCATGTTCTTCTCCTCCCCATCTTTCTTTGCACTCTTGCAAACAAAACCGTGAAGAACAGACCTTCATCTTGAGGAAGAATAAGGTGGGAATTATTACCTATGTTTCTTTACCATGCGGTCTTGCACCCTTGGTCTAAATGGTTTGCAAAACCATTTGGAACCAAACGGTTTCAAAACCGTTTGATTCCATGCAGTTTCACAAAACCGTTTAGATTCAAATGGTCTCCAAGACCGTTTGGAAGGGTTGACCAGGAATTGACCATTTGAGGGTCTGCTGGACACATTATGAATTAATTACCTACAAAGAATCATTAACTAATTCCAAGTAAATCTCAAGTTGAAGGCACTATAATCACCTAAACCCTAATCAGGTTCTTTTGCTGATTTCAATGGACCAATCATGTTGAAGTTTGGGTTGAGTGGCCCAAACGGTTTCAAGTTTGAGGATCACCCAAACGGTCTCAAGAACATTTGGTGATCACCCAAGACCGTTTGGAGGTTTAGGGTTAATAGAATTTAATCAATTGAAGGTCCAATTATAATAGGTTGTTGAAACAATCAAAGTACTGATTTGGTGACCTAATTAGGGTTCAACCCTTAACTAATTGACTTATTTTTTGATAAGACTTTGGGAAAACGGTCTCAAGACAATTTGGAGGATGTCCAAATGATCCCAAGACCGTTTGGGGTCAGGTCATGGCCCAATTGGGTGATGGTTCAATGGGTTCAACATCAATTAGACTCATGTTGATGAATGTTGAAGGTTAATCATTTTCAACCCTAATCCAATCAATCCAAACCCTAATTGGTTATCAATTGAGGGTTAACTAAGTGTTAAAACAGTAGAGGGTTAACCTAATTACCTTAATTGATAAGTGTCTAGCTAGTATGAGATCGATTGAAGGGTTCAACATTGAAAACCCTAACTCAATTGCAAAGGTTGATATACTTTTTGGCCCATGTGGTTTCAAACCGTTTGGTGGTCATGCGGTTTCAAACCGTTTTGTGGGAATGCGGTTTCAAACCATTTGGTGGTCATGCGATTTCAAACCGTTTGGTGGTCATGCGGTTTCAAACCGTTTGGCGGTCATGCGGTTTCAAACCATTTGGTGGCCATGCGGTTTCAAGATCAAATTGCCCATGCGGTTTCAAAGTCAAACTTGACCAAACGGTCAACGTGGCCAAACAGTCTTCACCTCACCTAAGGCAAACAGTCTTGAGTGTGGAATTGTTCATGTGGTCTTGAAGGTCAAAGGTACCAAACGATCAACCATTCCATGCAGTTTCAAAACCGTTTGGAGGTTGAAAGTGCAAAACCATTTGGGGTCTTTTAAGGTCAAGAATTTCTATTGCTTTAAAGACTTAGATGGTTCAATGGTTGTTTAACCTAAACTTTAATGATGCCTAAAGATATTAAGGGGAACTAGTAATTAGTTGGTTGATGTATGATGTGATCAATGGTGTATATCACTAAAGTTCCTTGATGGGTTTAAGCAATCACCACCCTTGATCAAGTGAACCCTAATGACCACAATGGTGATGACATGACTATGTTAATCAAGTTGACTTGACCTAACCTAATCTAGTATGATGTAAACCTCATCTAGTAGTGAGAGAAGAGAGAAGACTCTTAATATGAATAAGAATCAAGAAAAATACCTTCAATATGTATGAATGCACATATTTAGGGTATGATCCTTTATAGTGAGATCATGGGAACCCTAAATTATGGTGAATACTAAATCTTAACCTAAATTGAAGGCATTAATGATAATAATTCACATACATGATGATGGTATGAGTTGAATTAACTATGAAGTGAATAGTAAACCTTAATTCTAGGGTAATAACATGTAATGTGAATAGTAAACCCTAGTTTGGGGTAATGTGATAAATGGAGTAATCCTGGGTTATGCCTTTGAGCATGAAACACTAATTACAAATTATAACATGAGGAACCTTTATACCTTGTAAAGCTAAGGGATTCAATAACCCTAATTGAAGTAAATAAACCCTAACCCTAGAAATCAATTATGTTGATCTTAGCACGCCCGTGCTAAGGAGCACGGTCGTGGTAGTTTGCCTTTGCATGACCGTGCAAGGAAGCACGGTCGTGGTGTTCTATGAAGGAATTGAATAGTTTTGGTATTTTGTTAGTATTGTTATATATGCATGTCTGCAATTATATTAATCATATATGTTGATATTAAGAGGTGATCATAGCCAGGTAAGGGTTATGATGTCTTATTCATTGAAAGCATGCTATAAGCTTTATGAATCAAGATATACTATGTTGCCTAAGTATGTGGGTCAACACATGAGATTGATGGGCTATAAGAGACATGAACAATATCTACATTATGATGATATAAGGGATTGAACACCCCTGTTCTGGAATCATAATGATGAAATAGTCAAGAAATGATATTCACGTGGTAATTAATGATAGTTAGACTTGATGCATTCAGTATTTTCCTTTCATAGTAGTTGTTTTAGTAAGTTATGCTTGAAAACATGCTTGATGCTAAAAGAATGCTGAAATGTACTTAATAATCAAGTATAACCATATCATGTAGAGCCCTGATCATAGATCCATCATTGTCAGTAGTTTAATGATGGTGAAATAGGTTTTCCTAAGGGAACTCCTAGAGCACATACTTTTGAGTATGTGGGGGTTATAGACGTGAATATCCTTACGTCCTGATGTAGGAATTGATGTTGGATGTATCTTAATCCATCAATCCTCCATCATATGTTCATGCTGGGGTGATGTATCATTAATCTCCCGAGGGAATCTTTAATGCCGCATCGATGTGAGATAAACAAGAAACCTCTCGATGGCGAAGAGAGTACAAAATGCCACTGTGACTCTAAATGGCAAAGTTGCCAGAATACCCTGGAAAGATATTGTAGCAGAGACATGAGATGTCCTGCAAGTTGGTCCTCATACTGACTGAGGAAGATGAGGTCATAAGAATCTGGTTCTTTTAATGACCTATGTATGATACCGATGTGATTTAGTAATGGTCGGTTGGAGTACGAGTGGTATACCTCATCTCCGTAGGGCATAATAATGTTTGAAAAACATAACCAGCCGTGTAACATAACTGCTTAGGTTGAATCACGAGAAACAACGTTTGTTTAAGTAAATGTTGTTTTATTTAATTCTAAACCTGTTGTTGAATGCTTTAAGTTATTTTTCTTATGTTATTTCTTTATTGGTATGACAAAGTTTTCTAGCGGAGAGTTATAACTCTCACTGGGACAATTATTTTAAATTGTATCACCCCCGTGGGATTCGACTTTTTAGGTAGACGTCGAGGCCGAAGGAACCAATCTGAGGGTGAGCAGCAGCAGCAACACCAGGGGCAACAGTGAATCTCATGTGGAGATACTGACTGTGAAGTCTTGTAGATAGTGTGTCCTGTGTTGTCTCTGTACTCTCAGGTCCTAGGAGTTGATAGGTCTGAGATTTTGACTTTTCGCCTTGAGATTTTTGTATCTTGACTTGTTCAGATAACATGGTAATGGATGTATGTAATTATTCAAGACTTGAATTTACAGAGATGTAAATGACAACTTATTCTATTTTCTTATCGAGAAGTTTTATGGTTAAAGAACTCTTTTCTAAAAAGTTCTAATTTTTAGTGATTTTTCACAATTCCGCTGCTAGTTAATCTCTTCCGCAATGGTTTATCTCGTTTTGGCGACTCGGTCATCACTGACTTGGTATACCATAGTTCCAAACTTTGGATTTTGGCTAGGTACCTTAAAATCCTCTTAACCACTATAAGATGAGATTTTCTAGGACTTGATTAAATTCTAGCACACAAGCCAACACTAAACAAAATATCTGGTCTATAGGAATATAATAAGCTACCAGTCATACCTCTATAGCGCTTCTCATCTAACTTCTCCCCTTCTTCATCTCTATCAAGTTTGGAGGTATTTGACATGGAGGTATTCATCGACTTGGTGTTCTCCATACCAAAGCACTTCAAGAGTTCACTTGTTTACTTACCTTGGTTGATGAGTTTCCTTCCTTTGTTTGCTCGATTCAAAATCCAAGGAAGAAAGTAAGCTCCCTCATCATACTCATATCAATTTCCCTTTTCATAAGAGAACTAAACTCCATGCAATAATCAAGACCAGTTCCAAAAAATATGATGTCATCAACATAAATTTGAATAATAAAAAATGCTAGAAGTGTGTTTAAGAAAGAGTGTAGAATCAACTTTGCCCATGACATAGCCATTGTCTAACAAAAAGTTCATTAATTTCTGATATAAATCTCTAGGGGCATTTTTGAGTTAATAGAGAGCTTTTTGCAACAAATAAACATGGTTAGTAAGCTTGCGTGTTCAAATCCTGAAAGTTGATTCACATAGAATTCCTCCTCAATTCTACCATTGAGAAACACACTTTTAACATCCATTTTATATAGAAAGAAGTTCTTATGACTAGCAAAAGTAATCAAGATTCTAATAGAATCAAGTCTAGCAACATGAACATAAGTTTTATCAAAGTCAATACCTTCTTATTGGTTGTAGCCTTGAACAACTAACCTTGCTTTGTTCCTTACTACTTTTCCTTTTTCATCTAGCTTGTTGCGGTAGAACCATTTGGTCCCAATGATCTTTCTATCATTCGGTCTTGGCACTAAGGTCCACACTTTGTTCTTTTCAAACTGCTCTAGCTCCTCTTGCATAGCTAGGATCCATTCATTATCCCTAAGAGCTTCTTTTACATTATTTGGCTTGAGTTGTGAGGTGAAGGTGCTATATACTTCTTCTTTGTTGAATGCAGATCACGTCTTCACCCTTTCAAAAGGATTTCCTATGATGATATCTTTAGGATGATCTTTGGAAAATTGGGAAGTTGGATCCTTATTTTCTTCTTCTTTATCTTCATCATCTACCACCACCTCTTTTCCTTTGATGTTGATCTTGAGTTCTTTTGATCCAGGAATAACCTCATATATCACATCATCATTCAAAACATTCTTGGAAATAGAGGGGTTAGTTTCATCAAATTTAACATCGATGATTCTTCAACTTTAGACAATTCAATGTTAAAAACTCTATATGCTCTACTTGTAGTGCTATAGCCAAGAAAGAAAACCTTATAAGATTTTGCATCAAACTTGTTGAGAGAATCCTTGGTGTTTAAAACAAAACAAGGACAACCAAAAATATGAAAGTAATCGATGGAAGGCTTTCTACCATGCAAAGTAATTGGTGGAAGGGTTTCTACCACGCCATAACTCATAGGGGGTTTTCTTTAAAGAAGGATGAGTGAAAACCCAATTTTTCACAAAGCATGAGGTTTTAATGGCTTTTTCATCCCAAAACTTCTTTGGAGATTCATATACTAGAAGCATGTTCCTATCCATTTCCAATAGCGACCTATTCTTTCTCTCTACAACCCCATTTTGTTGAGGTGTACGAGGGGAAAAAAGTTGTGTGCATACCCAGATTCCTCACAAAAGTGTTCAAACACGTCATTTTCAAATTCTCCCCCATGGTCACTACTAATAGAGACGATTCGACAAAAAGCTTCATTTTCAATCCATTTACAAAAAGTCAAGAAAACATCGAGAGTATCAATTTTTGAAACTAGGAAGAAGGTCCAAATAAATTGAGAGAAATCATCAACAATCACAAGGAAATACTTTCTACCAAGAAGTTATTGAATTGTCATGGTATAAATAGATCAATGTGAAGAAGTTCGCAAGCTCTTTTTGTGCTAAGGACTCCTTTGGATTTAAAGGAGGTTTTGGTTTTCTTTCCTTGAGTGCAAGGCTGGCATTCCTCATCCTTCTCAAAGTCCAATTTAGTATGTCCTTTGACCAACTCCTTTTTGCTCAACTTCTTCAATTGATGCATATTTACATGACCAAGCCTACGGTACCATAAAGATATATCACTCTTATCAACCACAAGGCATTTACCAATAATAGGCTTAAGAGAATCAATAGCAATAACATAAAGATTAGCATTTCTAGTTCCTTATATATGACATTGTAGGAGAGGGAATCTAGAAGCAAACATTCAAGTGAGGTAGAAAGAACAAGATAACCATATCACATAATTAGCTAACACTAATAAAGTGTGATGTTGGCTATCCACTAGTAGCACATTCTTGATGCATAGTGAATCACACACACAACCATCACCCATCACTTTACCTTTTTTGTTGCCCCGAAAGGTTACCGATCCTCCTTTCTTCTTTGTGAAGTTTTTGTAGTGGCTTATTTCACCGGCCATATGCTTGGAGCAACCACTATCAAAAATACATTTTCCTTTTACCTATAAGAAAGGAAGATGTCAGTTCCCAATTCAAACCTCAGGATTTGGAGTTATCTTGGGGACCCCTTTCATCTTTGGGTTGGCCCCCTTCTTATTGTAAGGACAATAAGTAAAATAATGATCATCACTCTTGCTATGAGAACAAACCATAGGGTTCTTTGAGCTAGATGACTCTTCATGAAACATTGGAGGCTCCTTGCTCTTTTTCTTACCATTCCCCTTGATTTTTAGAGCTCTCTCATATCCCAAACCATTTTTACCATTTTATTTGGTAGAGTGATCTAAGACTTCATTGGGGGACTTTTTCCCTTTGAGGAACTTTTGCAAGGAGACTCTATGTTTGTGATTATCATCACTAAGAGTAATGCCAGTAGAATACAAGCTAGAAAGATCATCTTGTGCATGAAGTAAGTTGGCCTCTAGATGGAGGGCTTTAGTAAGATAAGAATCTTTTTCTAAAGAAATACTAGCAACTTCATTACTAGGAAAAAAAGGTCTAGAAGTAAGATCATTAACTTGAGTAAACAATCTAGCATTTTAAGCTCTAAACATAGTAAACTCGTCAAGATAAATTCTATTATCATCCTTAACAGCATCACAAGCATGTCTAACATCATTGAATTGAGTAACAAGCTTATTATTACTAGTTCTAGTTAATACAAGTTCATTGAGGAGAGTTTGGTTTTCATGTTTGAGTCTCTCGATGTTTTTAAGATAAACACCATTCTCTACCTTAACTCCATCGTATTGAAATTCTAAATCAAGAAACTGACCTTGTAATGAATCAATACTATTAAGATGAACTTTTTCATTTTCCTCAAGAAACTCAAGTATAGCATACACATCATCAATAATTTTCCTAATTTCTTCTTCTTATATTTGCTGTAACATCCCTAACCTGGGTTATGCTTTAACCCTAGGTGTTTTGTTTAAGAAAGATAATTATTTTCTTGATGTTATCGTTTGAAAAGTAATTAAGGCTCAATAGGAACTTACATTTCAATTTTTAATCATTTTGAATGACGTTGAAATTAATGTTTTTCTTATGTTGGACTAAAGTGCAATTTACCCAAGTTAAGGGGTTAATTTGAAAATATTACATGATAAGATGTTCCTCGTGTGTTTAAGAATCATGAGAACGAATATGATGCATAGGTATGGCTTGTGGTAGCCTGAGTACCAAGAAAGAGATCATAAAGCAATGTTTGTGCATTAAAACCTAGTTTTGGTGTAATGTGAAATTTACCCAAAACCCAGGGTTCAGTATTCAAATTACCACTTCAAAATAGTCCCCAATGTTTCTTGTCATCATGTAGAGAAAAGAAAATTAGAGGGGCATCTCATTTGTACCTCGTTGAAGGAGAGAGAATCTTGATATTAAAATAATCAAAATTTAAGCATGATTGAAATTATAATTCAATATAATGCAAAAATAATTATATTAATTGGATTTCCTTTCAAAAAAAATTGTAGAGGTTGAAATACACATATATGGACTTCCTTGTGCCTTGCAAAGGCAAAGGAAATATCTACGTGAGTGGAGAACCCACTCACATTAAGAAAATAAAAAGAAATATCCACTAACTTATGGATATTATTATTATAAGGGTTAAGGTGCTTAATTTGCTTTTCTTTAAATCATGGATAATTGAGATGAATAAGAGATAAAGGAGATAGCCTCATAACCAAGGAAGGGAAGGGGACAAGTGGCAAGGAAATGGAGGAGATAATCCCTACTTTCTCTCTCTTAAATGAATTTGCAATAAAATTCATATATATGCTCCTTTATCCATGAGTTGAAAGGGTAATTTCGAATCCACTTTCACTTATTGCTTGCAAAAAGACCAAGGGAGCTTGGAGCAACAGGAGGAAGACCCCCAACCTGTTGGTAAGCTTCTTGACCTTCCTTCACCTTGATTTCATGGTGGAAATCACAAATTAATGCTTGATTTCTTACTTTCTTCAATCAATCTTCAATTCTAGCCAAACCTTTTCACTCCAAAGCTTGAGGAACGAACCTTGTGGTTTGAGAAGGCTTCTTCCACCATTGTTGAAATGAAGCTCCAAGCTTTGAAGCTCAATTGAAGGTGGGTTATATAACTTGAACCCTTATTCATTGTTATTGAATTCAATTCCTTAGTTCAATATGTTCAATTGTTCTTCTTGAAATTCCTTTGATTAATTGATGAAATTATCATGGATATGGTAGTAGAATTAGAGGGGTTGAATCTTGATGATGATTCATCATCTTAAGCACACATCACAATAAGATCTAGTTGCAAATAGTTTCAACAATATGGTCCAATCGGTTTCACCAAACTGTTTGGTGACCAAACAGTTTGCAAACCGTTTGGAGGTTTGGGTTCCAAACCATTTGGAGTGGTTGAATGAATGGAGGGGGTTGACCATTTGAGGGGGGTTGGTGATGTGTTGAATAATTATCTAATAGATTTAATTGATTGGCATCTAAAGGTTCCATGATTGGATAAACTACCAATTGCAAACCCTAATCGGATTGAAGCATTTAAACCCTAATTGATTTAATTCAATTTCATGTTGGTTGAGTAAATGGTTTCATCAAACCATTTGGTGCTCAAACAGTTTTCAAAACCATTTGAGGATCAAGGGTTGACCGTTTGAGAATGGTTGGTTGTTTGTACGAAATGGTTTCAAAACCATTTGATAGGGTTGACCGTTTGGTAAAGGTTGACCATTTGAGATAAAATAGTTTCAAAACCGTTTGAGAAGGGAAAGATCTTCAAGACCATTTTAAAGGGAACTGTTTCAAAACCATTTAAGGGGCTAAGGGCCAAGACTATTTGAAGGTATGAACCCAAGACCGTTTGAAAGTCTAACCCCAAGACCGTTTGAGGGTGTGACCTCAAGACCGTTTGAAGGTAATGATCAACACCGAATGGAGGTCCAAAGTGATCAAATCGGTTGGAGATTTAAGGTGATGATTGATCCATTGATCCACTAGTTGATAATAATGATTATCAAGGATAGGTACAAAGGTTGAAACCCTAAAGTACCTAAATGATCAGTTCCTTTAAAACGATTAACCCTAAAAGTTTATGAAAGCAATCATTCACTATGTTAACCATAGTTCTTTGTACTTGATGGAAAGTTTGATATAATCTAATCAAATTGAGAGGATGAGAGAGAAGAGTTCATACATGAGTGTTAATCATGTAGAGTATGTGATTCGGGTATGATACTTAGCGAAGAGATCATGGAACCCTAATTGAGAAGGTTAACAAACCCTAACCCTAATTAGGGCAATTCTGAGTGAAACCCTAATCTAGGGTAATAGTGTAACCCTAATTATGGATGATGGAATATGAAACCCTAATTGGGATGAGTAGTGTGGCAACACATCCCGCTATCACACAAACAGTGAGGTGTTACACAAAAACTTACGGAAAACACCATAAACCACAAATTACCAAAAACAAGGGTTAATTAAAACCGATTGCGGAAAGCAGATAAACTGAGAAGACTATTACATTTAGGTCCTCATCCTACAAGGAAATAGGTTATATAAACATTTACAAGTCTTGATACATGTCCACAACTTAGGAGATCAGCTGTCCTATCATCACATGAGTTCATAACCTGTTTACACATACATAACAGCCCACATCCGGCCAGCAGCAGGATATACAAAGGATCAACAACTATACATCGTGAAACAACGTCAAAACACCTCCAAGGACCTGAGAGTACAGGGATGACTCTAAGACTCTACTACAAAACAATCAAAATAGTAGCATGTCCATCTATTTCCTTCTACTGCTCGTTTTGCTGCTCAGCCGCAACTCCGCGACCACCACCACATCTAGCTTGAACACTTAAAAAGGTTACAAACCAGCAGGGTGAGACACACAGTCCCAACAAGAAACATAACTCCCCACTGAAACTATAAAACCTCCGAAAGATAAAGCAACAACAGAAGATAACTGATAAGAGGTATAACAAGAGCAGTCTATATAACTAATCTATTCATACCAGCAAGCTTACCAGATGTACGGAAGGCATATCACCAAATATCTCTTTTATGGAATATGATTGACAAGATAAGATTTTTAAGATCTTACCACATAACACAAAGAACGTATAAGCAACTGCAAAGTATAACAAGATTAACTACACAAGCAAGGCCTCAACCAATGTTCCGTGTTTTGACTTAAGCAGTGAATACTATTCAGTTGGATTACGTGTTGTTATTCCCTGAGGAAGTGATCCGTACCGCTCAAATCCAACTGACGACTGCAAAACCCAGAGCCGGTGCCATACAAGGTCAATGGAAGAGCCAGACTCCACGACCTCCCACCTCGTGGTCAGTGCACGAGTACAACACAAGCAGGACTGTAGTCTCATGCTTAAGTGGTCTCAGCCACAGGGTCAGCTCCCGCATGCTACTCTCTGCCTAGCCTGCCTTGGTACAGGTCTCGACGCTAGTAAAACTGAGCCACGGGCCTGTTCACCGTGCTCTGAGCCATGAACGCATTCATGCTCCCATATCACATATATCCTGAGCCATGGGCCTTTTTACCATGCTCTACACATATCCCGAGTCTGCAATCGCAGCTGCACTCGAATCCTCACTATTTTAGGCTAGGAGAAACCTCGCATATTCAACAATACGCGCTCGAGGTTAACCCACAGGAGAACCCGTTTCACCATCACCAGCTCCTGGCGATGATGGATCTATGGCCAGGGCAAACTACATGATATGTTCCACTGTGATTATTTAATGTATTTTAAGTGGATTGATCAGGCAACCAAGTTGTAACACATGCATAACATAAAGTACATTATTATTACCACCATCACAATATCCTGGGATCTTCATCCCTCATCACAGGAAACCACTGCCTCTTAAGGCATTCTCATCACTTGGGATATCAATCCCAGATCATCATCAGAGGATAACACCTCAACTGGGCACTTTAGCCAAACTCAGGTCCTCAGACAAAAACACATATATCATCTCATCATCAAGAGTAACCATCAAGCAGTGTTACTCAAATACATATATATCTCATAGCCCGTATTCCTGGCTATGCAACTGTATGAGTCACCTGCATGGTTAGCCAGACTCTGCTTTCTTTCCCCTACTACTGTAACTGACTCTCTTTCTCGAAAGTTCTAACCATTTCTACTTCTCCAACAAACCCTCTCTGCCATCGACGCCGGACCGCCAATTGATACGGTAACCCTACCCTTGCCCAAAAATTATTGCTCTGCGCCTGCCTTTTTCACCCTGTCACTCTTTGGCTATTAGTTGATCGTGTCAGTCGCAGTTGTAGGACAACCGCAGCACTACTGCGCGGAGGCATCGGACAATGACCACGACGGAGCTTAAAAGCTGACTGCAGCCCGTCAGACCTTAGGTTGGATTGTGCATAGTTTTCCATACTATTGACGCTAGGACTGCAAGATATAGGTAGCTAGGAAGGCAATGATGAGCGGAGAGGCGAACCCAAAGGCGATTCCCGGAGAGGAGGTGAATCTGGTGGTGACTGAAGCAGATCCAGGGTCATCTTCTGGTCAACTTGAAGCTGCACAGGTCGAGAATGTGGTAGATCTGTCTAACATAGCGAAGATCAAGGATCCGGGTAAGTCGGGAAGTAGGGCTGGGGCGATTGGGGTGTCGCCGGTGGCCAAGTCGTGAGCAGATTTAGTAATGAAGAAGAAGGATACTCTGACGAATTCTTGGAAGAAACTGGAGGTTAGAGTGGAGAATGGGAAGCGGATCTACCCAAAAGCCATATTTGAAAGGAACATGCAGAAATGGAGCCTGGCGGCGACGGGTTACATCATTGGGATGAACCCTCATTAGCCATCTTTGGTGCGATTTCTAGCTCAACTCTAGAAGTTGAAAGGTTCTCTGGAGATTAAGTCGAGGGGGAAAGGGTTCTTCATTCTCCTGTTTTCTAATGAAGAAGATCTTGCGATGACATTGGATGGGGGCCCTTGGTTTATCACTGGCAGACCTTTACTTATCAAGAAATGGGAGCGAGAGGAACTTCTAGAGAAGGTGAAGATGACGGAGATCCCGATATGGCTGAAGATCTAAGATTTACCCTTGGAGCTATGGGATGATGAAATGTTTATGCATATTGGCTCATTTTTGGGGAAACCCCTTCGAACGGATGTTCTGACTTCTAATCTGGCCCGGTTGGATTATGCTAGGCTTCAGGTCTTGATTGATGCAGAGTTCTCATTCCCGGAAACTATTGATCTGCAATGTGAAGATGGGCAAGTAGACAAGGTTAAGTTTGAGTACGAGTGGAGATCGAGTTCTTGTAGTGTCTGTGGTAACTTTGTCCATGAGTCAGGGCTCTGTAGTGATAGAGAGAAGATGCCGGTGAGTGTTGTGGTTCCCCTGGTGAGAAAGCAGGTGTGGGTGCCAAAGAAGAAGGCTCGAAATGCGTCTACTGAGGAGGAAATAGAGGAGTTCAGTGATGCAGTTGAAGAAATGTGTAACATCCCTGACCTGGGTTATGAACTAACCCTAGATGTTTTGCTTAAAATATGATTAGAGGCTTGTGATTACCCCCTTGATATGTCATTAAGCTTTAGAAGAATCTATAATTTCATTTCTGTCCCTTTTGAACAATGTTGTAATATTGTTTTGTAATACATGGACCTATGTGCAAATTACCCAATTAAAAGGGTTTAACTTACAAATTGCACATGTTAAGATGTTCTTTTGGTGTTGAGACATCATAAGAATGAATATGATAAAGTATGATGGATTCTCCAAGCTTGGGCACTAAGATGCAGCTTGTGGAGCAATCCTTGTACTTAAAACTCTAGTTTTGGTGTAAAGTGCAATTTACCCAAAATATGGGGTGCAACTTGTAAAATACACCTTCTAGAGTATCTTTTATGACTCTTGGCATCATTAAGAGTAAGAATGATGAAGAGGTCACTTCAATTGAATAATTAAATAAGAATGATAACCCTTATAAAGTAAATGATCAAGTTATAAGTCTAATAACCCTTCTATATGTGCAACTTAGTAAGAAGTTGGCTTTCTTCACCTTTAGACCTTGGGTTTAAGATGAGTTTTGCTTAAGTATGGAAGAGAGAAACGTGGTTTATAATAAGGGAAGGACCTAGAGGAGAAATGGAGAAACAAGTTGTCCTTATGTTGAAATTTCACCTAAAGTATATATACACCTTTTCTCACTTAGCAAGGATCGTTTCCTTCACTTCCTTTCTTATTCCCTTTGCTTAGACCGACTTAGGACAGAGATCTGGAGAAGAGGAGAACGGCCAAGCAGTTCTAGGTAAGCTTTGATCATCATCTTGCTCGAATTCATGGAGGAATTCATGGTGCAAGGTTGGTTTTATGGTCTTCCTTACTTGTTTCTTCTTTCTAGCCATCTTTTCCCAACCTTTCCTTGGAGAAACACCCTTGGCCGACCTGTGGAGCTCAAGAAACCATTAAAGACTTGAAGCTTGGAAGCTTTGAGCTCAAGGAATCGTAGGTTAAAGGCCAATCAATTAGGCAAATCAAATTGAGTTAAGTGTTGATTTTCCAATCTGTTTAACTTGAACTTCTTGGGCAAACGGTCTCAAACCGTTTGAGTGCGTTGACCAAGCGTGGACTGTTTGGGATTACTGTTCCTAATGATGTGTTCTAATAACACACCAAATTTTATAGGTTAACTCCCAAGGAATCATGAGTTAAAGGCTAAACAATTGGATAAACCTAATTGGATTAAGTGCTGATTTTCCAATTTGATTAATTGAACTTTTTGGGCAAACGGTCTCAATACCGTTTGAGGGCGTTGACCAAGTGTTGACCGTTTGGGATTCCTGTTCATAATCATGTTAGTTAATAACCCTCCAAATTTTAGGGATTAACTCCAAAGGAATCGTGAGTTGAAGGCTAATCAATTATGTAAACCCTAATTGGATTAAGTGCTGCCTTTCAACTTGATTGATATGACTTTTTGGGTTTTCTTGCCCAAATGGTCTCTAGACCGTTTGGGGATCACACAAACGGTCTCAAGACCGTTTGGAGGTCACCCAAGACAGTTTGGAGGTCTAGGGTTGGATATGGTTAAGTGTTTGAAGGACAAAAGATATGGTGTTAACCCTAATCGACTAAGTGTTGGATTTGCATTGAATTGAGTTAATTGTTTGGGGTTGATTGGCCCAAACGGTCTCAAGACCGTTTGGGGATCACCCAAACGGTCTCAAGACCGTTTGGAGGTCACTCAAGACCGTTTGGAGGTCTGGGGTCAAGTATAGTTGACCAAATGAAGGTCCAAAGGTACACAATTACAAGGCAATCAATTGCTGATTTGACGATCAACTCAATAGCTCAAACCCTAATGATTTTTCACTAGAATCCAAGGGTTGGGTGAGCCAAACGGTCTCAAGACCGTTTGGAACTCATCCAAATGGTCTCAAGACCGTTTGGAGGTCACCCAAGACCGTTTTGAGGTCTAGGGGTGAGTATGGTTAAGCAATTGATGATCCAATGATACTAAGTTGGAATGTAATCAATTGTTGTTTTGGTGATCAATCCAATGATCCAAACCTTAATTGGTTGACTTGGATTTTGATGATATGATGGGAAAACGGTCTCAAGACCGTTTGGAGGTCATCCAAAGGACCTCAAGACCGTTTGGGGTCAGGTCATGTCCCAATGTAATGATGGTTCAATAGGTTCAAATCAATTAGTCCCACATTGAAATATGTTGAAGGGTTATTGATTCCAATCCCTAATTCAATTGAGTTAAACCCTAATTGATGGTCAATTGAGGGACAAGTGAGGGACAAATCAGTTGAAGGTTGACCTATTAAACTCAATTAAGGTATGAGTATAGGTCCAATTGATGATTGGTTCCATGAATTCAAAGATTGAAGGAATCAACATTGGAAACCCTAATTCAATTGGATACCTTATGAAGTGGAGGTCTAATGTGATTGAATCCTTGAGAATTAAGATGATGAATGTTCTATTGATCCAATAATGATTAGTAATGATAATCAATGAATGTGTGAAGGTTGAAACCCTAATAATACCTAAGTGATTAAGAACCAATTAAAGGGAGAATTCTTAATTGTTTATAGGATTAATAGCTTGATACACTATGTTAACCATAGTAGCATGTACTTGATTGAAGGGTTGATGTGACCTAATCAAGTTAAAAGAATGAAAGATTAGAATACATATATTTATATATATATATAAATATGAATCATGGAATGATCTTATGTAGAACGACCGTGCAAGGGAGCACGGCCGTGGTAGCCTTAGCTTGCATGACCGTGCAAGGGAGCACGGTCGTGGTAGTCTTACTTTGCACGACTGTGCAAGGTGGCACGGCCGTGGTGTCCTATTATGAAATTGAGAAGTTTTGGTATTGTGCTGACATTGTTATATATGCATGTCCTTATTTGTATAAGTCATACAAGTTGATATTATGAGGTAATCATAGCCAGGTATGAGTTATGATGTCATATTCCTTGAAAACAATTATAAGCTTTTAGAGTAATGATATGTGAAAAGTATATACATTGCTTCAATCAAGGTCATGCTAATAGATGACTTGATGCTGATATGGCACTTGATAGCAAGTGTTATGATGATATAAGGGTGTGAGCACCCATGTTCTTGAATCATAGTGATAAGATGATTAAGAATTGATATCCAGTTGATAACTGATATGAGTTATACTTGTACATTTAGTATTCTTCTGTTATAGCCATGTTTAGTACTTGAATGTTTGGAAACATGTATGATGCTAAAATAATACTGATATGTACCTAATAATCAAGTATAATCATACCATGTAGAGCCCTGATCATAGATCCATCATTGTCAGAATTTAAATAATAGTGAAACAGGTTTTACAAAGGGAACTCCTGGATCACATACTTTAGAGTATGTGGGAGTATATGGAATAATTGATAAAAGTTAAGCTTGACAGATTTCATATAGATGTGATCAGATCCAGGTAAGATTTATAATTCTAATTGCATTAAGAACACTTGTTACCTATAATTCAAGAGTATAACTAAATGTCATGTTATCTGGTAAGTGATAACATATGAGCTTGATAGGTTGAATGAGCCACGAGTAATATGATTTGTTGATCTTCAAAGGTGATATTATTTAGATAACCAGATAAAATGAGATGTTACTTGGTAACAAATGCTATGATTAGTCCAGGGGTTTGAACTCCCACATTCCGGATTTCATATTAATAAGATGGTTAGGGATTGATATCCCAATATTAAAAATATGAGGTATGACCTAAACCAAAGCGTTTCTATGTGAAATTCTATTACGGAATAATCCTATGAAAAGCTTAACTACAGACTAATGGGTTATGAATGTAAATAACCCTTGTATTACATAAGTAATGTTAAGTCCGATATCATATGTACAAGTTATGCAGATATGTTGTGGAGTTGGAATCCTAACACTTTGGGAGAAGGAGTATGGCTACAGGCCATCCTTTCCCAAATAATAATGCCAGACAATGGATATATGATCCAAGTCTAAAGGGAGTTAGTGATGTGATAAGTGACATGTGATTTTATCAATTTATAGTTGCATTGCTTTTTTGTAGAAAGAATAGTTTAATCTGTTAAACATTGTTTTAACTACTCTCAAATATACATAACTTCTTTGTGTACATTTATTCTCTTATGCTGCAATAATTATGCTTCTGGCGAAGAGTTATATCTCTCGCTGGGACAATTTTTATAATTGTCTCACCCCGTAGATTTCAACCTTTAGGTGGACGTGGGCGAGGAGGAAGAAATCCTTCAATAGGTGAAGGGCAGCATCAGCAGTACCAAGGACAACAGTGAAGCTTCAGGTGGAGGCATTGGCTGCTATGTCATGTGTAGATAGTGTTAGAGTCCTTTATGTCGTCTCTGTACTCTCAGGTCCTTGGAGTAATAGTTAGTGCTTTTGAGTTTTTGGTACAGTCCTTAGAGACTTTTGTATCTTGCCTTATAGAGTTTTACTGATGGATCAGTTGTAAACAACTTATCATGTTGCTTTATGAGAAAGCTTTACCTTTAAAGGATCTCTTCGTAAAAAGTTTAAAATTTTTAGTGATTTCTTGTAATCCGATGCTTAAGGAACGCTTCCGCATTAGTTAATCTTGTTTTCTCGAAATAGATGTTTCAAAATGGCTCTGGTAGGGGACAATCCGGTGGAGGCAGATGGTGTGGGAAGGTCATCTATATCTGTAGCTCTGCAACAGAGGTTTATCACATCGTCTCCCTCCCCGGAATGGGAGATACAACAGAGAAGAAGATCTAAGTCTCCGCCTAGAGTGGCATAAAAACTATTTTTTGTGGCGAGAAGCATTCGACTGTCTTCGAATAAATTTTCATTGCTGGCTAATATAGGAGATGGCTCAGGGGAGATTGATGTTGTAGGTGAGGAGGGTCCTATTGTTCCTAATGGATAAATCCCTTTATATCTTGTCTTGGAACGTCAGGGGCATCCATAACAAGCTCTATGGTGTTCGTAAGGAGGTTAGGAAGAATGACCCCGATATTATGATCATCTTGGAGTCCAGATTGGAAGGTAAGGAGATTAAAGAGGTTGTTGAGTTTCTGTGGCCGGATGCCTATTACCTTGATAATGCTTCTTTTTATTTGTATACTAGAATCTTGGTGTTATGGAAGGATCCTAGTTTTTTGGTTACTAAGATGGATGAGGGGGAACAATTTATCCATATGGATGTGGCTGTAGGTGATGCGAAGTTTGGGTTATCTACTGTGTATGGTGCCAATGGTGATATAGAAAGAGCCAACTTGTGGGCTTCTTTGAAAGTGTTGCAGAATAATGTGAGGCCTTGGGGGCTGATTGGTGACTTTAATGTTGTTAGAAAGAGTTCTAAAAGAGTGGGCAAAAGACCTCCTTCAAGAAGAAGCATGGAGGACTTTAATGGTTTTCTGGCTGACACTGGTTTGATGGAAGTGAGTTTTAAAGGAAATGTCTTCACCTGGGATAGTAAGAGTAAGACTAGAAGGAGTACCTTTTCTAAGATAGATAGGTGCTTGTGTGATGACACCTTCTTAGCTCTCTTTCCTTCATTATGGGGAGTAGTTGTTCCCAATATTGTTAATGATCACTGTAGTTTGTTATGGAAGCTGAGTACGAAGAGGAAGATCAAAGCTCCTTTCAGGTTTATTAATGCATGGGTGTCTCAGAGGGGTTTCAAAGAAGTTGTTAGTAAAGCTTGGGAATCTGATGTAGGTAATGCAGCTCCGATGGTGAAGGTGTATAGGAGAATAAACAGAGTCATTGTTGATCTCACCAGTTGGAACAGAGAGAAGGTGGGGAACTTCACCAACATAGCTAGGGAGCTAGAAGACAAGGTTATTACACTTCATAGATTGTTGGATAGTCAACCTCTGAATGCTAATCTACAAAAAGAACTTATTGAAGCTAAGAGAGAAGCCTTGAAGGCTATGCATGATGGGGAAAGTTTGGTGAGACAAAAATCGAGGGTTCTTTGGCTCAAAGAGGGGAATAAGAACACTAGATTCTTCTATGCTTCGTTGAGATGTAGAAGGGTGCATAATAATATCTGCCTTCTTTATGATGAGGATAAAGTTATTAAGGATCCTGAGGAGATTAAAAGTCATGTGGTGAGTTATTTCTCTAGAGTGTTTAACTCTTCTGATCATTCGTTGGTTAATTGGTCTGAAAATTGGGTTCTTCCTGGTCTTTCTTCTGGTCAGTTTGATGAACTTAGGGAAGTGGTGTCGAGGGAGGAAGTTGAGAAGGTGGTGAAGAGTTATAATGGTGATAAGTCCCCTGGCCCAGACGGGTTGAATGCCTTCTTTTTCCAAAGTTGTTGGGATGTTGTTGGAGAGGATGTTACTAAGGCCATTTTGAATTTCTTTGAAACGGGGAAGTTGTTGGGGGAGTGTAATAAGTCCTTCATTGTGTTGATTCCTAAATTCCCTGGGGCTACTAACCTTAAATATTTTAGGCTGATCTCTCTTTGCAATGTTATCTTTAAATTCATTACCAAAATCCTTGCAAATAGGCTAAGAAAGGTTCTACCTGAGCTGATTGATATAAACCAGCCTGCCTTTATTAAGGGGAGGAGTATAGGTGATGATGTCCTGCTTGCAAATGAGTTGTTGAGTTCCTTTCCGAATCAAGGTGTGGAAAAGATGTGTGTGAAGGTTGACTTGTCGAAGGCTTATGACACTGTTAGAAGAGATTACTTTCTCTTTGTTATGTATAAAATGGGGTTTCCGGAGTGCTGGATTAGGTGGATTTCCTCTTGCTTTGAATCGGCTTCTTTTTAGGTGTTAGTCAATGGTTCCCCTACTGATTCTTTTACAGCTAGTAATGGAGTGAGGCGGGGGGATCCCCTTGCCCCATGTTTATTTGTTTTAGCTATGTAGGGGTTATCTTCTCTCATCAAATGCTTCATGCAGGATAAAAAAATCAACCCTTTAATGGCTTCGTCCAATTTTGGGGTGTCACATATTCTGTTTGCTGATGATCTGCTCAGGTTTACTAAAGCTAATGTGGGTAATGCGAAGGGCGTTGCTGAGCTGTTTGCACAATTTGAACAGATTTCTGGCCTCAGACTGAATAAGGATAAAAGTCAAGTGTTCTTTAGTAAGGGAGTCGTGAACAAGGATGGTCTGAGTAATGAGCTTGGTATACCTTGCTCTATGCTTCCTGTTAGGTACTTGGGTCTACCTCTCTTCACGGGTAGACTTACTGAAGCCTTATGCAGCCCGATCTTGGACAAGCTTAGAGCTAAACTTGAAGCTTGGAAGAGTAAGCTCCTTTCCTTTTCTGGCAGAGTGGAGCTTGTGATAAGTACCTTGTCTACCTATCAATTGTTATGGACAACAACTTTTCCTTTGCCGAAGAGTGTTATAATGGATATGGAGAAGATTATGAGGGATTTTCTCTAGAATGATAATGAAGACAAAAGGCATTTACATACGGTGGCTTGGGAGGATATTTGTTTACCTCGGAAGGAAGGTGGTTTGGGCATTGGACGCATAGAGGACTGGTCTAAAGCAGGGTTAATCAAGAATCTTTGGGACGTGTATAGAAATAAGAAATCTATGTGGGTCAAGTGGATTCATGAGAAATACATTCAAAATAACGTTTTTTGGGTCGTGGAGAGTAAGTCTACTTCTTCATGGCTGTGGAGAAGGTTGCTGAAGTATAGAGTTATTCTTAAACAGAATGTTGATATTTTTTTGGGTGATGGGAAACATTTATTGTTATGGAAGGACCCTTGGTTGTCGAAGAAGAAGACTCTGTTAGAGCTTTATGGTAGTCAACATATGATCAGATTTGGCAAGGCTGAGAGTTGTAAAGTGAAGGAATGTTTGGTTGATGGTAAGTGGTTCTATCCGGATATCAGAGGGCTGATAAAGTTATTAACATATTAAAGACTTGCTCTGCTAATGGTATTGAAGGGAGTGACATAATTTTGTACAGGAAGGGTGATACGTTCAAGGTGAGAGATGGCTATGATATCTTCAGAAGGTCCAAGGGGTGTGTGGAATGGGAAAAGTGGACTTGGGAAGGTAGAGTGCCGAGAAATTGGGCATGTTTCTTATGGAAGTTTTTTCTCCAACGTCTGCCTTGTTCCGACTTTCTTAAGAAGGTGGGGTTTCACCTTGCCTCCAGGTGTCTGCTATGTCAGGTTGATGAGGATAATATTGACCATCTGTTCTTTTCTTGTTCTTTTACTGTTGAGGTTTGGGAGAAGTACAAGCTGAAATTTGGAAGGAAGCCTATCTTTGCTGCCGAGTTAATCAAGTTACATGGTGAAAAAAGCTAGTTGTGATTGATGTACTCTACCACCTGTGGATGGAGAGGAATAGCAGAATTTTTGGGGGTAACCAGTGTAGTTCTGATACCCTGTGGAGGAAAGTGTGTGGTGATTCGCTTAGTCACTCTCAGATTGGGGGGACGGTTGGAGGTGGTAGATAGTCTGTTGAGCTATTTTTTGTATAGATAGAGCTCTATTTCTTTTTGGTAGGTTTGGTAGTTTTGCCCAGTTGTGGGCCGTTCTTTTTCTTTTTGTCCTTGGGCACTCTGCTCAGGGCCAGTTCTGTACAATCCTTTGGAAGTGAATAGAAGAGTAACACGCTGCTTCATACAAAAAAAAATCATCATAGATTAACAGAAGATTCATATCAACATAGGGCAACTTGATGATTATATATGTTATCATTTATGTCTCAACCTGTGACCACATACATAGGTCATATCATCATGCAAGGTATCTTATATGCTTACCATTTACTCAGCATTAAATAGATAATTCCAGATGATCATAGATACATAAGATGTCATGTCAAGTTACATAGATGTGCACTTACTATAGCAATTACCATCAAGCATATCAAGGGTTACTATTGTCAACCAAACGTGACATCATAGAACAAGATCTAGCACCTAGGTTATCCAGAAGGAACAAGACCCTCACTAGAAGTGCCCTCTACCCTCACCAAAGGTGTGACGGGTAGGGCACCCTCACCAAAGGTAGGTATCGGGCAGGGTACTCTCCCATAATGCCCATACTACAACCACATAACGGTCAAGCAAACCAGCCACATATCGGCCAAGCACACCAACCTCCTATTGATTCAAGCAACCATCAAGGGTGTCATGCTACCTCAGGGTGTATCGGGCAACCCTAGGTGTCGCGCACCTCATGTGTCGTACAACACTGTGTCGTGCACCACATGCATATCGGGCAACCAAAGTGTAACGACCATCAGCATAACGTGTAGCTCGGCCAGAGGGATATCATGCAACGACGCGTTGTACCCAAGGTGTATATCGGCCTCAAAGCCTAGCGTTCAACTCCTCCACAGAACAGGTCACACAATGGTGCATCTTACCCTAAGAAGGTATCGTGCAACCTGTATCGGGCATCCATGTGCAACGACATGTTGGACGACAGGCGTAATAGCTAGGGTTACTACCAGTCATCGCCATAACGCCATGATGCCCAAACCAAGCTAGCCACTGAGCTCCCTATCATCCTGGGTGCAACGGGTACTAGGCTATCATCTCAAGGTTAGGTGTATTGGGTAGCACAACAGGGAACAACGCCCAAAGGTTCAACTCAGCCTGACGTTCATCCAACCTAGCCATGACCTATCGGCCAACACTCAAGGCAACAACTGAGGTGTAACGGCCGACACAAGACTAGAACATCACAACGCCCCTTGTCGTTCAAGGTGATAACAACACCAAGCAACCAACTGAGCTAGGCGTGTCGGGAAGGGTACTCAACCAGGTGTAAATCCTGACACATCCACAACATGTATCGTCCAAGGCTCAAGATCAAGAGGGGATATCGGGCAACACCAACCCCATGGCCCAAGATGCAACCTGACAGGGTCACCACCAACCTCAAGCACAAGGGCACCAAAACCCTAATGGATCAAGAAGATGACTCACCTCTCCACTATCAAGATAGAGGGGTCTTGCCAAGCTTCTTAGAACCAATCGAGCAACATAAGGAACAACCACAACCAAAGTCCACAACCACCACATAGCTCACCTTTCAAGTCCATGGTGAGAGGAGGGTGTTGCTCAAGCCACTAGAACACAAACTCAACTCTCAACTTAAGCGAGAGAGGAGTATTGCCCATATTACTAGAACTCAAGCTCACTCCTCTAGACCTAGGAGAGAAAGGGGTGTTGCTCACCAAGAAACCCTAGAACATGGTTCGGCCAACAAGAAGCAACTAAGCAAGAAACTAAATTAGCAACATGCATAGCTGATATGCTCATAAGCAACATATAAGAACATTAAAGAAGGTAGTATAGTTAGGGTTAGGAGTTATGTAACCCGCCTTAAGCAAGCTCCAAGCTCCTAGCTCCAAGCACCACCACAAGAAGAAGATCAAGGCACTCTAGGGTTCGGCCACCACTAGAGGAAGAAGGAGACTCCAAGGCAAGGATCGGCCACCAAGATTGCATAGGAATGGGGGATGTCGTGCACCAAAGGAGAAGGAGACTAAGCAACTAAAGGGATCCTTAGAAAGGGAAAGGAAACACATATATAGGAAAGGATGGAGGAGAAACCAAGGAAAGATAAGGCAAGGTGTCGCCCACCTAGGGACACTTGTCCATGAGCAAAGCCACCACTCTAACATGCCCTACACACATGTCCAAGGCCATTGACACATGCAAGCATCAAGCACCAAGTGTGCACTAGTGGTGACACAAATGAGGTCAAAGAGAGTGAAAGGGGTCCATGGGCGACACACCTCCACACCATGGCCGACACACCCACACCATGGCCGACACACACCCTGGACGACACACCACAGGCCGAAAAAAGCACAAGCCGACACACCTAGGCCGAAACAGGGCACTCTTGCCCGACACAAGGTCCAAAGAGGCAATGGCAAGGCACAACAAGGCCCAACAAGCTCAACCAAGCCCAAAGGAACTCAAGCAACAAGCCCAACCCTTCCTCTCAACACTAGAGGAAGCAAAGAGAGGGAGGAACACCTCACAAGGTGACAAACTTGCCCACAAACCCTAGACTTGGGTTATTTGCAAGTAGCACCTCCAGCTCTCAACAAAGCACCAACAAACCCTAATCACCACTAAAGGTGATTAGCAAGCAACTAAACATCAGGGTTAAGTAAAGCAAATAGGATAATCCCTAAACAGAGGCTAGGGTCCTTACAAGCTAACCCCCTACAAAGGGATTTCGTCCCTGAAATCTGAAGAGAAAAGCGAGGGATACATCCTCCTCATCTCTTCCTCAAGCTCCCATGTGGCTTCCTCAACGCCATGATGATGCCAAAGAGCCTTCACAAGAGCCATGTCCTTTCTCTTCAACTTCTTAACTCTCCTGTTAAGGATCATCACATGACCTTCATCGTAGGTCACATCTTTATCAAGCTCAACTTCATCTAGCTATATCACTATCCCTATATCCAGATGACTTTTCTTCAGCATACTGACATGGAATACTGGATGTAACCTGTGCAACTCTGGCGGCAGCTCTAACTCGTAAGCTACCTTGCCAATACGTGCTATGACCGGGTATGGCCCCATATACCTAGGTGCTAGCTTACCCTTACGACCAAACCTTAGCACACATTTCCACGACGAGACTTTAAGATACACTTTGTCTCCGACCTAGAACTCCAAAGGTCATCGGCAATTGTCTGCGTAAGACTTCTGCCTATCCTGTGATGCTTTCAACTATTGCAGTATCACCTTGATCTTTTCTGTCATCTGCTGTACTAACTTATGACCCAACAGCTGATATTCACCAGACTCATACCAACACAAGGGAGATCTACACTTCCTTCCATATCATGCCTCATAAGGAGCCATGTCAATGCTCCGCTGATAACTATTATTGTAGGCGAACTCTATCAGACTGAGATGTATGTCCCAACTACCTAGGAACTGCAAAACATAAGCTCGAAGGAGATCTTCCAAAATCTGAATAGTCATCTCAGAATGTCCATCTGTCTGTGGGTGGAAGGCACTGCTGAACCTCAACTACGTTCTTAATGCTTTATGCAATTGTTCCCAGAAACGACTCATGAACTGAGGACCTCTGTTGGAAACTATCTTTCCTAGCACACCGTGCAAATGCACTATCTCATCCACATACACTCGAGCAAGCTTCTCGGCTGTATAAATTATTTTTACATGTATGAAATGGGCAGACTTCGTCAATTTGTCCACTATTACACAAATGGAAAAACGATTCCTAGTTGTCCTAGGCAGACCAACTACAAAGTCCATGGTTATATGATCCCATTTCCACTGTGGTATCATCAGGGGTTGCAACGTACATGCCGGCTTTTAATGCTCAACCTTGACTTGCTGACAAACCGCACACCTAGCCACAAACTCGACTACATCTTTCTTCAAGTCGGTCCACCAATACAAGTCCTTTAGACTATGATACATCTTGGTGACTCCTGGATGCATAACATACATCGACGTGTGTGCTTCCTCAAGCACTAACTTCCTCAGATCATCATCATCGGGGACCACCATCCTATCTTGATAGCAAACTAGTCCATCCTCAGACTCATGGAACCCATCACACTTTTCGCTGCCAAACTCTGATCTGATCAACTGTACTGTATCATCTATTTGTTGTACATCTTTGATCTGTTGTCTCAGCGTAGGCTTGACTTGCATCTGTGCTAAAAGTCCAGCTAACAAGGAAACTTCCATCTGCACATTCATCTGCCGCAAGGAAACAATCATATCTCGTCTATGGCATCCCAAGGAACTCAACTGTGCCTTCTTTGTAGAGGGAGAAGAAGAAGACTTTCGGCTAAGCGCATCAACTACCACATTCGCCTTACCAGGATGATACTCAATGGTGCAGTCATAATCATTGATTAACTCCATCCATTGATGTTGTCGCATGTTTAACTCATGCTGTGAAAAGATGTACTTCAGATTCTTATGATCCGTAAAGGTCTGACACACTTCCCCGTAAAGATAGTGTCTCCAAATCTTTAACGCATGAACCACTGCTGCCAACTCCAAATCATGAGTCAGATAGTTCTCCTCGTGTTTCTTAAGGTGTTGTGAAGAAAAAGAAACCACATGATCTTCCTGCATCAGCACACAACCTAAACCTTTCTTGGAAGCATCACAGAAAACAACATAGCCCTTCCCAGGCTTTGGCAGCACTAGCACAGGAGCACTAGTCAGCTTTTCCTTCAAACTTTGGAAAGCTTGCTGACAATGATCATCCCAGACAAAAGGTACATCCTTCCTAGTCAACTTCATCATCGGCAGCGCAATCGTACTGAAGTCCTTGATAAACCTCCGGTAGTATCTTGCTAAACCCAAGAAACTATGAACTTCTATCAGCATCTTTGGTTGCTCCCAATCTATAACAGACTCCACCTTCTTCGGGTCCACTTTTACTCCTTCTACAGATATCACATGACCCAAGAAAGTCACTTCTTCCAACCAGAACTCACACTTACTGAATTTGGCATACAACTGATGTTGGCGAAGAAGAGTCAACGCTAGTCGAAGATGTCGCTCATGCTCTTTCCTGTCCCAATTGTAGATCAAGATGTCATCCATAAAGACTACAAAAAACTGATCTAGGAACAGACAGAACACTCTGTTCATCAAATCCATGAAAGCAGTGGGCGCATTGGTTAGCCCAAATGGCATAACCACAAACTCGAAGTGACCATACCTCGTCTTAAAAGCTGACTTTGGTATGTCATCCGCCTTAATCCTCAAGTGATGATATTCGGACCGTAGATCGATCTTTGAAAACACTGTAGCACCACGCAACTGATCGAACAGATTGTCTATCCTCGGTAAAGGGTACTTGTTCTTGATCGTAACCTTGTTCAACTGTCGGTAATCTATACATAATTGCATTGATCTTTCCTTCTTCTTGACGAACAACACTGGAGCACCCCAAGGCAACGTACTCGGTCAGATGAAACCTTTCTCCAACAACTCTTGCAACTACTTCTTAAGCTCTACCATCTCTACTGGGTCCATCCTATACGGTGTTTGTGCAATTGGCTGTGTTCCTGGAACCAGATTGATCTCAAAATCAATCTCTCGGGGTGGAGGAACATCGGGGAACTCCTCAGGAAACACATATACAAACTCTCAGACAACTGACACCTCCTCAAGGCTAGGACCTTTCGCCTTGGTATCCATAATGGTATCCACAACGTGAGCTAAGAACGCCTCACATCCTTTTCGTAACAACTTCTCTACCACCATAGCGGATACTAGACACGTCGGAAGAATCTTCCTATCTCCTTGGAAGATCCACTTCTCTCCATCATCATCAAACATAGCCTTCTTGGAACCACAGTCCAAAACAACCTTATACTTCTCTAAGGTATCCATCCTAAGGATAATATCAAAACAATGCATATCAAGCGGTATAAGATCCACTTGTATACTGTGTCCCGAAAAAGATAAGACACAAGATGGACACTCCTCTCGAAGCATCGAGGAACCATCAAGAGGGGTTTCTAACAACAAGTTATCCTTCTTACAACTAACAGGTAAACGACTGTTCTCAAGCATACTATAGGCAATAAAAGAGTGTGTAGCACCCGGGTCAACCAGAACAGATATAAAGCAAGAAGAAGACATATCAGAATGAAATAACTTCATCTGACCCGCCACCAGTTGTGGGTTGACTATCGCCTCCGGCTGACTCATAACATAGAATCGAGTCGTTTCTTACTGTCCACGTCCTCTGCTTCCTTGAGCAGACGATCCCTCTTGCGATGCTTGACCGCGTCCTCACCCTCTGCTACTACTGGGCTGGTATCTATCTGATCTTTGTTGGTTCTGCCTTGGCTGCTGCGTCACTTCAACATCTCTATTTGGGAAATTTAACTTGAAATTCCCGATCTGGACACACAGATGGCATACCCTATCTTCAAACTGTGGCCTAGATGGCCCTGTCACTGCCACAAAAGCTGTACTATGTGCCTTAGACGGTGAAGAAACATAACCTCTTCCCTTACTCGGGGACCACTGCGATGGTGCACTGGAACCTCTCATCACGGAAGGTGCTGAAAACCTTGGCTTCTTGAAGCCACCAAACCACTGTCCCTTAAACTGAGGAGGCCTCTTATTAGACATGGATTCTCTTTTCTCCCTAACTGACCGTTTGATCCTCTGGACGAATTCCACAAACATAGCAAAGCGTTCTCTATTCTCCAATGCGGAAACAGGTGTCGTCAGCGCAACACTCAAACCTTTCTCAAAGCGTCTGATCCGCTCTTCATCTCTTGCTGCCATGTGAGGACAAAACCTCAACAGATCCATGAACTTGGCTTCATACTCGGTGATGTTCTTCGTTCCTTGCCGCAGGCTCTCAAACTGACTGATCTTCTCATCCAGATACGTCTTCGGAAAGTATCTGCTGACAAACTCACGTCGAAAAACTTCCCAACCGATCACCTCATCGGGCCGCTTCTCTTCCTCGATGGTCCACTAGTGACCAGCACTACCCTTCAGAAGGTAGACAACGTGCTTGACTTTGTCTGCTTCGGGGATGTCGAGGATCTAAAAACCCTTCTCAAGACTTGTCATCCACAGATCTGCATCCAATGGATCAGCCGTACCAGCATAATCTAAAGCTCTGACTCGGTGAAGCCGCTCAAAGGTATTCCCAATACCTGATGTTTCACCATGGGGAGCCTGTGCTCTCAGCGGAGGCACTGACAATCTCTCTACCATGAGATTCATCATAGCCATCATCTTCCCCATAAGCTGTTGGTAGGAAGGGTGTTCAAGAATGGATGGGTCAGGTTGGGGGACCTCAGGCACCCGATCTTCATGTGCCTGCCCTATAGCTCCATCAACTGATGCAGCATCACTGTTCTCAGCAGCATGTTCTTCATGGTTTCCAGACATTTTGACTTTTCTTCTGCTGAGGGCAGAAGATGAATGTAAGAAAATCTGGAAAACTCACAAGAACGGATACAACCTAGTCCTAAATCCTTGTAGACTCAGCGAACCTATAGCTCTGATACTAAACTTTTGGCAACACATCCCACTATCACACAGATAGCGAGGTGTTACGCGAAAACGTGCGGAAAACACCATTAACCACAAATTACCAAAACACAGGTTAATTAAAACCAACTGCAGAAAGCAGATAAACTGAGAAGACTATTACATTTAGGTTCTCATCCTGCAAGGAAACAAGTTATATAAACATTTACAAGTCTTGATACGTGTCCACAGCTTAGGAGATCAGATGTCCTATCATCACATGAGTTCATCACCTGTTTATACATACATAATGGCCCACATTCGGCCAGCAGTAGGATATACAAAGGATGAAAAAATATACATCGTGAAACAACGTCAAAACATCTCCAAGGACCTGAGAGTACATGGATGACTCTAAGACTCTACTACAAAACAACCAAAACAGCAGCATGTCCATCTCTTGCCTTCTACTGCTCGGCCACAACTTCGCGACCATCACCACGTCTAGCTCGAACACCTAAAAAGGTTACAAACCAACAGGGTGAGACACACAGTCCCAGTGAGAAACATAACTCCCCGCCGAAACTATAAAACCTCTAAAAGATAAAGCAACAATAATAGATAACTGATAAGAGGTATAACAAGAGCAGTCTATATAACTAAGCTATTCATACCATCAAGCTTACCAGATGTCCGGAAGTCATATCACCAAATATCTCTTTTATGGAACATGATTGACAAGATAAGATTTATAAGATCTTACCACATAACACAAAGAATGTATAAGTACCTACAAAGTATAACAAGATTAACTACACAAGCAAGGCCTCAACCAATGTTCCGTGTTTTGCCTTAAGCAGTGAATACTATTCGGGTGGATTACGTGTTGTTATGCCATGAGGAAGTGAGCCGTACTGCTCAAATCCAACCGACGGCTGCAAAACCCGGAGCCGGTGCCATACAAGGTCAATGGAAGAGCCGGACTCCACGACCTCCCACCTCGTGGTCAGTGCACGAGTACAACACAAGTAGGACCGCAGTATCATGCTTAAGTGGCCTCAGCCATAGGGTCAGCTCCCGTAGGCTACCCTCTGCCTGGCCCGCCTTGGTACAGGTCTCGGCGCTAGTAAAACTGAGCCACGGGCCTGTTCACCGTGCTCTGAGTCATGTACGCATTCATGCTCCCATATCAGATATATCCTGAGCCATGGGCCTGTTCACCATGCTCTACACATATCTTGAGTCTACAACCGTAGCTGCACTCAAATCCTCACTATTTTAGGCTAGGAGAAACCTCGCATATTCAACAATATGCGCACCGGGTTATCCCGCAGGAGAACCTATTTCACCATCACCAGCTCCTGACGATGATGGATCTATGTCCAGGGAAAACTACATGATATGTTCCACTGTGATTATTTAATGTATTTTAAGTGGATTGTTGAGGCAACCAAGTTGTAACACATGCATAACATAAATCTACATTATTATTACCACCATCACAATATCCTGGGATTGTCATCCCTCATCACAGGAATCCACTACCTCTTAAGGCATTCTCATCACTTGGGATATCGATCCCAGATCATCATCAGAGGATAACACCTCAACTGGGCATTTTAGCCAAACTCAGGTCCTCAGACCAAAACACATATATCATCTCATCATCAAGAGTAACCATCAAGCAGTGTTACTCAAATACATATATATCTCATAGCCCGTATTCCTGGCTATGCAACTGTATGAGTCACCTGCATGGTTAGTATACACAATCATCATAGATTAACAGAACATTCATATAAACATAGGGCAACATTGATGATTATATACGTTATCATTTATGTCTCAACCGGTGACCACAGACATAGGTCATATCATCATGCAATGCGTCTTATATGCTTACCATTTACTCAACATTAAATAGATAATTCCAGATGATCATAAATACATAAGATGTCATGTCAAGTTACATAGATGTGCACTTACTATAGCAATTACCATCAAGGATATCAAGGGTTACTATTGTCAACCAAACGTGACATCACAGAACAAGATCTAGCACCTAGGTTATCCAGAAGGAACACGACCCTCGCTAGAAGTGCCCACTACCCTCACTAAAGGTGTGATGGGTAGGGCACCCTCACTAAAGGTAGATATCAGGTAGGGTACTCTCCCATAATGCCCATACTACAACCATGTAACGGTCAAGCAAACCAGCCACATATCGGCCAAGCACACCAACCTCCTATCAGTCAAGCAACCAGCAAGGGTGTCAAGCTACCTTAGGGTGTATCGGGCAACCCTAGGTGTCGCGTACCTCATGTGTCGTGCAACACTATGTCGTGCACCACATGCATATCAGGCAACCAAAGCGT
The DNA here is from genome assembly GCA_963693085.1 of Alisma plantago-aquatica. Taxonomy (NCBI): domain Eukaryota; kingdom Viridiplantae; phylum Streptophyta; class Magnoliopsida; order Alismatales; family Alismataceae; genus Alisma; species Alisma plantago-aquatica. Next base: position 551,284,693 of record OY856415.1, on the reverse strand, counting down.
AACGGCCATCAGCATAACGTGAAGCTCGGCCAGAGGGATATCGTGCAACGACACGTTGTGTGCAAGGTGTATATTGGCCTCAAAGCCTAGTGTGCAGCTCCTCCACAGAACAGGTCACGCAACGGTGCGTAGTGCCCTAAGCAGGTATCGTGCAATCGGTATTGGGCATCCATGTATAACGACACATCGGGCGACAGGAGTAATAGCTAGGGTTACTATCGGTCATCGCCACAACTCCATGACACCCAACCCAACGTAGCCACTGAGTTCCCTATCGTCCAGGGTGCAACGGGTACTAGGCTATCATCTCAAGGTTAGGTGTATCGGGCAGCACAACAGGGAACAACGCCCAAAGGTGCAACTCAGCCTGACGTTCATCCAACCTAGCCATGACCTATCGGCCAACACTCAAGGCAACAACTGAGGTGTAACGCTCAACAAGACCAGAACATCATAACACCCCTTGTCGTTTAAGGTGATAACAACACCAAGCAACCAACTGAGCTAGGCGTGTCGGGCAGGGTACTCAACCAGGTGTAACGCCCGACACAGCCACAACATGTGTCGTCCAAGGCTCAAGATCAAGAGGGGATATCAGGCAACACCAACCCCATGGCCATATCGGCCAAGATGCAACCTGACAGGGTCACCACCAACCTCAAGCACAAGGGCACCAAAACCCTAATGGATCAAGAAGATGACTCACCTCTCAACTATCAAGAGAGAGGGGTCTTTCCAAGCTTCTTAACACCAATCGGGAAACACAAGGAACAACCACAACCAAAGTCCACAACCACCGCATAGCTCACCTTTCAAGTCCATGGTGAGAGGAGGGTGTTGCTCAAGACACTAGAACACAAGCTCACCTCTCAACTTAAGCGAGAGAGGAGTATTGCCCATTTTACTAGAACTCAAGCTCACTTCTCTAGACCTAGGAGAGAAAGGGGTGTTTCTCACCAAGAAACCCTAGAACATGGTTCGGCCAACAAGAAGCAACTAAGTAAGAAACTAAACTAGCAACATGCATAGACGATATGATCATAAGAAACATATAAGAACATAAAAAAAGGTAGTATAGTTAGGGTTAGGAGTTATGTAACCCGCCTTAAGCAAGCTCCAAGCTCCTAGCTCCAAGAACCACTACAAGAAGAAAAGCAAGGCACTCTAGGGTTCGACCACCACTAGAGGAAGAAGGAGACTCCAAGGCAAGGATCGACCACCAAGCTTGCAAAGGAAAGGGGGATGTCGTGCACCAAAGGAGAAGGAGACTAAGGAACTAAAGGGATCCTTAGCAAGGGAAAGGAAACACATATATAGGAAAGGATGGAGGAGAAACCAAGGAAAGATAAGGCAAGGTGTCGCCCACCTAGGGACAGTTGTCCATGAGTAAAGCCACCACTCTAACATGCCCTACACACATGTCCAAGGCCATTGCCACATGCAAGCATCAAGAACCAAGTGTCCACTAGTGGTGACACAAACGAGGTCAAAGAGAGTCAAAGGGGTCCATGGGCGACACACCTCGACACCATGGCCGACACACCCACACCATGGATGACATACCACAGGCCAACACAAGCACAGGCTGACACACCTAGGCTGACACAGGGCACTCTTGCCCGACACAAGGTCCAAAGAGGCGAAGGCAAGGCACAACAAGGCCCAACAAGCTCAACCAAGCCCAAAGGAACTCAAGCAACGAGCCCAACCCATCCTCTCAACACTAGAGGAAGCAAAGAGAGGGAGGAACACCTCACAAGTTGACAAACTTGCCCACAAACCCTAGACTTGGGTTAATTGCAAGTAGCACCTCCAGCTCTCAACAAAGCACCAACAAACTTTAATCACCACTAAAGGTGATTATCAAGCAACTAAACATCCGGGTTAAGCAAAGAAAATAGGATAAGCCCTAAACAGAGGTCAGGGTCCTTACAAGTAGTAAACCCTAATTGTGGATTATTGAATATAAACCCTAATCTAGGGTGATGTGATGTAAAAGCCTGATGTAATGATGTGATGTGAAACTCTAAACTAGGGTGATGTAAGTAAGGCTATATGAAAATCCTAATATTGGGCAATATGGTGATAAACCATAACCCTGATCTGGGTAATGGGATGAGTATTCCCAATTGACCTAAAATGGGAAACCCTAACCCTAGTGAGGGAATCATGGTGTTACCCTTGAATAGTGATGCTATATTTGTTTTGCATGGTGCTGATATGAAATTGGTGTAACTGTTATCATGTGTACTAACCATGCATGTATCATGAGATGATGAACATCGCCAAGTATGAGCTATGATGTTTTATTTATTAAAAATTGTTATTGGGTCTTATGTGCCATAATATGCCTTGTTGCCTAGTAAGAGGTAATAAGAGAATAAATGGGCCTTAAGTGCCATGAGAGATGCTTGTGTAACAAGTATCATGTTTACCTAGGTCAGATGACCTGAAGGTGATAGCTACCTAAAAAGGTGGTAACAATGCTTAGTGGTGAGTCAAGGGTTTAAATACCCAAAACCATATGATTATGGCATTGAGTTTGTGAAGGGATGAGTATTACCAGTATTGAAATGAGGGACTGAGATCCTAATGTCTTATAAAGGCTGAGAAGTAACTGATGAAAACAGCACATGTTTCTTTGTAGCATTTGTCTTAATAAGTTATGTTTGAAAACTTGACTGATGCTAAAAGAATATGATAATGTACTTAATTAATCAAGTGAAATCTTTTCATGTAGTGCTCTGACCATAGATCCATCATCGTCAGTAGCTGGTGATGGTGAAATAGGTTTTCTTACGGGATCTCCTGGAGTTTGCATATTTTTGAATATGTGGGGGTCGATGGGAGAAAATATCCGTACATCCTAATGGAGGAATTGATGGAAGGTAAACATTAAACCTCTCAATACTTCTTTATATGTGCCGGGATGGATGTATCATGAATCTCCCGATGATGTTAATGCCGGATTGATGGAGGTAAACATGAAATCTCTCGATTGTGAAGAGAGTGCAGCTACCACTGTAGCTCTATAGTGAAGATGCAACTATACCATGGCAAGCTATGTAGCAGAGACACAAGATGTCCTGCATGTGATCTCGAACTGACTGAGATGTGGGAGGTCATGGAAGCCAACTCTTCCATTGACTTTGTATGGTACTAATTTTGACTTCGCAATGGTCGGTTGGAGTATGAGCGGTATACCTCATCTCCTCAGAACTTAAGTATGTTTGTAAAATGTAATCAACCGTGTAGCGTATTTGCATAAGATTGAAATATGAGAACCATTGGTTGATGTTATCTTGCTTAGCATGTCCTTGATACATAAATGTTACTTATGTTCTTTAATTCCGTATTGAATCATGATGCCTTATCAAGTTATAGATGAAATACTTGAATTGGAATGTTGCTCTAGTCTACATAAGTATTGATTTATCTGCTATTGAAATATATGATTCCACTATTTAGTTTATTTCTATTAAACTGCAATAAAAATGTTTTCGGCAGAGAGTTATATCTCTCACTAGGGAAATTTACAAATTGTCTCACCCTTGTGGGATCCAACTTTTTAGGTAGACGCAGACAAAGAGGTAGAAACTTTGTAACAGGGGAAGAACAATAGTAGTAGAAACAATAGGGACAAAACTGATATCCCTGGTGGGGACACTGGCTGTCAAGTTTTGTATATAAAGTCCTATGTGTCGTCTCTATACTCTCACGTCCTAGGAGTCAGTGGACAGTGTTCTTATAATCGATCTGAGATTTTGGCTCGAATGCCTCGAGGATTTTGTTACTTGTGCTTTTATCAAGGCAAAGTGATGTATATATATTCCTCGAGAAGAGATGGTACATGGAATGTATAATGTGGACCAATATGTAATTATAATACTTTGGTTATTATTTAAAGAGTTTTCTGGTACTAGATCTTTTCATAAATGGTTTTAAATTTTAGTGATTTTTAGTAATTCCACTGTTGATGAACCGCTTCTGTTTAAGTAAATCATGTTTTTATAAGTTGGATGTCACATTTGCATTCATTAAAAGAATAACGGGAAGCATTAAACATATCAATGAGGGTTTCTTTAGATAATTTATTCAATCTTACCTCACTTACCTCACCAATGTCATCACTAGTTGAGGCCATGAGATCAAGGTGGAATTCTCCCTCATTGGATCTACAATCACTATAACAAGACTCATCCCATGCGGCATGGGATGCATCCTTGCTTCTTCTTTCCTTCTTTTCATTCTTCTTGAACTTGTCATCTTGCTTGTTGTAACGAATTGAAACTTGGACATATTATCTTTTTGACCCTTTCCCCATGCTTTTCCTTTCTTTTTTATCCTCTTTGGCCTTTATGTTTAACTTTTGGAAATAATAGTGGTTTGCGGTGAATTTGATCACCATTTATGCCAGCGTGTGGGTTTATTGACAAATACCTTAGTAATATTTTTAATAAGGGTCTAATATGGAAATTTACCATTATTTGAGATAATCATAAAATAAATTTATTGTAGATCATTCCTTAGAATTTTGGAGCAAGGAATAGAAAAATGAATGAATAATGATGCTTTAAACATGGTAATGTGATATTGAATCATTTAATATGACAAATTGTGGTAATAATGGATAATTGGCCAAAATTCATAAAGGGAAGACTAACTGGTTAAAAATAAATTGAGATTCATTTTATTTGGGTTTGGGTTTGTCTTGGAGGCCAAGTTTCATAATTTTGGGATGATAATAATTATATTTAGGGAGGATGGGTTCCCAAGTTCCCACTGCTGTGGGCGACAAGGCGAAAGGGAAGGTGACGATGACGGTGTCCAGTCGGTCATCTTCCCTAGATCTCACAAGGAGGCTGGACTCCAGAAGGAGTGCAGTTCCTACTGACTCATCCATAGCTCATGTGGCCACTCGTAATGCAGATCAAGCTACAATCAACTTGCCGCTACAGTAGGAGGCCCTGAAACCTGTATCTACCGAGAATAAGATGAAGCGGATTGACGTCTTAACATTGGATGGTAAGATACCGTATCCAAGTAAGGAAGTGGAGGAGAATGCAAATAAATGGAATAAATGCCTTATCAGTTACATAGTTGATTTTTGGCCTGATATCTTCACATTCGCGAACCACTTCGATGAGATCTAGAGTACTCATGATCGCCTTGAGGTTTTTGATAAGGGTGAAGGTTTCTTTTGGTAAGATTTGATGATCTAGACAACCTGAAGCATGTGCTTGAAGGTGAATGGACTGTCATTTTTTTTTTAAGCCAGAGGGATCTTTTATTCATCCCACCCCTCTCTTGTGGGCAAAAACATCCAACCAGTACATCTCCTACTTATAACTTGCAGGTACCGCCCAAAAAACATCCCACAAAAAACCCAACAAAAAACCAACAAGCATAGCCACCAAAAAATCATCTCACCTTCTTCCTATACAAATGCACATAAGGAAAATTCCTTTTCTCCAAAATAACCATCCCACGAATACGTCTAGGAACTCTGTTGATGTCAGTGATAACTGACATGTGCGAGTATCTTCTTCCCCAATGACCAATAGCTCTAGGGATCGCATTTGCAGCCCTATGAATAAGTGATCCAGTAATGTAGCTTCTCTTCATCTCCGATCTCAACTCCTGGACTCGAGATCTGATTCTCCAAGGTTCCAACCCAGCATTCCAAAGGATATTAAAAACCTCCTCATTATCTATCTCAATGGACGAAATTCTCAGCATGAGATCATGTGTAACCTTTAACCCGACAATGCAAGCTTGTATATAAGCATCAATAAACTCTGTATCAGTAATCCAAGCAAAGAATATAGCACATGTCCGCATTATGATTCCGCACGATACCAGCAGCCCATCTTCTCTTATGCCCATCCGTGCACAAATCATAACCAATCGTTAGATTCATCTTAAGATTGAACAAATCAGGTTTTACCCATCTTAGCAACCGTATCTCTCTCAAAACAACCTTCGGTTCTTGTATGCCAGCAGCACGAAGCCTCTCATGGACATCATCCCGTATGATCACAGGGAATTGTTTCTGACTCATCTTAATGTTAACATAGTCGATAATCCTTTTCCATTCAAGATCAACATTCATGGATTTGTTGCCGTATCTGGCCGAGCATCTACATCTCCAAATGCTGTACGGAATCTGCAAAGAAACCTGTCCAATAATCCATTCATCAAACCGATTAGAACAACCCAAACCTGCCATCTTGATCAGCGACATGATATCCGCCGGAGCATCCTTGCCCATCATCTGAGAAAAAATAGACGATAGATGTATAGCCGTCTGACTATTGAAGAACAGATGTTTTGTCTCCTCCTCATGAGGGCTCGTACAACAATTACAACAGGATGCAAGAGAAATGCAGTAGCTCTGCTTGATATTATCATCCGTGGGAATGGCTTTCCTCACTATCTTCCACAACAGCGCACTTGCCTTAGGTGAGTCGAGCTTCCAAATCCTACCAAGATCAGTCATATCGACTGTCATAGGAGGTCTAAGAATCTGCTTAGCAGATTTGAGCGAGAAGGACCCATTCATCGTGGGACCCCATACTATTTTGTCATCTGAATCGGATAACCAAACACCCGATCTTCTTATAAATTCCATACCTTGATCGTTCACTAGGTGACTAATGGATTGCCAATCCCATCCAATGTTACTGCTCCAGAAATCTTTAACTAGAAAAGGAAGACGTCTATCACTAGAAAAGATAGCGTAATCCGAAAGTCTTACATCACACCAATTAGCATCCCAGAAGGAGACTTCTCCTCTACCAATAGCCCACCTGCAATGAGGGTACATCTTAGGGAACATATTCCAAATCATGTTCCAGAAAGGAGATGAGGTGCTACTAATCTTGAGATCGTACGGGTAATAAGCTGATCTACCACCATGGTTATTTGCATATTTTTTCCTGCAGAAAACCGCCCAAAGGGAATCACCATTTACTAGTTCCCAGCAAGCTTTAGCCGTAAAAGAATCATTGATCATTCTAAGTGACACAATATCAAGTCCACCTTCTTCTTTAGGCGTAGCAATCTTCTTCCACCCAACCCATGTTCTTCTCTTCTCATTTTTTCTGTCTGCCCATAGAAACTTGGAGAATTTCTGCTCCAACCTGTCCATGATACCTTCACACAATATCAATGGACTGTCATTGGTAGGTCGATCATACTCAAGAAGTGGACTCCAGGGGAGCAGCAGACTAGAGTGATTCTATCATATGTTCCTGTCTGGGTTGATATTAAAAACCTACCTATGGAGCTATGGGATATGAGGACCATCAACAGGATTGGGTCCTTCCTGGGTCATCCTGTGAAGATGGATGATGCTATTGTTAATCTAGAACGTCTAGATATGGCAAGGATTCAAGTTCTTATGAAGAATGATGCTAGATATCTGAAGAGCTTAACTCTGAGAAGTTGAGGCGAACCGTTTGAACAAACCATCATTAACTAAGTGGAAGCGATTATTAGCAATGAATTACTGAAAATCACTAAAAATTAAAACCTTTTTCAAAGAGATCCAATTCCAGGAAACTCTTAACAACAAGAACCAAAGTAGTACATGTACATACCATGTACCGTCTCTTCTCAAGGATTACATACATCAATTGCTTTATTAAGTCTACTCATGAGCAATACACAACCTTGAGGCATTTAAATCAAAATCTCAGATTGATTATGAAAACACTAAGTATAGACTCCAAGGACTTGAGAGTACAGAGACGACACATCAGACTCTTATCTATAAGACATGATAGTCAGTATCTCCACCTGAGATGTTACTGTTGTCCTTGATGCTGATGTCCTTTCCCTATAGTATGGTTCTTACCTCCTCGTCCTCGTCCACCTAAAAATGTTGGATCCCACGGGGGTGAGACAATTGAAAATTGTCCCAGCGAGAGATATAACTCTCCGCCAGAAACATTATTATTGTAGTTTAATAGAATAAAATTGATCAGGGGATAAGCAGTTTAGAACATTCTCATATTTTAAAGCATTGCAGCTATCAATGATAAAACAATAATTCATCTATTCACTTTATAAGGAATATGAAGAACATGTATATCATTTATCCATGTTACTGTATCAACATCCCTAGCTTATCCTAAGATACTCATTATCATGGTATATCATCCATGAACCATTCTCATTTCTGTCTGTTGACCTTAGCCAATCTGTTAGCCAGATATTGGATTGTTCCATTCATGTGAGTATACATCATCATACTCTGCCCAGGCATTAGACCATGCCAATTCTGTAACATCCCTGACCTGGGTTATGTTCTAACCTCAGGAGTTTTGCTTAACAAAGTTGATTATATGTTTGTACTTATCCTGTGAAAGGTAATTAAGGATCTTGAGGAACTTATATTTCAATTTCAGTCCTTTTTGAATAATGTTGAAACATTGTTTTGTTAACTTTGGACTAAAGTGCAAATTACCCAAGTGGAGGGTTTAAATTGCAAATTGTGCATGATAATAAGTTCCTCATGTGTTGAAGCATCATGAGAATGAAGATGATGCAGAGGTATGCCTTGTGATATCCTGAATACCAAGAAAGTGTTAATAAAGCAACGTTTGTGCATTAAAACCTAGTTTTGGTGTAAAGTGCAATTTAACCAAATCTAGGGTTCAACATGCAAATACCACCTCTAGTGGATCCCTAATAATTCTTGGCATCAAGTAGAGAAAATAAAATGAGAGGTTCATCTCATTTGAATTAAGTTGGAGGAGAGAGAATCTTGACATTAAAATAATCAAGATTTAAGCATATATGGAACTTTAATTTAATTTAATGCAAAAAGAAATAAATTAATTGAGGGGCCCTTCAACCAAAAGTTGAGGGATGATTTTGTAAGGTGTTGGAAGAGCTTGTGCCTTGATATGGCACAAAAATATCTTGGTTGAGTGGAGGCAAACTCATAATATCATAATAAAAAGTAATATCCACTAAAAGTTGGATATTAATATAAAACTCTTTAAGGTGCTTAATTTCTTTTCCATTAATCCTTGGATAATGAAGAGATTTTGCAAGAGTTTGAAGGTGGTTTTGTGGCCAAGAAATGGAGGAGGATTTGGGGGAAATAATTATGGAATTTAAGGAAAATAATTTCATTTTCTCTTTCATTGAAAACCCATATACATATCATATATGTATATCTTTTCCAATAACATATAGGGAACGTTTCCTTAGTCTTTTCCCTTTCATTTTTGCTTTGGCCGACCAAGGAAGAGCCCAGGAGCAGGAGAAGGACGAACACAACCTGTAGGTAAGGTTTGACCATCTTCTACCTTGGATTCATGGTGAAAACCCTTAAAAATGATTGATTCTTGGTTTTCTTCACTCGATTTCCAATTCTAGCCAACTTGTTCATCCAAAAGCTCAAGAACGAACCTTGGATAGTTTCTGGAGCTCCATCCACCATTGGAGCCGTGGATCTTGAAGCTTGGAACTCAGGTTTGAGGCGGGTTTTATAACTTAAACCCATAATCATTGCTATTGCATCAATTCTCTATGCTTTGTTGATTGATTTCTTCAATTTGATACACTCTTGTTTCTTTGCTGCAATTTCCATCAAGAACGGTTGCTGTTCTTGGCTGCACGAAGGAAGATGATGATGACATCATCATAATCAAGCACCTCACCAAATATCTTGGGAGAAAACGGTTTCATAGGTTGGGACCAAACGGTTTGGTGACCAAACGGTTTGCAAACCGTTTGGTGGAAAACGGTTTCAAAACCGTTTGAAGGAGTTGACCAAGGGTTGACCGTTTGAGAATATTGTTCCTAATTATGTATGATAATGACCCACCAAATTTTAGGGGTTAACTCCAAAGGAATCATAGGTTGAAGGCCAATCAATTAGGAAAATCGAATTGAATTAAGTGCTGATTTTTCAATCTGATTAACCTGACCTTTTTGGGAAAACGGTTTCAAAACCATTTGAGTGTGTTGACCAAACGTTGAAAGTTTGGGATTCCTGTTCCTAACTATGTTGGTTAATGACCCACCAAATTTGAGGGTTTAAATCCCAATGAATCGTGAGTTGAAGGCTATTCAATTGGGCAAACCCTAATTGAAAACAGTGCTGAAATTCCAATGAGTTAAGTTGAGATTTTGGGTTGATTAGCCCAAACGGTTTCAAGACCGTTTGGGGATCACCCAAACGGTCTCAAGACCGTTTGGGGATCACCCCAAGACCGTTTGGAGGTCTGGGGTCAAGTATAGTTGACCAATTGAAGGTCCAAAGGTACTAAATCATATTGCAATGTATTGCTGATTTGTTGATCAACTCGATAGACCAATCCATGATGATTTTTCACTAGAATCCAAAGGTTGGATGAGCCAAACGGTCTCAAGACCATTTGGAGCTCATCCAAACGGTCTCAAGACCGTTTGGTGATCACCCAAGACCGTTTTGAGGTCTAGGGTTGAGTATGGTTAGGTGTTTGAAGGTCTAAAGGTACCAAGTTGATCTCCAGTAAATTGCTGAATTGGTGAGCACTTCAATGAACCAAACCCTAATTGGATAGCTTGGTTTTGAGTCATATGATGGGAAAACGGTCTCAAGACCGTTTGGAGGTCATCCAAACGACCTCAAGACCGTTTGGGGTCAGGTCATATCCAATTTGGTTGGTGGTTCAATAGTTTTGAAATGACTAGTTACACATTGATGAATATTGAATGTTCATCAATTCTAAACCCTAATTCAATTGAATCAAACCCTAATTGATGATCAATTGAGGGTCAATTGAGGGTCAAATTAGTTGAAGCTTAACCTCTTTAACTCAATTGAAGTATGGTGATAGGTCCAATTGAAGATTGGTTATAAGAATTCAATGATTGAAGGAATCAACATTGAAAACCCTAATTTAATGTGATTGGTGGAGACCATTTTTGGTCCTTGCGGTTTTGAGGTGGTTTGGACCAAACGGTCTCAAGACCGTTTGAGTCCAAATGGTCTCAAGATCGTTTGGGACCAAACGGTCTCAAGACCGTTTGGGACCAAACGATCCCAAACCAGTTGAGGCTCAAACAATTTCAAATGCTACATTACTAAATGGAATCACTAGTTTGTTCAAGATCATTTGAGGTCAAAGATTCCAAGATCACTTGGAAGGTAATCAACCAAATTGTATGAACTCTCAAAATGGGTGAGGGTCAATGGTTTAAGTAATCAATCACATGATGTAATTCAAGGGAAATTGAGCTCTAATGACCTTGGTATAATGACATATCTTATGATGTCAATTCTCTTAAAGATTGAGTTGACTTAACCTAATCAAGGTTATAGGAAACATCATCTTATAGAAGATGAGAGAGGAGACTTCCTACATGAATGATAATCATGTAGTGGATTTCCAATATGAATGAATATCTAATTAGGGTATGATCCTTCATAGTGAGATCATGAAACTCTAATTATGAAGGTTAACGAAACATAACCCTAATTGAGGGCATCGATAGGTGAAATTCTAATACATGATGATGGTATGATCTTCATTCATAATAATGACATGATAAACCTTAATTCAAGGTACTTTGATGATTACTCTTACTTAGGGTGAATAGTAAACCCTAATTATGAGATACTGGAAATAGACCCTAATTCAGGGTGATGTAATGTGAATAGTAAACCCTAATTCTGGGTTATACTTTATATCATGAAGCTCTAAGGTTGGATAATGAAATGATAAGTCATTAGTCCTAATTGAGCTAAAGGGGATGATTAACCCTAATTGATATGAAAAGGGAACCCTAACCCTGGTAAGGGCACAGTGGTGAAACCCTTGTATAGTAATGTTATCATTGTTTTGCATTATGCTTATATGAAATTGATGTGTTTGTTATCATCTGTACTAATCATCCAGGTTTTATGAGATATTGAACATATCCAGGTATGAGCTATGATGCCTTGTGTATTGAAAGCACTTTATGAATTTTATAAGAAATGATATGCTATGTTGCCTAGTGAAAGGTAACAAAAGAGATTGATAGGCTTTAAGAGCCATATAAAATACCTGCAATTTAATACATGATTACATTATCAGATGATTTGATGGCATTAAGTTACCTACTAAAGTGGTAACATGTGTTTTGATAATTTAAGGGTTTGAACACCCATATTCTTCAATCATGATGATGAGATGATAAGGGATTGAGATCCCAATGTTAGCAAAGTTGTGAAATGAACTTGATAGAAAGAGTACTCATTCTTTATAGCAAATGTTATAATGTTATATGATTGACAACATGCCTGATGCTAAAAGAATGGTGTAATGTACTTAAATAATCAAGTGAAATGATATCATGTAGAGCCCTGACCATAGATCCATCATCCTCAGCAGTTAGGTGATGGTGAAATAGGTTTTCCTAAGGGAACTCCTGGAGAGCATACTTTTGAGTATGTGGGGGTAATGGGCGTGAATATCCTTACACCCTAATGAAGGAATTGATGTGAGAATAACATTAAATCTCTCAATCCTTCATTATATGTATATGTCGGGATGATGTATCACTAATCTCCCGATGATGATGTTAATGCCGAATCGATATGAGATAAACAAGAAATCTCTCGATTGCGTAGAGAGTACAGCATGCCACTGTAACTCTAATAGCGAAGTTGCCAGTATACCCTGGAAAGCTATATTTATAACAGAGACACAAGATGTCTTGCATGTTGTTCCTCACACTGACTGAGGAGGATGAGGTCATGGAAATCCGACTCTTCTGATGACCTATGTATGGTACCGATTTCGATTTCGCAATGGTCGGTTGGAGTATGAGCGGTATACCTCATCTCCTCAGGGCATAAGTATGTTTGTAAAATGTAATCAGCCATGTAGCATATTTGCTTAGGGTTGAACTATGAGAAACAATGATTGATGATGCATTGTTTATAATGTCCTAGTTGGATAAATAATATACATGTTCTTCATATTCCTTATTAAATGAATGACTTGATGCTTAGTCAAGTTACAATTGAAATGATTGCATAAAGATTACTTCTCTACTTAGCTTAATCATTGAATTACCTGCTGCTGAATACTCATAATTCTACTGCTCAGTGTTATTTTATTATTTGCAATAACAATGCTTCTGGCGAAGAGTTATAACTCTTGTTGGGACAATTTTCAATTGTCTCACCCACTTGGGATTAAAATTTTAGGTAGACGCCAAGAAAGAAGAAATCCCTCAGTGGGCGAGCAGCAGCAGCAACATCATCAAGGACAACAGTGATCCTCAGGTGGAGACACTGTTTGTCAAGTCCTGTATATATAGAAAGAGTTCTATGTGTCATCTCTGTACTCTCAGGTCCTAGGAGTCAGTAGATGGTTTAATATAGATATGATATTTTTGGCTTAATGCCTCGAGTTTTTGTATACTGCTCATGTACAGTTTAACAGGGCAGTCAATGTTATGACTCTCGAGATGAATTGATACAGAGATGTACTGATGAATCAGTTTGTAAATAACTTATCGTGTTTCTTTATGAAAGAGTTTTATTGTTTGTGGATCTCTTTACAAAAGTTTTAATTTTTAGTGATTTTCAGTAATTCCGCTGCTAATGATTCGCTTCCGCATTCGTTGATCTCGTTTTTCAGAGACATACGTCACAATTAGGTGGTATCAGAGCTCTAGGTTCGCTGAGTCTACAGAGACATAGGACTAGGGTTGTTGAGTCTGTTCTAGTGTCTTCCAGTCTATCTGATAGTGTCTTCTGCTCATATAGGAGGAGAAGAGAAAACTAAAGATGTCTGGATCACATGATGAATATGTTGCTGAAAGTAGTGTCACTGCACCCAGAGGAGGTGCAAGAGACCAAGGAAGGGAGGAGCATGTGCCTGAACCGCCCCAGTTCAATCAAGCTGACATGGGGAATCCAGCCTTCCAAGCCATGTTCAGGCAGTTTATGGCAGCTATGACCCACATGGCGGATAGAATGCCAGTACCTGCACCCAGGGCACCACCCCATGATGAAAGACATGGTGCCGGCAAGACTTTTGAAAGGCTAAAGAGGGTAGGAGCCTTAGAGTATGCTGGGACAGCTGACCCAGCAGATGCTGACATGTGGCTAATTGAACTAGAGAAGGCCTTTAGAATCCTTAACATCCCATAAGCTGAGAAGGTCAGACATGTTGTGTACCTTCTTAAAGGGAGTGTTGGTCACTGGTGGACCATTGAGGAGGGGAAAAGGCCTGGTGTGGAGATCGAATGGGAAGTATTTCAATGAGAATTTGTTAATATATACTTTCCTAAGACCTTTCTGGATGAGAAAATCTCTCAATTTGAGAGGTTAAGACAAGGACCAATGAACATTAGCGAGTACGAGGCTAAGTTCATGGAACTTTTGCGGTTCTAACCGCATATGGCAACCACAGATGAAGAAAGGATTCAGCGATTTGAAAAGGGATTAAACGCTGAGTTGACCACCCCTGTATTTGCTATGGAGAACAGGGAAAGATTTGCTACTTTTGTGGAGTCTGTCAGAAGAGTAGAGAGGTCTGTGACAGAGAAGCGACAGACCAGGGACAAGAAGGCATACCCTCAGTTCCAAGGATCTTCATCCAAAGGTTTCAAGAAACCGAGGTTTTCTGCACCAATGGCACCACCTAGATTCAATACCCAGACACAATGGACGTCAAATAGGGGTAGAGGACGAAGTTTACCACCAGAAAGAGCTCACAGCTCAGCATCTGTATCAGTTACAGGACCATCCAGACCACAGCAGGGGATCAGAAGCTATTTTATATGTGGAAAGATGGGGCATCTGATGAAGGATTGCAGAGCCCGAGAGGCAAGTGTGACTCAACCTCAAAGGCACAATCAGCAAGGTCCTCAGAGGAGACAGTTCCTAGGTGGAGCCAGAGGACGTGGACAAGCGTCACAAGCTGGATCATCAACACCAAGTAATCGAGCATCGAATCAACCGTAGGCAACAGTGAGATTCTATGCAATGATTCCGCCTGATGCAGTAGTCAACCCTCGGGTTGTGACAGGTCAGATGAAGTTGTTTTATTCTGATATGTCTACATACTGCATCATATCTGTTTTAATTGATCCGGGTGCTACACATTCCTTTATCACTCGAAGAGTGATTCTTGACTGCAACATGACTATAAGTCATAGGGCAGAGAGTTTGAAGTTGGAAACTCCTTTGATGGGATCTGCTGTGTTGTGGGAAGTATGTTCTCCCTGCACTCTTTTCTTTTCCGAGCATCGCATTCAAGTGGATCTTATACCACTTGAGATGCACGGGTTCGATGTAATCCTTGGGATGGATACCTTAGAAAGGTATAAGGTTGTCTTGGATTGTGAATCCAAGCAAGCTGTGTTCACAGATGATAGTGACACATGGATCTTTCAGGGAGATAGAAAGATCCTTCCAACCTGTCTTGTGTCAGCTATGGTAGCTGAGAAGCTGATGAGGCAAGGATGTTATGCATTCTTGGCCCATGTGGTAGATACCACTATGGAAAGTTCCAATCCTGCTGAAGTTCCTATAGTCAGGGAATTTGAAGATGTATTTCCTGAAGAACTTCCAGGTGTTCCTCCGCCCCGAGAGATTGATTTTGAAATTAATCTAATCCCGGATACACAACCTATAGTACAAACACCGTATAGGATGGCGCCTGCTGAGATGGCTGAACTCAAAAAAACAACTGTAAGAGTTGCTTGAGAAGGGATTCATCTGACCAAGAACTTCACCCTGGGGTGCTCCGGTCCTCTTTGTTAAAAAGAAGGATGGATCGATGTGGTTATGCATTGATTACAGGCAGTTAAATAAAGTAACAATAAAGAATAAGTATCCTTTGCCAAGGATTGATGATCTCTTTGATCAGTTGCGTGGTGCAACTGTCTTCTCAAAGATAGATCTGAGGTCGGGATATCATCAGCTGCGTATTAAGGAAGATGACATACCTAAGTCTGCTTTTAGGACAAGGTATGGTCACTATGAGTTCACAGTTATGTCGTTTGGACTAACTAATGCACCAGCTGCATTTATGGAACTCATGAATAGAATATTTCGACCTTTTCTCGATCAGTGTGTAGTCGTCTTCATAGATGACATCTTGATCTACAGTAGAGATGCTCATCAGCATGAGCAGCATCTTCGTCAGGCTCTAACTTTGCTAAGAGAGCATGAGTTATATGCTAAGTTTAGCAAGTGTGAGTTTTGGTTACTAGAAGTTTCTTTTCTTGGACACGTAATATCTACTTCAGGTATACGTGTTGACCCTAAAAAGGTAGAATCTATCCTGCAATGGGAGCAACCAAAGACACCAACGGAGATTCGCAGTTTCTTAGGGTTGGCAGGCTATTATATGAGGTTCATCAAGAACTTCAGTTCCATAGCTTTACCCTTGACTAAGTTGACTAGGAAGGATGTTTCTTTTGTTTGGAATGATAAGTGTCAGCAATCATTCCAGTTGTTGAAGGAAAGACTAACAAGTGCACCTGTGCTGGTGCTACCTGAGCAAGGGAAAGGGTATATAGTTTTCTGTGATGCTTCTAAGAATGGTCTAGGATGTGTGTTAATGCAAGATAAACAAGTCATTTCTTTTGCTTCCCGAAAGCTTAAGAAACATGAGGAGAATTATCCGACACACGATTTAGAACTAGCTGCTGTAGTCCATGCCTTGAAGATCTGGAGACATTATCTCTATGGAGAGACATTCCAGATTTTCACAGATCATAAAAACCTAAAGTATATCTTTTCTCAGCATGAACTTAACATGAGGCAACGCCGCTGGATGGAATTAATCAAAGACTACGATTTTACAATTGATTATCATCCAGGGAAAGCCAATGTGGTTGCTGATGCATTAAGTAGAAAATCAGCAACACCAGCTCTAGATAAAGCACAGTTGAACTCTTTGATGTGCTCTAGGAGGGATATGCTTATCTCTCTAAGGAAAGACAATGTACAGTTAAAAGTATCATTGTTATCTGGGTTGTTAGCTGAAATGCACATAAAACCTACTCTGAGACAACAGATTAAGGAGGCACAACAAGCTGATGCTATAGTTCAGCAGATTAGATCAGAGTATGGTAGTGAGAAACGAGAAGGTTTCTATGATTCAGATGATCAGGTAGCCTGTTATCATGGTAGAATGATAGTACCTGATGCTGATAACTTAAGAAAGTTAGTCCTGGAAGAAGCTCATTCTTCTATGTATGTTATGCATCCAGGAAGCACCAAGATGTATCATAATTTGAAAGATATGTATTGGTGGCCTGGTTTAAAGAAGGATGTTGCCAAGTTTGTTATGCGGTGTCCAGTGTGTCAACAGGTTAAAGCTGAACACCAAAAGCCTGCAGGAACATTGCAGCCTTTGCCCATACCACAGTGGAAGTGGGATCATGTAACAATGGATTTTGTGGTTGGTTTACCCAGAACAGCCAAAGGTCATGATTCCATCTGGGTAATAGTTGATAGGTTTACAAAGACAGCACACTTCTTACCTGTCAAAACAACCTATTCTATTGAGAAGTTGGCACAGTTATATGTAGATGAAATAGTGCGGCTGCATGGAGTCCCAGTTACTATTGTATCTGATAGAGGTCCCAAGTTCACGAGTCATTTTTGGGAGCGACTTCATAAAGCCTTAGGCACACAGTTAAGGTTTAGTACAGCCTTTCATCCCCAGACTGATGGACAGTCAGAAAGGACTATACAAACCTTGGAGGACTTGCTTAGGGCATGTGTCCTTCAGTTTGTGGGAAGTTGGGATCTACATCTGAGCTTCATAGAGTTTTCCTACAACAATAGCTATCAACATAGCATTGACATGGCACCTTATGAAGCTTTGTATGGTAGACGTTGTAGATCTCCCCTATGTTGGTATGAAACTGGTGAATATCAACTTTTGGGTCATGATCTTATGCAGCAGACCACTGAGAAGATTAAAATAATACAACAACAGTTAAAGACTGCACAGGATAGGAAGAAATCCTATGCTGACAAGTGTCGTAGACCTTTAGAATTCCAGGTTGGAGACAGAGTGTACCTCAAGGTCTCACCTTGGAAGGGAGTTCTTAGGTTCGGAAGGAAAGGAAAGTTAGCTCCTAGATTTATGGGGCCTTATCCAATCATTGAACGAATTGGAAAGGTACCTTATAAACTAGAGTTACCACCTGAGTTGCACAAGTTGCACCCAGTGTTCCACATTTCCATGTTAAGGAAATGTCATCCTGACACAGAATTAGTTCTGCAGCCTATGGAAGTAGAATTGAATGATGATATATCCTATGTTGAAGGACCTATGTTGATTCTTGACAGAAGAATCAAAAAGCTTAAAAAGAAAGACATTAGTCTTGTAAAAGTCCTCTGGAATCATCGTGGCGTTGAAGAAGCTACATGGGAACTAGAGGAAGAAATGAGGAGGAAATACCCTACTCTTTTCTCTTAAAATGTTTTGTTAATGATTTCGGGGACGAAATCCTTATAAGGGGTGGATAATTTGTAACATCCCTGACCTGGGTTATGTTCTAACCTCAGGAGTTGTGCTTGACAAAGTTGATTATATGTTTGTACTTATCCTGTGAAAGGTAATTAAGGCTCTTGAGGAACTTATATTTCAATTTCAGTCCTTTTTGAATAATGTTGAAACATTGTTTTGTTAACTTTGGATTAAAGTGCAAATTACCCAAGTAGAGGGGTTAAATTGCAAATTGTGCATGATAATAAGTTCCTCATGTGTTGAAGCATCATGAGAATGAAGATGATGCAGAGTTATGCCTTGTGATAGCCTGAATACTAAGAAAGTGTTAATAAAGCAATGTTTGTGCATTAAAACCTAGTTTTGGTGTAAAGTGCAATTTAACCAAATCTAGGGTTCAACATGCAAATACCACCTCTAGAGGATCCCTAATAATTCTTGGCATCAAGTAGAGCAAATAAAATGAGAGGTTCATCTCATTTGAATTAAGTTGGAGGAGAGAGAATCTTGACATTAAAATAATCAAGATTTAAGCATATATGGAACTTTAATTTAATTTAATGCAAAAAGAAATAAATTAATTGAGGGGCCCTTCAACCAAAAGTTGAGGGATGATTTTTTAAGGTGTTGGAAGAGCTTGTTCCTTGCTATGGCACAAAAATATCTTGGTTGAGTGGAGGCCAACTCATAATATCATAATAAAAAGTAATATCCACAAAACGTTGGATATTAATATAAAACTCTTTAAGGTGCTTAATTTCTTTTCCATTAATCCTTGGATAATGAAGAGATTTTGCAAGAGTTTGAAGGTGGTTTCGTGGCCAAGAAATGGAGGAGGATTTGGGGGAAATAATTATGGAATTTAAGGAAAATAATTTCATTTTTGCTTTCATTGAAAACCCATATACATATCATATATGTATATCTTTTCCAATAACATATAGGGAACGTTTCCTTAGTCTTTTCCCTTTCATTTTTGCTTTGGCCGACCAAGGAAGAGTCCAGGAGAAGGAGAAGGACGAACACAACCTGTAGGTAAGGTTTGATCATCTTCTACCTTGGATTCATGGTGAAAACCCTAAAACAATGATTGATTCTTGGTTTTCTTCACTCGATTTCCAATTCTAGCCAACTTGTTCATCCAAAAGCTCAAGAACGAACCTTGGATAGTTGCTGGAGCTCCATCAACCATTAGAGACTTGGATCTTGAAGCTTGGAGCTCAGATTTCAGGCGGGTTTTATAACTTAAACCCATAATCATTGCTATTGCATCAATTCTCTATGCTTTGTTGATTGATTTCTTCAATTTGATACACTCTTGTTTCTTTGCTGCAATTTCCATCAAGAACGGTTGCTGTTATTGGGTGCACGAAGGAAGATGATGATGAAATCATCATAAGAAATCACCTCACCAAATATCTTGGGAGCAAACGGTTTCATAGGTTGGGACCAAACGGTTTCACCAAACCGTTTGGTGACCAAACGGTTTGCAAACCGTTTGGTGGAAAACGGTTTCAAAACCGTTTGAAGGGGTTGACCAAGGGTTGACCGTTTGGGAATATTGTTCCTAATTATGTATGCTAATGACCCACCCAATTTTAGGGGTTAACTCCAAAGGAA
Source organism: Alisma plantago-aquatica (assembly GCA_963693085.1). Taxonomy (NCBI): domain Eukaryota; kingdom Viridiplantae; phylum Streptophyta; class Magnoliopsida; order Alismatales; family Alismataceae; genus Alisma; species Alisma plantago-aquatica. The sequence goes on along the minus strand of OY856415.1, from coordinate 551,264,600 downwards.
TCATAGGTTGAAGGCCAATCAATTAGGCAAATTGAATTGAATTAATTGCTGATTTTTCAATCTGATTAACCTGACCTTTTTGGGAAAACAGTTTCAAAACCGTTTGAGTGTGTTGACCAAACGTTGATCGTTTGGTATTCCTGTTCCTAACTATGTTGTTTAATGACCCACCAATTTTGAGGGATTAAATCCCAAGGAATCGTGAGTTGAAGGCTATTCCATTGGGCAAACCCTAATTGAAAACAGTGCTGCAATTCCAATGAGTTAAGTTGAGATTTCGGGTTGATTAGCCCAAACGGTTTCAAGACCGTTTGGGGATCACCCAAACGGTGTCAAGACCGTTTGGGGATCACCCCAAGACCGTTTGGAGGTCTGGGGTCAAGTATAGTTGACCAATTGAAGGTCCCAAGGTACTAAATCATATTGCAATGTATTGCTGATTTGTTGATCAACTCGATAGACCAATCCATGATGATTTTTCACTAGAATCCAAAGGTTGGATGAGCCAAACGGTCTCAAGACCGTTTGGAGCTCATCCAAACGGCCTCAAGACCGTTTTGTGGTCACCCAAGACCGTTTGGAGGTCTAGGGTTGAGTATGGTTAGGTGTTTGAAGGTCTAAAGGTACCAAGTTGATCTGTAGTAAATTGCTGAATTGGTGAGCACTTCAATGAACCAAACCCTAATTGGATAGCTTGGTTTTGAGTCATATGATGGGCAAACAGTCTCAAGACCGTTTGGAGGTCATCCAAACGACCTCAAGACCGTTTGGGGTTAGGTCATATCCAATTTGGTTGGTGGTTCAATAGTTTTGAAATGACTAGTTACACATTGATGAATATTGAAGGTTCATCAATTCTAAACCCTAATTCAATTGATTCAAACCCTAATTGATGATCAATTGAGGGTCAATTGAGGGTCAAATTAGTTGAAGCTTAGCCTGTTTAACTCAATTGAAGTATGGTGATAGGTCCAATTGAAGACTGGTTATAAGAATTCAATGATTGAAGGAATCAACATTGAAAACCCTAATTTAATGTGATTGGTGGAGACCATTTTTGGTCCTTGCAGTTTTGAGGTGGTTTGGACCAAACGGTCTCAAGACCGTTTGAGTCCAAATAGTCTCAAGATCATTTGGGACCAAACGGTCTCAAGACCGTTTGGGACCAAACGATCCCAAACCGGTTGAGGCTCAAACAGTTTCAAATGCTACATTACTAAATGGAATCACTAGTTTGTTCAAGATCATTTGAGGTCAAAGATTCCAAGATCATTTGGAAGGTAATCAACCAAATTGTATGAACTCTCAAAGTGGGTGAGGGTCAATGGTTTAAGTAATCAATCACATGATGTAATTCAAGGGAAATTGAGCTCTAATGACCTTGGTATAATGACATATCTTATGATGTCAATTCTCTTCAAGATTGAGTTGACTTAACCTAATCAAGGTTAAAGCAAACATCATCTTATATAAGATGAGAGAGGAGACTTCCTACATGAATGATAATCATGTAGTGGATTTCCAATATTAATGAATATCTAATTAGGGTATGATCCTTCATAGTGAGATCATGAAACTCTAATTATGAATGTTAACGAAACATAACCCTAATTGAGGGCATCGATAGGTGAAATTATAATACATGATGATGGTATGATCTTCATTCATAATAATGACATGATAAACCTTAATTCAAGGTACTTTGATGATTACTCTTACTTAGGGTGAATAGTAAACCCTAATTATGAGATGCTGGAAATAGACCCTAATTCAGGGTGATGTAATGTGAATAGTAAACCCTAATTCTGGGTTATACTTTATATCATGAAGCTCTAAGGTTGGATAATGAAATGATAAGTCATTAGTCCTAATTGAGCTAAAGGGGATGATTAACCCTAATTGATATGAAAAGGGAACCCTAACCCTGGTAAGGGCACAGTGGTGAAACCCTTGTATAGTAATGTTATCATTGTTTTCCATTATACTTATATGAAATTGATGTGTTTGTTATCATCTGTACTAATCATGCAGGTTTTATGAGATATTGAACATAGCCAGGTATGAGCTATGATGGCTTGTGTATTGAAAGCACTTTATGAGTTTTATAAGAAATGATATGCTATGTTGCCTAGTGAAAGGTAACAAAAGAGATTGATAGGCTTTAAGAGCCATATAAAATACCTGCAAATTAATACACGATTACATTGTCAGATGATTTGATGGCATTAAGTTACCTTCTAAAGTGGTAACATGTGTTTTGATAATTTAAGGGTTTGAACACCCATATTCTTGAATCATGATGATGAGATGATAAGGGATTGAGATCCCAATGTTAGCAAAGCTGTGAAATGAACTTGATAGAAAGAGTACTCATTCTTTATAGCAAATGTTATAATGTTATATGATTGACAACATCCCTGATGCTAAAAGAATGTTGTAATGTACTTAAATAATCAAGTGAAATGATATCATGTAGAGCCCTGACCATAGATCCATCATTGTCAGCAGTTAGGTGATGGTGAAACAGGTTTTCCTAAGGGAACTCCTGGAGAGCATACTTTTGAGTATGTGGGGGTAATGGGAGTGAATATCCTTACACCCTAATGAAGGAATTGATGTGAGAATAACATTAAATCTCTCAATCCTTCATTATATGTATATGCCGGGACGATGTATGACTAATCTCCCGATGATGATGTTAATGCCGAATCGATGTGAGATAAACAAGAAATCTCTCGATTGCGTAGAGAGTACAACATGCCACTGTAACTCTAATAGAGAAGTTGCCAGTATACCCTGGAAAGCTATATTTATAACAGAGACACAAGATGTCTTGCATGTTGTTCCTCACACTGACTGAGGAGGATGAGGTCATGGAAATCCGGCTCTTCTAATGACCTATGTATGGTACCGATTTCAATCTCGCAATGGTCGGTTGGAGTATGAGCGGTATACCTCATCTCCTCAGGGCATAAGTATGTTTGTAAAATGTAATCAGACATGTAGCATATTTGCTTAGGGTTGAAGTACGAGAAACAATGATTGATGATGCATTGTTTATAATGTCCTAGTTGGATAAATAATATACATGTTCTTCATATTCCTTATTAAATGAATGACTTGCTGCTTAGTCAAGTTATAATTGAAATGATTGCAAAAAGATTACTTCTGTACTTAGCTTAATCATTGAATTACCTGTTGTTGAATACTCATAATTCTAATGCTCAGTGTTATTCTATTATTTGCAATAACAATGCTTCTGGCGAAGAGTTATAACTCTCACTGGGACAATTTTCAATTGTCTCACCCCCGTGGGATTAAAATTTTAGGTAGACGTCGAGAAAGAAGAAATCCCTCAGTGGGCGAGCAGCAGCAGCAACAACAGCAAGGACAGCAGTGATCCTCATGTGGAGACACTGTTTGTCAAGTCCTGTATATATAGAAAGAGTCCTATGTGTCGTCTCTGTACTCTCAGGTCCTAGGAGTCAGTAGATGGTTTAATATAGATCTGAGATTTTTGGCTTAATGCCTCGAGTTTTTGTATACTGCTCATGTACAGTTTAACATGGCAGTCAATGTTATGACTCTCGAGATGAATTGATACAGAGATGTACTGATGAATCAGTTTGTAAATAACTTATCGTGTTTCTTTATGAAAGAGTTTTACTGTTTGTGGATCTCTTTACAAAAATTTTATTTTTTAGTGATTTTCAGTAATTCCGCTGCTAATGATTCACTTCCTCATTCGTTGATCTCATTTTTCTGAGACAGACGTCACAAATTCTATGCAAACCTTCCAGGCATTAGACTATGCAAATCCTGTGCATACATTCCAGGAATTGGACTATGCCAATCCTGTGCAAACCTTCCAGGCATTAGACTATGCCAATCCTGTGCAAACCTTCCAGGCATTAGACAATGTCAATCCTGTGCAAACATTCCAAGCATTGGACTATGCCAATCCTATGCAAACATTCCAGGCATTGGACTATGCCAATCCTGTGACATTTTTCGAGGTATTGGGTTATGACCAATCCTGTGATATTATTCTAGGTATTGGGCTATGACTAATCTTGTGCAATTATTCTAGGCATTGGGTTATGACCAATCCTGTGACATTATTCCAGGTATTGGGTTATGACCAACCATGTGACATTATTCTAGTTATTGGGTTATGACCAATCCTGTGCATCATCACTGAATACCACATCACCTTTACTAGGTATTAAACCTTGGCCAAGTCATCATACTTATTCACATCCTTTATGTATTTCAAGTATTCCTCTTATCTCCTTTAAGCTTATTCAAAACACTATAGCCCTTATTTGGCTATAAACAATAAGAATGCATGATTCATATTTCATTATTATTATTATTGTATCCATTTATTATTATTATTATTATGTTACTAAGTTTCCATTTCCTAGTTTACTTGAACATTATCATTGCTTTCATGATACTTTTATATACATCTCATTACCTCTCACTAGGCAACAACTATCCACATGGCTCACAAGGCCCATCAAACATCTTGTCACCTCTCACTAGGCAACAACCATTCACATGGCTCACAAGGCCCATTAAACATCTTGTCACCTCTCACTAGGCAACAACTATTAGGGTTAGAGTTTTCCCTTTATAGCCGAAAAGGTTTCATGTTCATATTATTAATTCAAACCCTAATTCATTGCTCCACACATCCAGGAGCATACATTGATATCATAAGTATTCAATTATACTTATTTATTCTCATCTTTTATCGGTAAATGATAATCATCACAAAGTGTGAGTTTCTCTCTCATCTTCTCTAGGATAATGATTACATCATACTTTGTTATCTTGGCTTAACCCTTTTTTCAAGGTATGTTAGCCTACAATTATTAAAGTGCATCACATATTAATGTGATAATTATCATAACACACTTCATGTGTTACTCATCCAAGTATATTTGATTTAGCGTACATCAATGTGTATCAACCTTAAGGTGTTGAATGGGATATCTATCATATCCTAATGTCTCACTTCCCTCATCACCTTAATCTTACTTGAGTTCATCAACTTATCTTGTATTAGGGTAATTCTCATCCTAATACTCTATGCACCAGTTCATCACATACCATGTAATGTATTGGTCATAAGTCACTCATTTGATTTATTCAACCATTATTGATATATGATTATCCATTGTCAGGAATAGAGTTCCCCTTCTTTATCAATTAGGGTTAGAGTTTTCAAATTAGGGTTTCATAATGCATAGAATCACCATGGATTAGGGTTTCATATCACATTACCATGTATCAGGGTTTCTCATTACATCCTTACCTTGAATTAAGGTTTCTTATAATAATTCCCTTAAAATTAGGGTTTCATGTAGCTTTACCCAAAATTAGGGTTTTCATGAAGCATTCCCTTAATTTAGGATTTTTCATTAAAATACCCTAAATTAGGGTTTCTCATATCATTACCCTAGATTAGGGTTACATATCTCATTACCCTGTGTTAGGGTTACACCTATCATTGCCCTAAATTAGGGTTAGGACTCATCACCCTTCTCAATTAGGGTTTCATGATCTCTCTATCAAGGATCATACCCTAATTACATACTGTATTCATGTTGAGTGTGTGGAGGTTTAATCACTACATGATTATCACTCATGTATAAGTTCCTCTCTCTCATCCTTTCTAGGATATTAATTACTTCAGACTTGATTAGATTAGGTTAACTTGAATAAAGGGTTAACATAGTGTATGAAGATATCACTTCCATAAGCATCAAAGGTTAACCACTTTAGATGTACTAATCACCTAAGTACCTTAGGGTTTCAACCATTGTACTTATCTTTGATAATCATCATTATCAAATATGGAATCAATTGACCTTTTATAACCTTGAGTCTCCAAACGGTTTTGGGGTACCTTGAACTTCTAAACGGTCTTGCCCCTTTTTGACCTTCAAACGGTTTTGAAACTATTCGCCCTCCAAACGGTTTTGAAATTGTTCGGGCATTCTAAGTCTGAGAACATTTGGTCTTAAACGGTTTGAAAACGTTTGGTATCTTCAACCCATGAAACCGTTTAAGCATTTGTACCTTGAAACCATTTGAATAGAACCATCTTGAAACCGATTGAACAATTCACCCTTGATACCGATTGGATCTCAAAACGGTTTTAGACCGTTTGATCTCAAACGGTCTTGAGAACATTTGATTCCAAACGGTTTTAAGAATGTTTGGACTCAAACGGTCTTGAGACCGTTTGAGTCCAAACCACCTCAAAACCGATTGGACCAATTAGGGTTTCCATCATCAATTCAATTTGGGGATTTCAATCATAGAACCATCCATCATCTGAACTATTGACAGTAATTCAACTTGTAGCCCTTGGATCTCCAACCATCCATCACAACCATTGTTCTCCAAACGGTCTTGAGACCGTTTGACCTGCAAACGGTCTTGAGACCATTTGGGTCAATCAACATTGAAATCGATTCCCTCAACTAGGGTTCCAATGAATTCAATCGATTAGGGCTTGCAATTGGTGGATCATATATTCATGGAACATTTAAAATCAAATCAATTGGTTTCATTGGATCATAATCCATCCACATCAGTATTGATCCTCCAAATGTCTTGAGACCGTTTACTCCCAAACGGTCTTGAGACTGTTTGGTTCCAATCGATCTTGAAACTGATTGGTTCCAATGTTGAAACTGTTTGCTAATGTACTTTATTAAGGTGTGTTCTTAAGATGACATCATCATCTTCAAGATCCAAACCTTCGAAATTTTATGTGATTCTTGTGGTAATTTCAACAACTATTCAAATGGAATTTCGAGAACGAAGAAAGAATCAACATATGATAAAGAAACGAAATCAATAATAATATTCAAGGTTTCAAGTTATATAACCCACCTTAAAAGTTGAATCCAAGCTTCAAGCTTCACGTCCTCAATGGTTAATGAAGCTCTCTCAACTTCCCAAGGCCCATTCTCAAGTCTTTGGATGCAAAGGATGATCAAGGTTGATCATTGAATGGAGAAAAGAAGAAATCAAGCATTGAATTTCGATTTCCACCATGAAATCAAGGTTGAATATGACTATGGAGCTTACCTACAGGTTGGGGAACGTCCTCCTGTTGCTCCTAAGCTCCCGTATTTTCAACAAAAGCAAGGAAAGAAATAAGGGTCGAAAAATCCTTTCATTTGAGTTGGAAATGAGATGTTTATAAGGGGATTTCAATGAGAGAGAAAGTGATATAATAATCTTTTAATTCCCAAAATTGGTGCCACATACTCCCCTCAATCCCTTGCATACGAAGCCATCTCCCCCACCTTGTAATTCCTCTTCATTATCCATGAATTAAAAGAAAACAAATTAAGCACCTTAACCATTATAATAATAATATCCAAAAATTGAGCGGATATTACTTTTCCTTTAACTAATGTGAGTGCGCTCTCCACTCACTTAGATATTTTTTTGCCTTTGCAAGTCACAAGGACATATACTCTTATAAAAATTCAACCATAACACTTTTGGTTGACTGGCACTTCAATTAATATATTTATTTTTACATTAAATTGAATTAGGGTTTCAATTATGCTTAAATCTTGATTATTTTAATATCAAGATTCTCTCTCCTCCAAAGAGATTCAAATGAGATGCCCCTCTTATTTTCTTGTCTCTGATTGATACCAAGAAACATTAGGGACTCTCTAGAACTGGTATTTTGCATGTTGAACCCTAGGTTTTGGGTAATTTGCACATTACACCAAAACTAGGTTTTAACGCACAAACATTGCTTAATAAGCTCTTTCTTGGTGCTCAGGCTACCACCAGCCATACCTCTGCATCATTCTCATTCTTATGATGCATGAACACTTGAGGAACATTTTATCATTTAATATTTGCAGGCTAACCCCTCAACTTGGGTAATTTGCATATTAGTCCAAAACAAGTAAACCATTGTTTCAACATTATTCGAAAAGGACTAAAGTTGAAACATAAGTTCCTCTTGAGCCTTAATTACTTTTACAAAGATAAGACAAGAATATAAATGACTTTCTTAAGCAAAACTTTAAGGGTTAAAGTATAACCGAGGTCAGGGATGTTACAATTATAAACCCCTAATAAGGATTTCGTCCTCGAAATCCTAGGAAAAAGGGAAACAAATATTATTTATTCACTATATAATTAGGTCTCCTCATGACATCTTAATGTCATCGAGATGCCATAGAACTTTGATCAACATAAGGTTCTTTCATACATGGTTATCATAGAATCTATCACATAGGACACATACTTCACTGTCCTTTTCATTATTGACTGTAGAGTCATCTCTGTGTCAGGTAATATTATACATATCTTATTTAACTCAGGTGTTAACCTTACTAATTTGTCACCCACTTGGTACTACAAATCTTATCATTACTTTTTAGATTTAATAAGATTTTCCCACAATGATTCTACAATTGTTCCTTCAATTAGTACATCCTTATTGATGTTATGTTTATGCAAAGCATAAACTCCTAACATATGATGTCCATAGTATTTTATATAACTGGTTTGATTTCACAGTTGGCCCCTCCAGGTAACCAACATAAATTATCTCCTCAGATTATTTCATGAACTTTCAATTGTTCATGTTTCATTCAATCTTATTTCTTCTTAAGTTCCTTGCCTTCATCATAGAAATTATAGAGATGATTACATATCACCACCTTTTAGAATTATCATTATCATGATTACTAGATCAGGGTATTCCAACCCTTAGTTCATTACTGATCATTGTTACTTCTATGTCTTAGGACCAGGGTATACATTATACTAAACATCCTCTTTTGTTTATAAGTTGATCTATGATTAACTCAGATCTCTCCATATCAATTAAGATGTGGTAGAATTATCCATGCCACATCTCAGACTTCATTATGCTCTTTAGATTGTCTCAATATGACTACTTGATTAGGGTAATCACAAAGATAGCAATCTAAGAGTGTCATACTTACCTTACCTTCAATAGATGAATACCTGGCCAGGGTATTCAAGGATTGAAATTAGGTAGTATGCATTTGATTTATATTATGTTTCATTTCTTTAAATTACTACTTAGTATCTCTAATTTTCTCTAGGTGTTTCTTTTACACCTCTTCCCTTTCTACATGAAGAGAGAAATTTCAAAATATACAAGACAATATTATTCTGAATATAGATTCTCATCCTTTTTATCTCTTCCTTATGTCCTCATAGGACTAATTAAAGGAAGCTCAACAATAACTACCTTTATTATAACCAGTAGGCAGAGAGAGGAAAAAGGAAAGATAATTCAGAATGAAAAGTTTTATTTGACATGTTACCTTTACGGGTTATCTAGTGTCTTATCTGACCCAATACATGGAGTCAGTTGTCATGTGCTATTGCCTTTGTCCTCTGCTACCAGAGGTAGATGGACCAAACTGTGTCACTTGTATTCATCCTCGGCCTTCTGCTTCACTAACCAGAGGTCCTTGTGGGTTTTGCAGATTATGCCTTGACTGTTGGGTCACCACATTATTTCTTCTTGGACACTACTGCCTAAAATGTCCTATCTGTCCACATTTATGGCAAGTTCGACCCTCGCTTGATGGCCACTACATTGGTGTATAATGTTGTGGTTGAACTGGTGTTACCAAAAACTTTGATTGTTTAGTACCACCAATCCACTGTTCCTGTGACTGTGTAGATCTCCTTTTGAGGTTTGCCTCATGTTTCTTCATCACAGACCTTTCTATCCTCTGAACTGACTCCACAAATGTGGCAAATCCCTCTCTACTTTCTAACGCAGCTGCCAAGATAGACACCTCAACATTCAGTCCTTTCTCAAAACATTGAATCTTCTCCTACTCAATAGCAACCATTTGAGGAAAAAATCATAAAAGTTCCATAAACCTAGCCTCATCTTCATTTATTGACATGGTTCCCTACCAAACCTTCTCAAACTATGAGATCTTTTTATCTAAATATGTTCTTAGAAAATACTTATTGACGAATTCTTGACAAAATTCCTCCCAACCAACCTCTTCATCATTCCTTTTTACTTCTTATATGGCCTACCAATGGCCAACAGTACCTTTCAAAAGGTATACATCATGTTTGACTTTGTCAACATCTGGAATACTAAGGATCTTAAAAGCCTTTTCTAACTCAGTGAGCCATAGATTAGCATCTGCTGGGTCAGTTGTCCTAGCATATTCTATAGCTCCTACACGATGTAGTCATTCAAAAGTCTTACCAGACCCATGTCCCTCATTGGGAGTTGGTACCCTAGGTGCTGGTGAGGGCATCCGGTCTTCCATATGACTCATTATGGCCATGAATTCCCTAAATAAAGTGTGCATGGTTGGGTTTTCTATCATAACTTTGTCAAAATGGGGATTCTCGGGCAGTGATTCCTCTCTTGCCTGATCCCTTGCACCTCTTACCGGTACAGCAATAGTGCTTTCAGCAACGTGATCCTCATGTTCTCCAGACATCTTTAAGCTATCTCCCTACTTCTGCATAAGCAAAAGTAACTATAAGATATATTGGAGGAAACTAGAACAGACTCAACACCTTAGTCCTATGTCTCTGTAGACTCAACGAACCTAGAACTCTGATACCATTAATTGAGGCAAACCGTTTGAACAAATCATCATTAACTAAGCGAAAGCGATTATTAGCAATGAATTACTGAAAATCACTAAAAATTAAAACCTTTTTCAAAGAGATCCAATTCCAGGAAACTCTTAACAACAAGAACCAAAGTATTACATGTACATACCATGTACCATCTCTTCTCAAGGATTACATACATCAATTTCTCTGTTAAGTCTACTCATGAGAAATACACAACCTCGAGGCATTTAAATCAAAATCTTAGATCGATTATGAAAACACTAAGTACAGACTCCAAGGACCTGAGAGTATCGAGATGACACATAAGACTCTTATCTATAAGACATGACAGTTAGTATCTCCACCGAAGATGTTACTGTTGTCCTTGATGCTGTTGTCCTTTCCCTGTAGTATGGTTCTTACCTCCTCGTCCTCGTCCACCTAAAAATGTTGGATCCCACGGGGGTGAGACAATTGAAAATTATCCCAACGAGAGATATAACTCTCTGCCAGAAACATTATTATTGTAGTTTAATAGAATAAAACTAATCAGAGGATAAGCAGTTTAGAACATTCTCATATTTTAAAGCATTGCAACTATCAATGATAGAACAATAATTCATCTATTCACTTTATAAGGAATATGAAGAACTTGTATATCATTTATCCATCTTACTGTATCAACATCTTTAGCTTATCCTGAGATACTCATTATCATGGTATATCATCCATGAATCATTCTCATTTCTATCTGTTGACCTTAGCGAATCTGTTAGCCAGATATTGGATTGTTCCAGTCATGTGAGTATACATCATCATACTCTGCCCAGGCATTGGACCATGCCAATTCTATGCAAACCTTCCAAGCATTAGACTATGCCAATCATGTGCAAACATTCCAGGCATTAGACTATGCCAATCCTATGCATACCTTCCAGGCATTGGACTATGCCAATCCTGTGCAAACCTTCCAGGCATTGGACTATGCCAATCATGTGCAAACATTCCAGGCATTGGACTATGTCAATCCTATGCAAACATTTCAGGCATTGGACTATGCCAATCCTGTGATATTATTCTAGGTATTGGGTTATGACCAATCCTGTGACATTATTCCATGTATTGGGTTATGACCAATCTTGTGCAATTATTCCAGGTATTGGTTATGACCAATCTTGTGACATTATTCCAGGTATTCATTTATGACCAACCCTATGACATTATTCCAGGTATTCGGTTATGACCAATCATGTGCATCATCACTGAATACCACATCACCTTTACTAGGTATTAAACCTGGGCCAAGCCATCATATTTATTCACATCCTTTATGTACTTCAAGTATTCATCTTATCTCCTTTCAGCTTATTCAAAACACTATATCCCTTATTTGTCTATAAACAATAAGCATGCATGATTGAGATTTCATTAATATTATTGTATCCATTTATTATTATTATTATGTTACTAAGTTTCCATTTCCTAGTTTACTTGAACATTATCATTACTTTCATGAAACTTTTATAAATATCTCGTTACCTCTCACTAGGAAACAACTATCCACATGGCTCACAAGGTCCATCAAACATCTTTTCACCTCTCACTAGGAAACAACCATACACATGGCTCACAAGGCCCATTAAACATCTTGTCACCTCTCACTAGGCAACAACTATTAGGGTTAGAGTTTTCCCTTTATAGCCGAAAAGGGTTTCAAGTTCATATTATTAATTCAAACCCTAATTCATTGCTCCACACATCCAGGAGCATACATTGATATCATAAGTATTCAATTATACTTATTTATTCTCAACTTTTATCATTAAATGATAATCCTCACAAAGTGTGAGTTTCTCTCTCATCTTCTTTAGGATAATGATTACATCATACTTTGTTATCTTGGCTTAATGCTTTTTTCAAGGTATGTTAGCCTACACTTATTAAAGTGCATCACATCTTAATGTGACAATTATCATAACACACTCATGTATTACTCATCCAAGTATATTGGATTTAGGGTACATCAATGTGTATCAACCTTAAGGTGTTGAATGGGGTATCTATTACATCCTAATGTCTCACTTCCCTCATTACCTTGATCTTACTTGAGTTTATCAACTTATCTTGTATTAGGGTAATTCTCATCCTAATACTCTATGCACCAATTCATCACATACCATGTAATGTATTGGTCATAAGTTACTCATATGATTTATTCAACCATTATTGATATAAGATTATCTATTGTCAGGAATAGAGTTCCCTTTCTTTATCAATTAGGGTTAGAGTTTTCAAATTAGGGTTTCATAATGCATAACATCACCATGGATTAGGGTTTCATATCACATTACCATGTATCAGGGTTTCTCATTACATCCTTACCTTGAATTAAGGTTTCTTATAACAATTCCGTTAAAATTAGGGTTTCATGTAGCTTTACCCAAAATTAGGGTTTTCATGAAGCATTCCCTTAATTTTGGATTTTTCATTAAAATACCCTAAATTAGGGTTTCTCATATCATTACCCTAGATTAGGGTTACACATCACATTACCCTGTGTTAGGGTTATACCTATCATTGCCCTAAATTAGGGTTAGGACTCATCATCCTTCTCAATTAGGATTTCATGATCTCTCTATCAAGGGTCATACCCTAATTACATATTGTATTCATGTTGAGTGTGTTGAGGTTTAATCACTACATGATTATCACTCATGTATGAGTTCCTCTATTTCATTCTTTCTAGGATATTAATTACTTCAGACTTGACTAGATTACGTTAACTTGAATAAAGGGATGGCATAGTGTATGAAGATATTACTTCCATAAGCATCAAAGGTTAACCACTTTTGATGTACTAATCACCTAAGTACCTTAGGGTTTCAGCCATTGTACTTATCTTTGATAATCATCATTGTCAAATTTGGAATCAATTGACCTTTTATAACCTTGAGTCTCCAAACGGTTTTGGGTTACCTTGAACTTCTAAACGGTCTTGCCCCTTTTTGACCTTTAAACAGTTTTGAAACCGTTTGCCCGCCAAATGGTTTTGAAACCGTTTGGGCATTCTAGGTATGAGATTGTTTGGTCTTAAACGGTTTGAAACCATTTGGTACCTTCAACCCATGAAACTATTTGAGCATTTGTACCTTGAAACCATTTGAATAGAACCATCTTGAAATAGATTGAACAATTCACCCTTGAAACCGATTGGATCTCCAAATGGTCTTGAGACCATTTGGTCCAAACCACCTCAAAACTGATTGGACCAATTAGGGTTTCCATCATCATTTGATTTGGGGTTTTCAATCATGGAACCATCCATCATCTAAACTATTGAAAGTAATTCAACTTGTAGCCCTTGGATCTCCAACCATCCATCACAAGACTTGATATCCAAATGGTATTGATACCATTTGGTCTCAAATGGTCTTGATACCTTTGACCTCCAAACGGTCTTGAGACCTTTTGGGTCAATCAACATTGAAATCGATTCCCTCAACTAGGGTTCCAATGAATTCAATCGGTTAGGGCTTGCAATTGGTGGATCATATATTCATGGAACCTTTAAAATCAAATCAATTGGTATCATTGGATCATCATACATCCACATCAGTATTGATCCTCCAAACGGTTTGAGACCGTTTGATCTCAAATGGTCTTGGGACTGTTTACTCCCAAACGGTCTTGAGACTGTTTGGTTTCAGTCGATCTTGAAACTGATTGGTTCCGATGTTGAAACCATTTGCTCATGTACTTTGTTAAGGTGTGTGCTTAAGATGACATTATAATCTTCAAGCTCCAAACCTTCGATTTTTTGTGATTCTTTTGGTAATTTCAACAACTATTCAAATGGAATTTTGAGAATGAAGAAAGAATCAACATATGATGAAGAAATGAAATTAATAATAACATTCAAGGTTTCAAGTTATATAACCCTCCTTCAAAGTTGAATCCAAGTTTCAAGCTTCATGTCCTCAATGGTGAATGAAGCTCTCTCAACTGCCCAAGGCTTCTTCTCTAGTCATTGGATGCAAAGGATGATCAAGGTTGAGCATTGAATGGAGAAAAGAAGAAATCAAGCATTGAATTTCGATTTCCACCATGAAATTAAGGTTGAAGATGACTATGGAGTTTACCTACATGTTGGGGAACTTCCTCCTGTTTCTCCTAAGCTCCCTTATTTTCAACCAAAGCAAGGAAAGAAAGAAGGGTCGAAAAAACCTTTCATTTGAGTTGGAAATGAGATGTTTATAAGGGAATTTCAATGAGAGAGAAAGTGATATAATAATCTTTTAATTCCCAAAATGGGTACCACATACTACCCTCCATCCCTTGCATATGAATCCATATCCCCCACCTTGGAATTCCTCTAAATTATCCATGAATTAAAAGAAAACAAATTAAGCACATTAACCATTATAATAATAATATCCAAAAATTGAGTGGATATTTCCTTTAACTAATGTGAGTGGGATCTCCACTCACTTAGATATTTCATTGCCTTTGCAAGGCACAAGGAAGTATACTCTTATAAAAATTAGACCATAACACCTTTGGTTGAAGGGCACTTCCATTAATATATTTATTTTTACATTAAATTGAATTAGGGTTTCAATTATGCTTAAATCTTGATTATTTTAATATCAAGATTCTCTCTCGTCCAAAGAGATTCAAATGAGACGCACCTATGATTTTATTGTCTCTACTTGATACCAAGAAACATTAGGGACTCGCTATAAGTGGTATTTTGCATGTTGAACCCTAGGTTTTGGGTAATTTGCACATTACACCAAAACTAGGTTTTAATGCACAAACATTGCTTAATAAGCTCTTTCTTGGTGCTCAGGCTACCACAAGCCATACCTCTACATCTTTCTCATTCTTATGATGCCTCAACACTTGAGGAACATTTTATCATGTAATATTTGCAAGTTAACCCCTCAATTTGGGTAATTTTCACATTAGTCCAAAACACTTGAGGAACATTTTATCGTGTAATATTTGCAAGTTAACCGCTCAATTTGGGTAATTTGCACATTAGTCCAAAACAAGTAAAACATTGTTTCAACATTATTCAAAAAGGACTAAAATTGAAACATAAGTTCCTCTTGAGCCTTAACTACTTTTAAAAATATAAGACAAGAATATAAATGACTTGCTTATGCAAAATTTCTAGGGTTAAGGCATAACCCATGTCAGGGATGTTACAAAAGTGATGAAGGCATTTAGCATACCATGTACTTGGATTATGAATGGATCCCTCACAATTGTAGTAGATGTGGGTTCCTGGGCCATGAAGACTACCGACTAATACAAACTGAAAGGAAACAAAGAGCTAAGTTACTGGAAAAGCCTAGGAAAACACAGGAAGTTAAAAAGTCTGTTGTAGTTCAACAGTTTGATAATATTCCTAATATCAGTCTGATTGATGATTCTGGCTACATTTTTGAAGAAATTTCTGATGAGGAGGAAATTCAATGAAAGAAGCTTATGATTGAGAAGATGGTAGATGAAACTGAAGATGTGAAGCTATCTAAAGCTGTTAATGAAGGGTTTGAAACTTCTAATGTATCTCCTGCAAGCAAAGGTGGCTCAATTCCCTCCACTCCAATTGTTATGTAGGTCTTCTCTAACATTTCTCCAGATAGCTCTAATACCGATAAAGTTCAGTTCGATCCCAGTGATAGAAAAAGGAACATCTTACCACCTGAGCATCAACCTAAGCAAAACTCTGGTATCTACCACATAATAACTGAATCAATTTTCCCCTATTCTGGTGCAAGTTGAGGAATTACATGTTATTGTTGACGAAGCTGAGGCTAACAGCCCAACAACCCAGGTTGTTAAATGATTACTCCCCTGTCCATTTCTTCTTGAAATGTTCATGATATTAGTAATAAAATCTAGGATGTTCAAGAAGCATTTAGGAAGGCGAATAATAGTATTGTTATACTTGTTGAAACTAAGATTAGACCCCGTAAGATCAATGCCTTTTTAACAAGTGATTTCTTGAATATAGTTGGATTTCAAACCATACTCATGTCCTTGATAGGATTATTGTTCTTTGGAATGCTAATGAGTGTGATAACACAAAGTTATCTGAAAATGACCAAGTTCTTCACATGAAAGTTACTATCGATCAAGCTTATTTCTACTTATCAACTGTGTATGGTCATAATCCTGATTCTGATAGAGAAAGACTTTGGTCTTCTATTTCCTCCTTTTGCCCACAATTTGACAATCCTTGTATCATTTTGGGAGATTTCAATTGTGTGCGCACAAATGTTGAAAGGATTATCAAGTAAATGCCCACAAAGAAGTCCATGGATGACTTCAATGAATGTATCTTGAACTGTAATCTCTTTGAAATGAATCTCTAAGGTCCCTACTATATGTGGGATAATAGACAAGATGGTACTAGATTTGTCATGTCCAAGATTAATAGAGTCTTCTATAATTCTAATTTTCTTAATACTAATTTTGATTTTTCTGCCGAAATTATCTCTAACATAATCAATGACCACATGAAAGTTATTGTCAAGATTGGAGATCCTAGGAAAATCAAATCTCCCTTCAGGTTTATTAATTCATGGGTTAATCATGAAGGATTTATCCATGTTGTGAAGAAATCTTGGGATATTGAAATCTCTGGCTTTGCTATGTTTAAACTGTATAGAAAGTTGGAAAACCTAAAAAGGAACCTCATCTTGTGGAACAAAGAAATGTATGGTGATATTAATGATAATTCAAAGATTGCTAAATTCAGAGATATTAAGGCAAAAGAGGAAGCTGACCTAGATCCTTTAAATGAAGAACTAAGGTCTATTGCAAAGAATCTCAGGCTGGAAGCATTTCATCATGTTGTTGCTCAGGAATCTCTCTATAAGAAAAAATCGAGAGTTAAATGGCTCAAGGAAGGGGATTCTATTACTGCTATTTCTATGCTTCTTGAAGGTAAGAAGAAAATCCAACTCTATAAAAAAGATTATTATTGATTCTGATATATCATATGATAATGAAGCCATCAAGCACACTATTACTGATTTCTATTCTGAGCTCTTTAACAATAGTTCTAATCCTAAAGGGGTTTGGCAAGGAGAGTGGCATGGAAATATGTTATCCATTCAGCAAAAAATTCTCTTATATCAAGTGTCACTACAAACGAGATTGAGGAGGTGATAAAAAACTTAGAAGTAGACAAGGCTCCTGGCCCTGATAGCTTTAATGGCTTTTTCTACAAGAAATGTTAGGATACTATTGGTGATGATGTGTTTGATGCTATTTTTGAATTTTTCAATAATAACAAGTTGTCCCATGAAGCTAACATGACGTTCTTGACTCTCATCCCTAAAGGTTCTAATTCCTCAAACATCAATAACTGGAGGCCCATTGCTTTATGCAATGTTTTCTATAAAGTCATTTCAAAAATTCTTGCTAATAGACTCCAAAATGTTCTACCCTCCATTATTGACGATTCTCAATGTCCTTTTGTCAAAGTTAGGAGCATCAAAGATGCTACTCTGCTTACCAACAAGATTCTGAGTGATTTTAAAAAGCCCAATGTGTCAACAAAATGTGTATCCAGGATGACATCACGAAAGCTTATGATTTGGTTAAGTGGTCTTTTCTTTTCTCCATCATGTACAAAACGGAGTTCCCATCTATTTGGATTAACTGGATTAGAGTAATTTTTTCTTCAACCTCTTACCAGGACCTCATAAATGGGGAACCCTCAGATACTTTCAAACCAACAAATGGGGTGAGATAGGGGGACCCTATTGCCCCTTATCTCTTTGTTATTGGCATGCAAGGTATCTCTAAACTCTTTAAGAATCTAGTTACAAATGGTGATCTTGAGAATATAGCTGTCTCCAAGAATATGAAGACATCTCACCTTATATTTGCGGATGACCTTATGATATTCTCTAAAGCAAGTAGTAATGATGCTAGAGACATTAAGATAGTTCTGGATTCCTTTGCTGAGCTTTTTGGTCTTCGTGTGAATTATGACAAAAGCTCCATTATCTTCAGTAAAAATGTTGACAAGAGCTCCATTACTGACATCATGAAGATCAAGGAGGGTTGCTTTCCCTCTAAATATTTTGGCTTGCCTCTTTTTTTAGGGAAACTCTCTAAGAGACTCTGTGGTACTCTGGTGGATAAAGTCAAGCAAAGACTGGACTCATGGAAATATAAGGTTCTGTCTATTGCTGCCAGAAAGGAGCTTATTAATTCTACCCTCTCTAATATGCACTTATACTGGATCTTGTATTTCCCCATTCCTAGCTCTACTCTTGACCACATTGATGGATTGTGTCGTGAATTCTTATGGGGAGAGACTGAGTTCAAGAAGATTCTCCATCTTGTTAAGTGGGATAATGTTATTGAACCAAAAGAGGATGGTGGGATGAGTATTAAGAAACCTAAAGATGTAGCTAAGGATTTCTTGATTATTAATGCTTGGGACATTGCTAGTAAAAAAGACACCCTTTGGGTGAAGTGGATTGCTGAAAAGTATATAAAGAAACAATCCTTTTGGAATATTAAGGAGTCCCCTAACAAATCCTGGATGGTTAATAATCTCATTCGTGTTAGGGAAGAGTTGTACAAACATATCAAGTTTGTTGTGGGTGATGGTGAATCTATTCTTGGCAAGATCCTTGGTGTCACTCTAACTTTCTTGATTGTCTTGTGGGCAAAGATTTTATTATTAGATCTGGGATCCCTTGGGATTCTAATCTGAGTGTGATGATTGAAAATGGTGTTTGGAAAATGCCTAAAGCTAACAATCATGGCCAGAGTGATATCTTTAATGTTTTCAAGACTATTGAGGTTCATCATGGGTAGAAAGATTCTATTTTCTTTGCTGGCAAGCAGAATATCAAGCTTCTTGATGTCTGGGAGGCTATCAGGGTAAAAAAACTAAATGCTATAACTTTGAGTGTATTTGGAAAATTAAAACTCATAAGTGTGCGAGGCTTCATCTCTAGAAAGACAGACATAATATGCTTCCTACTTCTTATTTTTCAAGGAGAAGGGGTCTATGTCTGGCCTCTATTTGTTTTCTATGCCAGAATGATTATGAAGACACCAATCATATTCTTTTCGAGTGCAAATATGGTGAGAATATTTGGGCTTCTGCTAATATCCCTATGATCAAGTCGTGGAACCAGGCCGAAAACCGTATTGATCAGAGGGTAAAGTGTATTATGAGTATTATCTTCTACCAGTCTTCGGTGGAAAGAAATATCTGAGTTCGTGAAGATAATTACAGAAATTCTAATCAGTTATGGACGATTGTTAACCAGGAATCTCTCTATTTTTTCCATGAGAGTTGACTGATGTTTATGCTTGATCCAGGTCCTTTTTTCTGCTCTTTAAGATGACGTGTCTTTTTTCTTCAGACTGTCTTCCTGTCCACCTGATGTTATATCTTTATCTGGTAGTTGGATTTGAAGTTCGAGCCTCCTTCTATGTTCTAGTTTCTCTGCCCTTGATGGCTCAACCCATGAAGGCTTTCTTGTATGAAGTTGTCATGTTTATCCTCATGGTTATATCTAATGTGTCTTTTCTCTGCCCTGATTGGTGCTATATATTCCTTTTGGCATAAGGATGGCCATTGCTGAGATGTGGGATTGATGGAGGTGAAGCTTGAGCCCACCTTTTTGGTGCCAACACTCCCCTCTCCCTCTTTGTTTGTTCTTTTGTTCTTGTTTGTCTCTGTTGCAGGTGAAGGTCGGGCTTTCCACTTTCTGGTGTCGACACTCCCCTCTCCCTCTTCTCTGTATGAGCTTGGTATTCCACATGATGTCTTATATAATCTCTCTGTGGTGACCTTGCTCGTATGGTAGATGACTAAAGTTTTCCCTTCTTATTTGGTTTGGTTGGGTTTTAGACGGTGAATAGATATCTTTTGGGCTTTTGCCTCTCTGATTGGATGCTTGTTGGTTATGTTGCCATATCTTGAATGGCTTCTAGTTATGGTTGAGTTCCTATCTCTATGGGTGTCTTTGCTCCCCTCTCACTAGATGATCATGGGTCTTTTTTTGTTTCAACTGTTCTGGTTGGTATGATTCTTTAGCTGTGTTGTTGTTGGGTTATAGTGGTTTTGATGGCAGCCTTGCTTCTTGTTCCTGCTCCCCTCTCACTTATATAGTGATGGTCGAGTCTATGAGAATAGTCTTTCTTTACAAGTTACATGACCATGATGAGTTTAGGATTATGTCCTTTAGACTAACCAATGTACCGATAGAATTTATGAATAGGAGAACTAGAGTGTTCAGGTCATGTCTTACAAGTTGTAGAAAGATTTGAATGATGAAATCTCAACGTATTTCTGAGATGGTCATTAACATGGTTAACATATTTTCTAAACCTTAAGAATGTTGAAGAAATTGTACTTATGTGTGACAATTCTAGCAAGAGTGAGTTGGGGGTTGACTAGAGTATCCTCTTGGAGTTATGATACCTCTGTTAAGTATGTTATGTGAATCCTAATAAGATGAAGACAATGTCATTTCTCCACCCCTAATAAGGTCAATCAGGAAGTCATATTTGTTAACGGTTACATACAAGTGTATGATTCTTCAACTAAACAGATGACCAATCCACCATTGAGATGATTGGAGAATCCTCTAAAAATATATTCCTCATAGTTCTTGAAAATTAGGGAATGCCTACCTAGTTGATTGAGTTGTTAATTACAACAACCATTAAAGGATCATAGAGATGAAACCTTATAAAGTTACATATGAAAAGAGATACATAATGTTCTATGTTTGATAAGAGCCAATGAGTATGACTTTTGAGTAATGTGTTGATACAATTGATATAATTTCAAGATGATAGCTAGAATTTAAAGTTGAAAGTTGCTATTAGATTTGTACAGGTGGCACAATAAGTTTCTATGTTCCGTATTTCCAAATGTCTTCTTATGTGGGGGGTTTTGTGTTGACCCAAGATAAGATATGTATGAATTGAAAGAGAAGAACATGACCTATATAATAGCAATGTGACATTACCATAATATGGAAGTATCCATGTGTAATATTGAGGATGACGTGCATGAGAAGTGTCCATCCATGTGTACCTTTTATTTCGGGGGAGAAATTCCTATTAGGGGAGTATGGTTGTGAGACCCCTAACCTTGCTTAAAGTGTTGAACAATCTTAATTATCATAATTAAACTCTTATAATCCTAATATAACCTTGTGATATGCTTTGAAATCATAATATAAGCTTAAGTTTCAAATTTGGTCCAATTTGGACATTGTTTGAGCACGTTATGCAATTTTATGTACATTTTGGACTTTTTTGCAATCTACCCAATAGATGGGTTTTCTTTGCAATTTTTCACATGAATTATATTTCTTAGATGTTATATTATCATTCTTGATCTTTTTGAGCCATGGGGCTCCTGTTTAAACCTTGGTTTAAAGGTGTTTTCTCCAAAGGGTATTTTAGGGTTTACCCCTTTATGGATGAGCTACCTTTATATGATTTATTTGATTGGACTTGAAATTCGACAAAGGAGAGCTAAGAAGGTCTCTATGGATGTTGGGGGAGATTCTTGTGTGGATTATTGTATATCCTTAATAGTTTAAGGCCATGGATGCATGGAGAGCTTTTTAGACACCTCATGCTTCTTCTCTCCCTTATCCTAAAGCTTTATATACCTATTTGGGAGCTCCCAAATGAAAAATTTTCATTCCACCACTTCCCTCCTGCTAATAAACTTGTTCCCTATCTGTTTATCTATATAGTACCTATCCAAGGTAGAATAAGAAGGTGAATTTCTTGGTGGAAGCTCCTAGGGTTTTTTTTTGCTCTCTTTTAGGGTTTAAAAAGCTTCCTTCTAGTGATCTTGACCTAAAAGAGTAAGAATCCCCTTCTTTCCTCCATTTATTTCTGTTTTTATCCTTCCTCCTACCTTTATCCAGGTCTTAACCTTGCTGTTCCATGGTAGAAATTGCTCCAAATCTCTAAAACCCTACCTTCCTTGCTCGTTATGCTTAGGGTTTGCTCATTTGATGAAGAAAGGTGCTAGATGGACGAGTTCACAACTTATGCTTGGATTTCCTACCCTACCTGCTCACATATTCTTTTGTTTGGGATTTTATCTTCTGATTAGAGGCAATTTTTGTAAGTTGCTTCACATTTATTTCTTACCATAAGCTTGCTAATTCGTGTTCTTGCTTTTAAATGATGATGCATGCACTAAAAAGCTATGCTTGACTTGGATTTCGATTTTTATAATGTTCCCTATTCTAATTTCAGTTAAAGATGAACCTATGATCATGTGTATTTTATTCCTAATGTATAATATGACTTGTATCAGGTTGGTTTGACAACCGATGGTGCTAAACACCTATCAACCAATGGTCAACTTTAGGGTTTAAAGTTGACTTCTTCTATAAACACATGACTCAATGGTGGTACCATTGCAACAACTGATGGTGTTGTCTTCATGACAACTAATGGTGGTAACCAAGGGTGTCAATTGACGTTCACCACTTAGGTTAGGTTTTGTCCTAATTATAAGTTTAGTCATTAACAAATAAGTACCCTAATGATGCTATCAATCAATGGTGAAATTAGTTTGATATTCAATGGTGATTAATGAGTATAGTGTTGATCTAACAATCTATGGTGACTTAATGGTCACCAATGATGGTGTACCAGGTATACACAACCTATGGTGAGTTAATCATGTTTTTGTAGCATCAATTAAGCCTTAAACGAATGGTTTCTTGGGTCATTTGATGCAATGGTCAGACCTATACTCCAATTGATGGTTTGAATATATGAACTTGACCTAATGGTTAAGATCTAATGCGTCTTAATCCAATAAATTGGAATGATGAATAAATGTAATATGTTGGTTCTAATAAATTGATTTAAATGGTTTCCTTTATGATATCAACTTAAGAAGCTCATTTAATGACGTCTTGTTTTGAATAAATAGTCGTTTGTGGGTTTTACCCTACTCATAATGGAACTTTTTATGTTGTTAATCAAGGGATGTCTAGGGTTAGATGGTGACTCTTTCTAGATCACAACTCAATGACTTCATAGGTAGTTTGATCAATATGTTTACTTATGTAAATGATGAATGGCTTTACCTTTTCAACATTTAATGGTTATAAGTTGATGCCTCAATATTCCCATTGTTTTGGGTGAAGCGTGTAGTGTAATATTATGATTTTGATGATGAGAATATGATGGTTCAATTCCTTAAAATTGTAGTCTTACCCTTGCCCTTGTATGGTTATGATTTATAATCACCATAATGAATTAATGGGTAACCCTAATGTGGTATAGCTTGTTATACCTAGATTTAATATAACTAAATGATGGTAATTGGGAATGAATAGTCGTTGAATGATTAATACAATCATGGAGTACTCTCTTATTGTTTTTGTAACCCTAGTATGCTATAACCCGATGGCTACACCTTGATTTATGTGTGGGTTCATACTTGAGAATAGTATGTAATGTGATGGTTATGCTTCGCCTTATGTATCCATGATCCAATGGGGATGTTGCAAGTTAGGATTTGGGTATAAGTGTTGATTAGTAACATTAATATAATTTATCTTATTGAACCTAACTCTAATGCAAATAGATAAAGATGAGTATTCATGTTTGACATTCTTATATGATGGAATGATGGTGAAATAACCTCCTTAATATGATCATAACCTTAATATGTTAATTGGTGATTATCATAGCCACGTGGTTGATACTTTCTTATGCTAAACATGTGCATTATGAATATGATGAGGTTTAATCATATCTTTTTTTTAGGTGAAGTCAGGAGGCTATCTTATTCATCTTGCCCTCCTCGTGCAAGCTAAATTTTTAGCAACAGTGGCTACATTATTTGAAATGCGAGAATGAAATTTGGTAGTACTACTACCATTACAAATTTCTTTTAGGATGATTCCTTCAACTGTTTTAGGCGGTATTCTGTAATAACAGAATCCATTCCCATATTTTAGGTGGTACTTAGCCAGAGTATCCGCAGCATTGTTGGCTTCTCTATGGACATAGCAAATCGACCAACTAGCCTTCTTTTTCTTTTGAATTTGCAGGAGCCATCTTGCCAGCTTCGGGTTCTCCTCATGATCTAAATCTACTGCTTCGCACGCAAGCCTGGAGTCAGTTTCTATAATTGCATGTTCAATCGCAAGGTCATGTGCAAGGTCCATAGCCAAATCAATGGCCTGAAGTTCAGCCTCAAGTGAATTCTCAGCCTTACAGTTCCATGCTATACCTCCATGCCAACCTCCGCGATGGTCTCTGTAGATTACCGCAGCGCCTGCATGCTTGTTCTTGAAGGCTGCATCTGCGTTTAGTTTATAGGCTGGGAGCATTGGTCGTTGCCAACCTTCTTCTCGATCAAGCTTGCCCGGCTTCTCTTCTTTCTGCCAAGCTACATCAGTCACCTTCACTTCTTGTCTTATTCTACTAACAAGGTGGTGAATAGTAGTCGTTCTTTTATGTAAACATAGATCCATGTTTACTCATATCTAGATTCCTTGCATGTTTGTGTAATAAAGGAATGTTCTTAATGTTAATATAACCCTACTATGATTGTTTATGAGTATCCCCTAGCTCATTAATGCATTATTGTGTTGTCCGGTGTATTATATGTAAGTGATGGTGTTGAGTCCTGTTATAAGGCATGGAAAGATAATGATGATCTTATAGGGAATAGTATGATTGTATTAATGACCATTGGGCATGGTTGAGCCCTGAATGAGGTGTAATCCTCTTGTGTTGATACCATGTGATATTTTGAAAAGGATTTATATCCTATGATAGTATGATGGCAAGTGTAGTCTCATGAATGGCAAGTGAATAGCATCATGTAATGATGAGAAGATGAACAATATGTATTATATGTTTTATATATTCTGAAATTGTTATATAGAAATGTTTTCTAGAAGTGAATTAGGGTTTGTATGTCCACTTTTTTTTATGCAGCCTTAATTCACCCGATTGGAAAAAATTAATCAAGTGAAATTCTAATCATGTAGTGCCTTGTGCCATAGATCCATCTAAGTGTCAGAACTTGCCAGATGGTGAAATGAGTATTCCTAAGGGAGACTCGGAGCGCATACTGTTGAGTATGTGGGGTGCTTGTCATCCTAAAATCAAGTGTTTAGGGAGGATGACTGCGGTCATACCTGGCCCTCATTTTGAGAATGGATGTGGTCATGTCTTGGCGATTATATATGTAATGAGATTGGAGGACAACTGTGGTTGTAACTCAGATGGTAGGGTATACATACCCACCTCCTTTCACTAGTGTCATGATCTGTATCAAGGACGGACTAGGCTATTAGCAGCTTGACCTTGTGTCACTGTGGCGGACCCATACTGACCGGGGGTAGAGAAGATCTTAGGAGTCCAGCTCTTCCTAGATCTTGTATGGCACGGATTTTGACTTAGCAGTGGTCAGTTGGATTTTGATTGTATCCTCAAATTCCTCAGGGCATAATAAAAGATGTAATACAATCGTCTAGCAAATCTATTTAGGGTTATACACGACGCTTCATATTGGATGATAACCCTTGTTGTTCTCTGTGCATAGATATTATGTTTAATGCATTAAAACATAGTAGATATTCTTATGTTGTGGATATGCTCATGTTATAAATTTGTACATACAATAGTCATGTTTAAGTTGATAGAGATATTATTAGTGTTGGCTATGATTATGACACTCGCTATCACATGTTGTTAGCTATGCTTATATTTCTAGATATGCCTTTGTAACTAAAGATGCCTATACTGCTAATCATGCTTATGCAGACAGTTTTGCTTATATTGTTAGCTCTACTTATAATTTTTATATGTTCAACTTGTTATACATGTTGATGTTATTAACTATGCTTATGATACTAGACTTATTCATGATGTTAGAGATGTTGATGTTGCTAGACTCCTTATACTATCAATAGGAATATGAGAATAGTTTGTCTAATGAAGATAGTTATTATCTGCTCCTTTATGTATTTTGTTAATCATCAGTGTTGTTGAGCTTATTTGTTATATATGGTTAAACTTCTTAAACTGTCTCATTACCTAAAAATGTTGGAATCAATAAACGTTGTTGGAGGTTATATCTCTTGCTGGGACATGGGTCTCACCCTTGTGGTTCACCACATCTTTTTAGGTAATTGGAAGTGACAAAAACAAACATGTGGCAGTAAAGAGGAGCTATAGTAATTAATCTTTGAGGAAGTTGATTAGATGTCTAGTGTGTCCTAGAGTCATCCCTATACTCTCAGATCTGGGCAAGAAAAGTTTGTATACGGTGTTTCAAATGAATCGGAATTTTGTTAGCATATTAATGCTTGTCTGTGTGGCATATACAAATATTGTTCTCCTATGTATATATTTGTGCCTAAGGTGATAAAACAATTTGTATCAAATTCTTATCATTTTATGGATACAAGAAAGATATTGGGCTCTTATGCAAATGTTTTTAGTGGGTGCTGACGTTGAAATCAGTTTTAATTTACCCATATTTTTGGGTATGTGGTTAATTGGTGATTGATTGTGTTTTATGCTTTGAGTAATCTCATTTAGTGTAACGGGTTCTCACAAGTTGGTATCAGAGCTTTAGGTTCATTGAGTCTACAGGGACACTAGGACTCAGGACTAGGATTATGTTGAACATGACCTAAAAATATAGTGCATACTGCCTAATCTTGGTATTTGGGAGTCTTGTCTAGGTATTCAATTATTGAATAAAAGGTAAGTATGGAACTCTTAGATTGTTATCTTTCTAATTACTTTGATCAAGTAGTCATTTTGATACGATCTAAAGAGCATAAGAAATCATGGTGTGAATATCTCAATCCTACCTAAAAGAAGATGAGAATTATATCATTATCTATCAAATTTGAATGTTTGGTAACTATAAGAGAAAGATACAACACCACAAAATCTAAATCTGAATACAAATAAGAAAAAGGGGAGTTCTTGAAGATGTGATTCAAGAAGATAATAAAGTAAAAGACAGATAAGTCTATTCTTATAAAGTGAATCAAGGTATGAAATCCACATAAGATGGAGAGAACTCCTATAATAAGTATAAAATGAGAAGATGAATGGGAACAATGACAAAGGAATAAAGTGGAATATGAGTTAATCTCATATCAACCTATGTATGTAAGAAAATTTTAATGTAAAATTAGCATGGCATGTGAAAGAAATTAAGGGAGATGATCCTTGTTTAATGAAGAAAAGTTGGAATATGATGATTTACCTCTGGATAAGTGGTTGAAAAACATAATAAAATAAGAGAATATATCCAAGTGTGATAAATAGTCATTAAGGAAGGAGTAATGAGATATGTTAATCATGATGATTCCTATACTAATGTAAGGAACCTGAAATGAAAAAGGTAAAATGATACATAAGAAGTTGTAACATGTATAATGAAGATAGAACAGGTTACCTTTTTGCTAGTGACCCTTGAACAATTCTGCTATAACGTGGTAAGTGTGTTTCCCTTTGTGTCTTTCCTTTCTAGGGCACAGCTTTCAAGTGGATCATTTCCACTTGGTATGTGTGGATTCGTTGTAAACATGAAGGTGGATAGCTTATTATAGCATAAGGTTTCTTGGACTATGGATCTAAGATCATAATGTTTGTGATGATTTTACTTTTGAGCCTTCCAATAATTAGAAAGACTCCTCTTATATGTCTTGAGATTTGTTATGTTGGTAAAAGTAGATGAGATAAGGATGTGAGTTCCTTATAGTGCATGAGGTGGATACCAAGGTAATGAATCCTAGTATCCAAGATGTATCAACAGTATGGAAGTATGTGAAGGTTGGAGATGTTTATTAAATGAACATTCCAAGTATTCCTCTCCCTTAGAGAGAGAGAGAGAGAGAGTTGATGGTGACCCTATAAATTTTGTTTGGAAGGAAAAACAAAAGTGATTCTATAATGTTGTGTATGGTCTAGTGATAGTTGGGCAAGACCACTATTAAGTATAGACGGTTTGTTGATCAGTAGACATGTGTTACTATGTTCCTTTAAGATAAACCTAGGATCAAAATGTCAATGGATAAGAGTTAAAGTGGATGACACAAGTAACATGACCTTGATGAGTTTAGGATTATGTCCTTTAAACTAACCAATGTACCAATAGAATTTATGAATAGGAAAACTAGAGTGTTCATGTCTTGTCTTACAAGTTGTAGCAAGTTTTGAATGATGAAATCTCAACTTATTTTAGAGGTGGTCATTAACATGGTTAACATATTTTCTAAACCTTAAGAATGTTGAAGCAACTGTAATTATGTGTGACGATTCTAGCAAGAGTGAGTTGGGGGTTGACTAGAGTATCCTCTTGGAGTTATGATACCTCTATTAAGTATGTTATGTGAATCCTGATAAGATGAAGACAATGTCATTGCTCCACCCCTAACAAGGTCAATCAGGAAGTTATATTTGTTAACGGTTACATAAAAGTGTATTATTCTTCAACCAAACAGATGGGCAGTCCACCATTGAGATGATTGGAGAATCCTCTAAAACATATTCCCCATAGTTCTTGAATATTAGGGAATGCCTACATGTTCGATTGAGTTGTTATTACAACAACCATTAAAGGAGGATAGAGATGAAACCTTGTAAAGTTACATATGATAACAGATACATAATGTTCTATGTTTGATAAGAGACAACGAGTATGACTTTTGATTAATGTGTTGATACAATAAATATAATTTTAGGATGATAGCTAGAATTTAAAGTTGAAAGTTACTATTAGATTTGTACATGTGGCACAACACATTTTTATGTTCCATATTTGCAAATGTCTTCTTATGTGGGGGGGGTTGTGCTGACCGGAGATAAGATATGTATGAATTAAAAGAGAAGAACATCACCTCTATAATAGCGATGTGACATTACCATAATATTTAATTAACCATGTATAGTATTGAGGATAACATGCATGATAAGTGTCCATCCATGTGCACCTTGGATTTTAGAGGCAAAATCCCTATTAGGGGTTTATGGTTGTGAGACCCCTAACCTTGAATAAAGTGTTGAACAAGCTTAATTATCATAATTTAATTCTTATAACCCTAATATAACCTTGTGATATGCTTTGAAATCATAAGACAAACTTAAGTTTCAAATTTGGTCAAATTTGGACATTGTTTGAGCAAGTTATGCAATTTTATGTACATTTTAGACTTTTCTGCAATTTACCCAATTGAGGAGTTTTCTTTGCAATTTGTCACATTAAATATGTTTATTAGATGTTATCTTATCATTCTTGATCATTTTGAGACATGGGGATCCTGTTTAAACCTTGGTGTGAAGGAGTTTTCTCCAAGGGTATTTTAGGGTTTACCCCTTTATCGATGAGCTACCTTTAGGGGCTATCAACCAATGATTTATTTGATTTGCCTAGAAATTCGACAAAGGAGATATAAGTAGGTCTCTATGTATGGTGGGGGATCTTCTTGTGTGGCTGCTTGTATATCCTTAATAGTTTAAGGCCATGGATGCATGGAGAGCATTTTAAACACCTCATGCTTCTTCTCTCCCTTATCCTAGAGCTTTATTTTTTTTTTTAGATCCCAAATGAAAGTTTTGCTTTTCACCACTTCCCTTCTTCTAAGAACCTCGTTCCCTATCTGTTCATCTGTGGAGGACCTATCCAAGGTAGAAGAAGAAGGAGAATTTCTTGGTGGAAGCTCCTAGGGTTTTGTTTTGCTCTCTTTTAGGGTTTAAGAAGCTTCCTTCTAGTGATCTTGACCTAAAAGAGTAAGAATTCCCTTGTTTCCTCCATTTATTTATTTTTTATCCTTCTTCCTACCTTTATCCAGGTCAAAACCTTGTTTTTTCATGGTAAAAGTTGCTCTAAAGCTCTAAAACTCTACCTTTCTTACTCCTTATGCTTAGGGTTTGCTCATTTGATGAAGAAAGGTGCTAGATGGATATGTTCACAGCTTATGCTTGGATTTCCTACCCTACATGCTCATGTTTTATTCTTTTTGGGATTTTATATTCTTATTAAAGGAAAGTTTTATAACTTTCTCCACGTTTATTTCTTATCATAAGCTTGCTAGCTCATGTTCTTGCTTTTAAAGGATGATCCATGCACTAAAAGGCTATGCTTGACTTGGATTTTGATTTTTATAATGTTCCCTATTTTGATTTCAGTTATAGATGAACTTGTGATCATGTGTACATTATTCCTAAGGTATAATATGACTTGGATCAGGTTGGTTTGATAACCTATGGTGCTAAACACCTATCAACCAATGGTCAATTTTAGGGTTTAAAGCTGATTTCTTCTATAAACACGACTCAAAGGTGCTACCATTGCAACAACCGATGGTGTTGTCTTCATGACAACTGATGGTGGTGAACAAGGATGTCAACTGACATTCACCCCATAGGTTAGGTGTTGGCCTAATCAGAAGCTTAGTGATTAACAACTAAGTACCCTAATGATGCTATCAATCAATGGTGATATTAGTTTGATATTTGATGGTGATTAATGAATATAGTGTTGATCTAACAACCTATGATGACTTAATGGTCACTATGGATGGTGTATCAGGTCTCCACAACCTATGGTGAGTTAATCATGTATTTGTAGCATCAATTAAGCCTTAAATTAATGGTTTCTTGAGTCATTTGATGCAATGGTTGGACCTATACTCCAATTGATGGTTTTAATATATGAACTTGACCTAATGGTTAAGATCTAATGCTTCTTCATCCAATAAATTGGAATGATGCCTAAATTTAATATGTTGGTCCTAATAAATTGATTTAAATGGTTTCCTTTATGATATCAACTTAAGAATCTCATTTACTGACGGCTTGTTTTTAATAAGAAGTCATTTGTGGGTTTTACCCTACTCTTAACGGAACTTTTTATGTTGTTAATCAAGGGATGTCTAGGGTTAGATGGTGACTCTTTCTAGATCACAAATCAATGACTTCATAGGTTGTTTTTTCAATATGTTTACTTATGTAAACGACCAATGGCTTTACCTTTTCAACATTTAATGGTTAGAAGTTGATGCCTCAATATTCCCATTGTTTTGGGTGAAGTGTGTAGTGTAATGTTATGATTTTGATGATGAGAATTTGATGGTTCAATGCCTTAAACTTGTATTATTACCCTTACCCTGTATGATTATGATTCATAATCACCATAATGAATTAATGGGTAACCCTAATGAGGTATAGCTTGTTATACCTAGCTTTAATATAACTAAATGATGGTAATTGGGTATGAATAGTCCTTGAATGATTAATACAATCATGGAGTACTCTCTCTTTTTTTGTTGAAACCCTAGTATGCTATAACCCGATGGCTACACCTTGATTTATTTGTGGGTTCATACTTGAGAATAGTATGGAATGTGATGGTGATGCTTCACCATATGTATCCATGATCTAATGGGAATGACATGAGTTAGGATTTAGGTATAAGTGTTGATTAGTAACATTAATATAATTTATCTTGTTGAACCTAACTCTAATGCAAATAGATAAAGATGAGTATTAATCTTTAACATTCTTATATGATGGAATTATGGTGAAATAACCTCCTTAATATAATCATAACCTTAATATGTTAATTGGTGGTTATCATAGCCACATACTTTCTTATGCTAAACATGTGTATTATGAATATGATGAGGGTTAATCATATCTAGATTCCTTGCATGTTGATGTCATAAAGGAATGTTATTAATGTTAATATAACCTTGTTATGATTGTTTATGAATATCTCCTAGCTCATTAATGCAATATTGTGTTGTCTGATGTATTATATGTAAGTGATGGTGTTGAGCCTTATTATAAGGCATGGAAAGATAATGATGATCTTGTAGGGAATAGTATGATTGTCTTAATGACCTTTGGGCATGGTTGAGCCCTAATGAAGTGTAATCCTCTTGTGTTGATAAGGGTTGATACCCTGTGATATTGTGAAAAGGATTTATATCATGTGATAGTATGATGACAAGTGCAGTCTCATGAATGGAAAGTGAATAGCATCATGTAATGATGAGATGGAGAACAATATGTCTCATATATTTTATATCTTATGAAATTGTTATATAGCAATGTTTGCTAGAAGTGAATTAGGGTTTGTATGTCCACTTGTTTGATGCAGCCTTAATTCACCCAATTGGAAAAAAAATTAATCAAGTGAAATTCTAATCATGTAGTGCCCTATGCCTTAGATCCATATGAGTGTCAGAATTTTCCAGATGGTGAAATGAGTATTCCTAAGGGAAACTCAGAGCGCATACTATTGAGTATGTGAGGTGCTTATCATCTTAAAATCAAGTGTTTAGGGAGGATGACTGTGGTCATACCTAGCCCTTAGTTTGAGAATGGCTACGATCGTGTCTTGGTGATTATATATGTGATGATATTGGAGGACAACTGTGGTTGTACCTCGTATGGTAGGGTATGTGTACCCACCTCCTTTTGCTAGTGTTGTGACCTATACCAAGGACAGACTAGGTTGTTAGCAGCTTGACCTTGTGTCACTGTGGCAGACTCATACTGACCTAAGGCGGAGAAGATCTTAGGATTTTGGCTCTTCCTAGATCTTGTATGGCACTGATTTTGAATTAACAGTGGTCAGTTGGATTTTGAGTGGTATCCTCAAATTCCTCAGGGCATAATAAAAGATGTAATACAACTGTCTAGCAAATCTATTTAGGGTTATACATGACGCTTCATATTGGATGATAACCCTTATTGTTCTCTATACATAGAGATTATGTTTAATGCATTAAAAGATAGTAGATATTCTTATGTCGTGGAGATGCTCATGTTATAAATGTGTACATAAAATAGTCATGTTTAAGTTGATAGAGATATTATTACTGTTGGTTGTGATTATGACGCTCGTTATCACATGTTGTTAGCTATGCTTATATTGCTAGTTATGCCTTTGTAACTAGAGATGCCTATACTGCTAATCATGTTTATGCAGACAGTTGTGCTTATATTGTTAGCTCTACTTATGATGTTGATATGTTCAACTTGTTAGACATGCTGATGTTGTTAGCTATGCTTATGATACTAAACTTATTCATGATGTTAGAGATGCTCATGTTGCTAGACTCCTTATACTGTCAAGAGGAATATGAGAATAGTTTGTCTAATGAAGATAGTTATTATCTGCTCCTTTGTGTATTTTATTAATCATCAGTGATGTTGAGCTTATTTTTTATATATGATTAAACTACTTAAAATGTCTCATTACCTAAAAATGTTGGAATCAATAAACATTGTTGGAGGTTATATCTCTTGCTGGGACATGGGCCTCACCCTTGTGGTTCACCACATCTTTTTAGGTAATCAGAAGTGACAAAAACAAACATGTGGTAGTAAATAGGAGTTATAGTAATGAATCTTTGAGAAAGTTGATTAGATGTCTTGTATGTCCTACAGTTGTCCCTGTACTCTCAGGTCTGGGCAGGAAAAGTTTGTATATGGAGTTTATATCATTAGTTTTAGTGCAATTCTAATAGCCTTGTACATAATTAAAGTTTTTAGAAACAATGTTTAGATTT
Organism: Alisma plantago-aquatica; assembly: GCA_963693085.1. Taxonomy (NCBI): domain Eukaryota; kingdom Viridiplantae; phylum Streptophyta; class Magnoliopsida; order Alismatales; family Alismataceae; genus Alisma; species Alisma plantago-aquatica. The sequence goes on along the minus strand of OY856415.1, from coordinate 551,230,371 downwards.
TTAGATTTACCCATTTTTATTCTAGTTCTCTTAAATAATAAGTTCTAATTCAGTTTTGGTGATATTTGAAGGAATTGGACGCAATTCAAGTGAAACAATTATTCAAAATATATAGGTTTAGACAGTCAATCAATAGGTCGATAAGAAAAGCACTCACCAAGAGAATCGACAACTATCTATCGACTCAAGCTCGATAGACCTATCAAGCACCAACCTAACAAATTGAAGAACCTTGACAGCCACCTATCAAGGGAGGGAGTGTCGACCAAAAGGGAAACACTCACCTCTATCGATACAACATCGACAACCCAGTCCATCGACACTGATAGACACTTGTAGGTATGCAGCTATTGATCCATTGCTCGACACACCTACCGAGAAGAGGACCTTAGATAGTCCCATCAATTGTTCCACTGATAGACCATGTAACAACATTATTGACATCCAGAAGACAATTGTTAAGGAATCACCTCGACAGACCTATCAACGGCAAGGTTGATAGATCATTTGCAAGGAAGAACTCTATCGACAATGAGAAGAGATCGGCATACCTATCGATTGACAAAGATTGTTAATAAGATCCATTGTCAACCTCGATGTCAATAGTCCCAACGACAGGAAACCCTTGACATCTATGGATAGGGGTTGACAGCCTTGACCCTATAAATATGCCCCCAGCGCAGCTGTACCACGCATCTTGAATTTTTGGAGTCAATGCATCGAGAGGATGTTGCCAAAACTTCTCAAGTTCTAGAGTCAAAGGACAAGGCATGTCAACTTGCTCAGATCCCTTGATCGAGACCTATCGACCTTGCTCCTTGACAGTTCATTTTCCATCACCGTTGATCTAAAGGACTTTCTTGCTTCAAGCCAAGATCAAAAATGAGGAGAAAGACTATGAACACCACTGTTGACCGCCAAGATATCAACTGAGAGCTTGGTAGATATATCATTTGATCTACCCTTGTATCGATCTTCTCTTTCTCTTTTCTACATCATGACTTATTCTAGTTGTACTCTTTTTGCTTCTTCATCCATGTGTGGCTAAAACCCTAACTTGGGCTGGGAGTAACCGTCAAGACCTCCCAACCATGTAATTGTTCATCTTTCTATTTTATGTCATATATTCTTTAAAATTTTGTTCCTTTACTCTTGTTTAATTGCATCAATTGATGATTAGATACATTCTTCTGACGTTCTCTATGGATATTGTTCAAGAGAATGAATTCAACGAGATCTGGAGTATAGGATAGTAACGATACACGAGAGTGAGGAGTTTCTATAACAAAAGTTGTATTGTTTTCCTTTGATCTTTTGGTTATTAACTCGAGAGAGAGAACCCCATTGATAGATTAATGCTTGGGTCTCGAGAGAAAGAAGGGACATATAGTTTCTTATGGTTGTTTGCAAAATGAGTATAGAGTATATATAAAATAAGAGTGAATTTTTACATGGCTGAGGTTGGCTTGATTGGTGAAACCCAGTCCCATACCCTTTTTATCTTGATTTCTTGATTCAACTTTTTTTTTCTTTGATCTTTCACAATTTAGGTTTACTACTTAACTAGGTTAAATACATTCCTTAATAAAAACACAATCAATATTACTTTTGGTTAGGCTATACTAAGCCAACATTTAGCATCTTTACTCTGTTATTCTCCTTGTCACTATGTTCGACCTCACACTACTGCAAGGACTCTGTATTGAGTTGCAAACGTCTCTATTAGTCAGGTATAAATTCAAAGTCCAATTTCTTTAACTAGGACAATTGCGTTTACACTTTTGGCCCACAAAAAAGAGTGATCACATGTGGAGTAAGTTTATGAAAAACAAAACTATAGAAACACAATGAAAAACATCTAATTATTAAAATTTGATTATTCCAGAAAGTTTGACACCCACATGGGTGGAAACACAAAAGAAAAGTAATAACTAGCTATGCAAAGCTGCAAATGGTAACATGGGCATCTCAACCCTATCTCCAAAGAATTCATCTATAGGTGTTCATGTTCAAGGCGTACAAGGGCAACTTCTTCATGTTGTTCACTTAAGAAGTTGTAACCAAGCATTTCTATGGAAGAAATAATTGAAATGTCAACAAATGTTGGTATGGGCATATTAGTAGAAATTTGGTAATATATAGTAACATGGACTGAAATTAGTACGCAAGGATCCTATCAAAAGAGATATAAAATGAACCGTCAAAACATATATCAAGAGTGAATATTCAATGATGTACAAGTAGACGTAGAGTAAAAGGCATAACTATCGATAATTTGAAATATAATTCACAGTTATAATGAGTGTGCAATGTATCATGAAAACACCAGAATAGAAAACTAATAGGTTCATGGAATCACCACCACAAATTAGTGATCATTGACACCCAATGGAAAAGAAGAGAGTACCTCAAAAATGAGCATCACCGCCCAATAATGAGTGAAGGGAATCACCACCCAATTATAAGGGAACGTGCATCACCACCTAGTTTGAACAATAATGTAATGGGAATCACCACCTACATATATGGAATACACATCACTATCAAATTATAATATATATAGAAGACACGGTGTAGGCATCACCACCTGATGTGTTATAATTGATTACATTACACAAGTCATCACAAGCACATGCATACTGATAAATAGGAAATATTAGGTTCACTCAAATACATCACAATAAATTATATTTTAGGGTTTCTCCTCAAGGCAGACCAAATGAGGTTTTCCATGTCACAATGGATTATCATACTCCCATTTCACAATTAATATGTAAATTAAGATAATATCAGTCATTATAGGGTAGTTATGATTTCCGCTACACAAATAAAACATTATGGTTCAATACCACAAAATAGGGTATAACTTAGGATAATATGAATAAGATAAAAACTTTATATATCAAACTATTATTTAAACATATGATTAAATCTAAGAATTGAGATTTAAAGCAGGTCACATAGACTCAAAAGGGATAAATTCAAAGATATATGCTTCAATTAAGTCAAAAAGAGAATATACATACTAATTTCTTAGCTTGACTAATATATAGAATCAACATACCTACTTTGAGTCAACTAGGTCAACAAATAAAAAATTAGAGGCAAATGAATCCCATGGCTAATTCTTAAAAAATATTTGATTGTTCCTAGTACATTATGTAATCCAAAAAAAAATATTATTAGTGAAATTGGTTACCTAACCTTTACTATCAAATAGGATAATAACTTTTTGATTCCACATCATATTTTATATCATTTCTCTTAATTTTCAATAATTTGTTATGAATTAATGGGAATCATTTCAATATTGAATTTTCTACATATAAAATTAGGGATAAAAGACTAACATGCACACATTTCTATTTAAAAGCATACAAGGATAGGGGTAACTAGGTAAAACCATTGTATTCAAACACATGTTGTGGAAAGAAAAGATACATAATAAAACAATTTTCTTGCCCCTTAAAAAGTGTGATCAAATAGGATGTTTTGAGGTTAATGATAGTAACTTTTCTCCTACAATTGTTCTCAAAAAAATGATTTGTCATACTGATGTCATGAAGATAAATATGTGGATCTGAGAACTCGACTCCAGCACCCCAGCAACAAGAAAGCAACTCAAGTGGATTCATGAGGTGCACCAAGTTTGACAAGATAAAGCAATGGTATAATCCATGCAAAAACCCCCATGAATACTCCACACCATTAAACCTAGTGACTACATATACACGGAAAAATAAAATAAAGTAGTTGATGACTTCTAGGTAATTTGAACATCAAGACGAAGACAAACATACTTTGAAACCACATGAAAATTAGGTCGAGAGTGGTCAATTATGCTTCACTTTGATGAATTGACAAGAAAGGGGGAGACATGGATTATTGTTGCAAAGGTCAGATTGAAGACCAAACATCTTCATGCAAACATGAGAAGGAGTTATGAGTCATCTCTAGTTATTACAATCTCTAGGGACATGGAGACAAACTCAACATTGATCGCACCACTAGGAAGGGTTGGGGAGATGTGTAGGAGGGGAAATTGGACAAATGAAGCACTATACATTTTGAGTCTTATCTGGTTGTTGTAATATCTAGGGATATGGAGACAAACTAAACATTAATAGAACCACTAGGAAGGGTTGGGGATATGTGTAGGAGGGGAAAACCATACCAATAGAGCATTGTGGATTGGTGTAAAAAGGTTCGATGGATCTAGGGGAATGTCTGGATAATATGGAGATGAAATGAAGAAATAAATGGGCAATCATACTTGGGGTTTGATAGGGAGATAGGGACTTCCAAATTGTAGATTATTTAGGACAACACAAAGTATACTGGTGAGACGAATCTATGTGTAAAGGAAATATGATATGAAGAGAAGAGGAGAGGGAAATATAAGAGAGAAAGAAAGTGGAAACTATGTGGGAAGGAAAGGAAACATGATGAATGCATATTCATCCCTTTTTATCTCATCTTTTAGTTCACTTATTTTAGGACACTATTTTGCTTTTCCCAATTTTAGCAATAAATACAGTTTACTTGCTCTTGTCCTCTTAACTAGAATTATTATCACTTTTGTTCACATTTTATTGGATTCACTCTCATTGAAGTTCAAGTACAAAAACCTACAAAGAAATAGAAGATATGAGGATTTAAAATTCACATCCTCAACCTCTAGGCTCATGGGTCGATCGACCCATCTCATCAGTCGATCAACCCACATGTGTTAGATCATATCTTCTTAATACTCTATTCAACTGACTCACCACCTAGTCGACCGACTCATTCAAAACTAGGAAGTCATCAATGCGATCAAATGTTGACAAACATTACTTTGGGTTGAAGAAAGTGATCAAACCCATTCGATCAACTCTCCTTGCCAATTGATCTATCGACACCCAAGATTCAGCCAAGCCAACCATCGCTAGCAGCCATTTTTCTAGAGTTTCAGTCAATACCGAGTCAAAAATCAACTTTGGCCCTAGCATTTGAAGAAATGCAGCTGCCAAACCCAATAAATTGACTTTCCATCTCGATTGATCAACCAACAGTTCGGATCCAGTATCCACTGCCACCACAATCCTCATTTCTAGGGTAATTTCCCCTCCTTCCCCCTATAAAAGCAGGGAGGACTCCAAAGAAAAAATCATCTCTTCTTCTAGTATATCTCCCCCTCTATACCTATTCTTGTTCTCTTTGTTATTATGTTTGAGTAGTTCTCTAATGGAGTAGGGGGACTTGTCCCATAGCCTATTATTATTTGATGCAATCAACTCTAATGTTCGAGTAAAAGAATGCTTTCCTTCTATTTTTGTTTTGATTATTGGTTGAATTATATTGTGGGGTGATGCGATCTCAGATCCCTACAAGAATGAAACTCATAATCCCTTAATTGTGATTTTTATCTTTTTATCCATCTCATCTCATAGTCATTTTCTAGTAGAACAATTATTTTCTTGTGGGGGTGCTGAGATCTCAAATCCCCACAGCCATGAACCCATTATCTCTTAATGATATCCACTGATGGATTTTATGATCCTTCTACCCTTTTGACTTGTTTGTTATAGCTTATGGTGACGTGATCGTCAAACCCATGAGTTTGAACGTCATAACGGAAATCACATGTTTATTCATGGGATCTCGGAATGGGACATGTTGGACATTTGGACAAGGATCCACAAACATTGGGATCAACAGGTTTGTAGCAAGTCTGACCCTTGTGAGATTTGTTCTCTGAAAGGGCACACATCCACATGGTCCTGATTTGATTATTGAATATTAGGAGTTGATTTGTCGAGTAAAAGCATCGTTATTGGTGGTGATCCTCGGGGCCCCTAGTACCCCTTATCATTTGATTAGTTAGTTCTACTTTTGCACTCTTACTTTTTTATTTTTTGCATAATGAAACTAGCAACAAACCAAATTTTTCCTTATTGTTCTCGCGATTGCCTTTGGATTCAAACCCTCTTTTTTTGTCCCATGGATCTATACCTTACTACTGGAAAGCTGACACATTGCTTGCAAAGATTAGATTGCCTTTTTTAAAAGGTTAAATTCTAGGACCTTTCCTAGTGATTTTTTGTGCAAACAACACACATCAAAACACTCATTAAGGGAGAGAGAACCACAACCAACTTATTGATTGTGGTCTAGAGAGAAAATTGGTGGGAAAATCTTGATCGTCAAAACATGGCATAAGACAAAAAAAGAGACAAAAGTTTACACGACATAGTTACTTTACAAAAAAATATTAAATTAACTTAATTTAAATCAAATACTTATGACTTTAGGGTTTTTTAATCATATTCTCATTCCCTACTTGGTAGAGGGGTCAAACCAAGTCCAAAAGAGATGAAACTTGACATCTAAGATAATTAAAGTATGCAGATTTTGAATATCTTATTAGTTTCTAATGTTGATTTTAGGTTTAATGTTATCTAGTATCTTGGAGTTAAAAGATATGATCACCATATTTACCAACCAAGTAAACATCCACCATTAATACCTAAAAGTTAGATTTTTTATTATTTCTTCATTGATCACTTTCCGTAGTACCTATTTTTAATTATCTACTCAATTTTTTATTTTAAATTTATCTAGTGTTTTTAATTCAATGGAGACCAAACTAACATTCTATTAATGTACATTATTACTTTTTATGACTATTAATGTATCTCCTACCATTATTGTTGAAATGGACACACTCCATATCATTTTGGGCATTATTAAATTCATTACTTGATTATTTATACTAAATGAGGTAGTTACATATAGATATTGTTAGTATAAATGGTTTATTTTTTAATTGGTATTAGGCCTATTATATTTATAGATCATGTTATTACATACATACACTTAAGTGAGGATCAGTTTATTGACCTAAGTGTACCCATGTATCCCTGAACTCCTATATATAGGAAAACATCATTGCAAATCATTGACATGGTTGTTATTACAATCTACATGGTACCATATGTTGGTTCCTAACCCTAACATCTCCCTACCCTTCCTATACCTTTTTCCTCCCTCCCTTCCTCTTTCTCTCTTTCCCCTAAAGTTTCCTGTAAAAGAGTGAAATCACCCCTTTACTAAAAATTTGAAAAATAAAACATCTATTTCAAACATACTCAAAAGGTATTTTGAAACAGGTGTAAAATTTTCAAATATTTATGTAATGGTATACAAAAGTCCAAAGTGTATAGTAGGGGAATAAAAATCATGACTATAATCAATTGTATAAAAGTGTACATCATCATTCTCCCATATATGGTTTACATGAAAGATACAACATAAGGATCTAGATAGAGAGAAATCTAAACTACATCAACTTTGTCTCCAAGCAAAAACTTCATGAGATAGGTCCATGTTGGAAGCCATGTTATTCATATTCTAATTCTAGGTTGGTCCTCCATGCACCTGCTGCTCCACTCTGATACTAGGCCTTGCTCAACACCTTGATCAAACCTTGGGTGGTTGGGAAGACACCCAGTAAAAGAAAGAAGCAAGGTATGTGTCAATAGCGAACAAGGACAAAAGGTAAATAAATAACATGGAAATAAAGGCTAATATTTCATCATAAGATGAAGATGGTCAAAAGTATGAGGCATAATAAAATAGATGCTTGCCATAACAAGAAAAATAGTAAAAGATCCGCATGCATGATTAATATTGACTTAACTAAGTTGGGTTGAGGCACCTACCGGACCTCAACCAAATAGGTGAGGGAGAGTAACATATTCCAATCACCTATCAAATATTTATATTGGAGAGAGTAACACATTCCCCTGGGTGAATTTACACATGCCCTATCTATGGGTGGTTGTTCAAAAGTACCACTACACTAGTTAAATAGTCTAATAAAATCAACATGCTAAGAACTATGGCAAGTATAAGCATCAAATAATAGAAACACGGAAGTGGGGTACAAGACCCAAGAAATAAGTATCAAAACTTATTTTTGAGGCAAATATAGCAAAGGAATTTACAAAAGAGAAATTAGAGCTTTTTAAAAGCCTCATTAGGGAAACTAGGTTAGGGTTTGCAATTATTCCCAATTTAGGTTTAAGTAAAGCACACACCTCTCTTAATGAAATTTAATTACTCACTTTCACCACTTTAATGAGTCCAAGGTCCACTTTTCCTATTTTCAATGTGTAATCATGTATTAGGGTTTTTCATATGCATTAATGTAAAGAAAACCCTAATTTTGGAATTTTTGAACAAAACTCCGATTTAGACTCTAAAAATATCACCATTGATCTTATTAGGTTCTCCTGATTAACAAAACATATATTTTTGTCAATTTGGGAGTTATGCTAATTAAAATGTATTTTTGGCAAATTTTATGCATTAAAATCACTTTCTAGAAAACACCATTTGATAAACTCGAAACCAAACATCTAAAGTATTTTTATTAGAAAGATGGCATTTTTCCCATTCTAAAACATATTTTACTTTAATTTTTTGACAAACGAGTTAAAAGATATGATTTTTGCAATATCGACCAATCACAAAATTACAAAAGGCCAAATAAAAAAAGGAAAAGCTCGCGAGAGAGAAAGTGTGAGCGGGACCGGCCTTGCTGACTTGGCCCAATAAACATCAGTCAATCGGTCCAGTCAGCATCCAACGAGGCTCGCTTCAAAGCAAAGAAGTCGAGGCGAAGATACGATTTTGCCCTCAGTCGAAAAACAAATTGAAAGAAGAAAATAGAGGGGTAATATTGGGAAGTAACCGGGAAAATCATCCCTTCCTTGGTCTATCGCCATGGTTGTGAGCAGTAGCAGTAGAGAAAGGCTAGGTTTTGGGGAAACAAAGTCTTCCAATTTCTCACGGTTTAAAAAGTAAGAAAACATCGGCGAGGGGTCAAAGTACCTTACCGGTGGTTTAATTTGGGTCTTAGCGAGGATGAGAGTAGAGAAGGAGAGTTATAAGCATGGAGGAAGAACTAGAGTAGATGATGGGTAAGATGGCGGTGCACGTGAAAATTGAAGCCATGGATGAAAAGGTTAGAAGGTTTTGGAACCTCTAAAAGAGATGCCCTTATCTAAGGCCGACTGTCGTGATTTATAGAAGGTGGTCGTGAGAACCTAGTGGCCCATGGTTTGGGCGTTTCTTCATTTTACAATTGTTGGTCACGAGTTTAGGATTGAAGGATGTGGATTCATCTCACAAACATGTGGGAGGAAAAATTGAGAAAAAAGATCAAATGTTGATAGAGAAAATCATGAATAACCTGTGCATATACAATGTTCACGATGGAACTTTCCTATTCGAGGTAGGAGAAGACCTCTATGCCATCAGATCTAGTGGGGCACGCTCCTGGGAATAATCTAGCCATCCACTAGGTGGACCTTCCTGAGAAAAAAAGGATATACGAGTGTGACAATTAAATCGAATCCGACTAAAGTGTGATGATATTGATTTCTCATTTTCTCTCTCCTCAATTGAGGGTGCAACCAAACTCCAAATTAAATGAAATTTAGCACCTAGCCTATTTTGGACATGAGTAATCCAAATTTGCAATTAGATTTGCCTTTTGAGAACTTTTGATATGTTAAATAAACCAAATATTATTTTCTCTTTCTTCCATCATTAATGGTTATAAGATTCTCCAAATTTAATGAAACTTCACCCACAAGTCACATTAAGTGTCTTGGATGCGAATTTGCCATCAATTTTACATGTTGAAGTTGTTTGTACATTTATTTAATATTTTGAAGGTTCTACACACTTTCTTTCTCCTAACTTCACATGTATATTAAAGATAATCCAAATTACATGAAAATTCACCCAAAGGTAAATTTTAATGTGTTGATTATGAATCTAAGATTATTTTCTACTTTTTGAGTCATTAAGTATTTTATTTCATATTTTGAGAAAAACTCACCTTTTCTTTTCAAAATAAAAGAGGTGTAGTTATTATCATCCCAAAATATGAAACCTGGCCTCCAAGCCAAACCAAACCCAAGGAAAATGAATATGAACTTATATTTAACCAATTAGTCTTCCTTTTATGAATGTTAGCCCATTATCCATTATTATCACTATTTAACATATTAAATAATTCCATATCAGATTAACATGTTTAAAGCATTATTATTCATTCCTTTTTCTCTTCATTGCTCCATAAGGCTAAGGAATGATCTAGAACAAATTTATTTTATCATTATGCCACTTAAGTGGTAAATTTGCATTTAGACTCTTATTAAATCATTCACTGAGGTATTTGTGCATAAACCCATATGTTGGCAATAATAATGAACAAATGTTCATCAAACCACTAGTATTTCCACAAATTGAACATAAAGGCCAAAAAGGATAGAAAAGAAGGGAAAAGCTTGGAAAGAGGGTCAAAAAGATAATATGTCCAAGTTTCAGTATGTTACATTGCCCCACCACCATAACAGCAAGAATCTGATAATGTGCCAATAGTTATCAGTCACCAGTGCTATGGAATCCACTATAGTAGTAAGGTCACACTAGCACGCTCGCAACTTGCCACCAACATGACATTTGTGACGAAGTGGGTTTTCTGGCTTAATTTTGAGGACAAAATTTCTTTTAAGGTGTGTAGGATGTGATGGAATGGATTTTGAAATCCATAAATCTCCAATAACATATTAGAATTCATATCTTGAGTTATAATGAGAGTTCCAAGTGTTTTGGGAAAGTTTGATGTAGTTTGGAGGTGTTGATGTTGAACGTGTGTTTGATGCCCCTTAATACATGTCTTTTGAAGTATTTACTTGATTGGTCATAAACATATATATTGGAACCAAAATTGGTCGTAGTGTAGATTGGACTATGATAATTCTATGTTTCAAATTTCATGATGTTCTGATGCTCCTAGAAAGAGATACATAGGTTTCAATCTGTTTAGATAATTAGTATTTTGATAATATTAGAAATAAGCTAATATGTGTTGGCCGAAGTTTCGGGTGACATAAGTATCCTGCACCATTTAAGGTTTTGCCACGGATCGACCAATTGAAGAGTCCTATCACAACACTTGGATGTAATCGAACGGCTGACAATGCCATCTTCTTTGCAGCAGTTAAGGTGAATCAAAACACTGTAGATTGAGCAATCCCCATGTTGTGTTCATGGTTTGACGGGGGAAATGAAGTGGGCAGTTATTCCAGCCTTGTTAAGACCCAATGACTGACCCCTAACTCAGACCAGTTGGAATAGATACGTGATCCACCTCCCACACCGCTACTCCTTCTCCAATGTAAGAAGCAGGTGTTGTGAATACGATCATGGAATGGATATGCTCGCAAACTAGAGGAAGAGGAGATGAGTACCATGATGGCTCGTTAGAGCAGATCTTGACAACAACGACCAAGAAGGATGCACATCGGAGTTACACCAGTGCCGAGGCAGAAGTAGCAGTGAACTACAGCGAGAAGGAGTCCTAACAGCGCCCAGGTCGTGTGGCAAGGAAGCTACGAGAAAGCCGCTATGGCTGAGCTCTTGCTGGCGATCTAGACCAACAGTGCAGAACGCAGATGAGAGGATCATCTGAATGGCAGCAACCCCTCACCGGATTTGGGCCAACCGGCGGCGT